>QUOH01000053.1:178996-639356 GCA_010416925.1 Polistes metricus
TTTAAAATGTTTTATTATGTTTAATATTAAGCTCTTTATATGCTCTAAAATTTATGCTATAACTTTAGTATTGAAACTTATAGGTTTTCTAAATAAAAAAAGAAACAACCTGTTCACATAAATTTTACTTTCTCAAAGACAAACTTATTTTAAAATGTTTTAAAATAGCCATTTTAAGCTCTTTTATTGCTTATAACATGATGTTAAGCAAAGTACTTGAAATACATAGGTTTTCTAAAAAGAAAGAGTACTTTCTACACAAAAAACATTAATAACTTAAAAACTCACAAATTCTAAAATGATATAAACATGGTCATTTTAAAGCGCTTTTTAAGCTCTATGACCTGATTGTTAACTTAAGTATTTAAAATGTATAGTGTTTTAAAAAATAAATATGGAATCAGTAAACACAAACAACAACTCGAAGACAAGCAAATTTTAAAATGTTTTATTATTGTCATTTTAAAGCTCTTTAAATGCTCTAAAATGTATGCTAAACTTAAGTATTTAAAATTTATAGGTTTATAAAAAAACAAGCTGTACACATAAACTTTAATTTCACAAAAACAAACTTATTTTAAAATGTTTTAAAGTAGCCATTTTAAAGCTCTTTTATTGCTTAATAACATGATGTTAAGCAAAAGTATTTAAAATACAAAGGTGTCTAAAAAAAAGAAGTACTTTGTTCACAAAAACTATAATAACTCAAAAACTAAGAATTCTAAAATGTTATAACATGGTCATATTAAAGCGCTTTTAATGCTCTACAACCTGATTTAAAACTTAAGTATTTAAAATATATAGGTTTTTTTAAAAAAAAGAGGAATCTGTACACAAAAACTATTTATTACTTAAAACTAGCATATTTTAAAATGTTTTAATATTGTCATTTTAAAGCTCTTCAAATGCTCTAAAATAGTATGCTAAACTTAAGTATTTAAAATTTATAGGTTTTCTAAAAAAAAAAAGAAACAAGCTTACACATAACTTTAATTTCACAAAAACAAACTTATTTTTAAAATGTTTTAAAATAGCCATTTTAAAGCTTATTTATTGCCTAATAACATGATGTTAAGCAAAAGTACTTGAAATACATAGGTTTTCTAAAAAAGAAAGAGTACTTTCTACACAAAAACATTAATAACTTAAAAACTAACAAATTCTAAAATGTTATAACATGGTCATTTTAAAGCGCTTCTAATGCTCTACAACCTGATGTAAAACTTAAGTATTTAAAATATATAGGGTTTTTAAAAAAAAAGATGGAATATGCACACATAAACTTCAATAACTTGAAAAATAGCATA
Organism: Polistes metricus; assembly: GCA_010416925.1. Lineage (NCBI taxonomy): Eukaryota > Metazoa > Arthropoda > Insecta > Hymenoptera > Vespidae > Polistes > Polistes metricus. The sequence goes on from QUOH01000053.1 coordinate 180,304, forward strand.
TTTTAAAATGTTTTATTATGTTTAATATTAAGCTCTTTATATGCTCTAAAATCTTATGCTATACTTTAGTATTTGAAACTTATAGGTTTTCTAAATAAAAAAAGAAAAACCTGTACACATAAATTTTACTTTCTCAAAGACAAACTTATTTTAAAATGTTTTAAATAGCCATTTTAAAGCTCTTTTATTGCTTAATAACATGATGTTAAGCAAAAGTACTTGAAATACATAGGTTTCTAAAAAAGAAAGAGTACTTTCTACACAAAAACATTAATAACTTAAAAACTAACAAATTCTAAAATGATATAACATGGTCATTTTAAAGCGCTTTTAATGCTCTATGACCTGATTTGTAACTTAAGTATTTAAAATGTATAGTGTTTTAAAAAAAAAAATGGAATCAGTAAACACAAACAACAACTCGAAGACAAGCAAATTTTAAAATGTTTTATTATTGTCATTTTAAAGCTCTTTAAATGCTCTAAAATAGTATGCTAAACTTAAGTATTTAAAACTTATAGGTTTTCTAAAAAAAAAAAAACAAGCTTTACACATAAACTTTAATTTTTCAAAACCAACTTATTTTAAAATGTTTTAAAAGCCATTTTAAGCTTTTTATTGCTTAGTAACATGATGTTAAGCAAAAGTATTTAAATACAAAGGGTGTCTAAAAAAAAGAAGTACTTTGTTCACAAAAAAATTAATAACTCAAAACTAAGAATTCTAAAATGTTATAACATGGTCATATTAAAGCGCTTTTAATGCTCTACAACCTGATTTAAAACTTAAGTAATTAAAATATATAGAGTTTTTTAAAAAAAAGAGGGTATCTGTACACAAAAACTTTATTTACTTAAAAACTAGCATATTTTAAAATGTTTTAATATTGTCATTTTAAAGCTTTTTAAATGCTCTAAAGTAGTATGCTAAACTTCAGTATTTAAAACTTATAGATTTTCTAAAAAAAAAAAAAACAAGCTGTACACATAAACTTTTATTTCTCAAAGACAAACTTATTTTAAAATGTTTTAAAATAGCCATTTTAAATCTTTTTCAATGCCCAACAACATGATGTAAGGCAAAAGTAATTAAAATACATAGGGTGTCTATAAAAAAAGAAGTACTTTGTACACAAAAACATTAATATCTCGAAAACTAACAAATTCTAAAATGTTATAACATGGTCATTTTAAAGCTCTTTTAATGCTCTACAAACTAACTAAAAACTTAAGTAATTAAAATATATAGAGTTTTTTTAAAAAAAAGAGGGAATCTGTACACAAAAACTTTATTTACTCAAAAACTAGCATATTTTAAAATGTTTTAATATGTTCATTTTTAAGCTCTTTATATGCTTTAAAATCTTATGATAAACTTAAGTATTTAAAACTTATAGGTTTTATAAAAAAAAAAGAAACTATCTGTACACATAAATTTTAATTTCTCAAAGACCAACTTATTTTAAAATGTTTTAAAATAGCCATTTTAAAGCTCTTTTAATGCAGAACAACATGACGTGAAGCAAAAGACCTTGAAATACATAGGTTGTCTAAAAAGAAAAGAGTACTTTTTACACAAAAACATTAATAACTCAAAAACTAACAAATTCTAAAATTTTATTACATGGTCATTTCAATGTTATTTTAATGCTCTAAAAACTAACTACAAACTCAAGTATTTAAAAAATATAGGCTTTTTAAATAAAAAGAAGGAATCTGTACACAAAAAAATTATTTACTCAAAAACTGGCATAGTTTAAAGTGTTTTAAAATGTTCATTTTTAAGCTCTTTATATGCTCTAGAATCTTATATTTTACTAAGGTATTTAAACTTATAGATATTCTAAAAAAAAAGAAGTAGCTGTGCACATAAATTATAATTTCTCAAAGACAAAATTAATTTAAAATGTTTTAAAGTAGCCATTTTAAAACTTTTTTAATGCTAAATAACGTGATGTTAAGCAAAAGTATTTAAAATACATAGGGTTTCTAAAAAAAAAGAAGTACTTTGTACACAAAAACTATAATAACTCGAAAACTAACAAATTCTAATATGTTATAACAAGGTCATTTTAAAGAGCTTTTAATGCTTTACTGCTTGATTTAAAACTTAAGTAATTAAAATATATAGGGTTTTTAAAAAAAAGTAGGAATCTGTACACAAAGACTTTAATTACTCGAAAATTAACAAATTTTTAAATGTTATAACTTGGTCATTTTAAAGCTCTTTTAATGCTCTAATATCGTATGCAGAACATAAGTATTTAAAACTTAGAGGTTTTCTAAAAAAAAAAAAACTATCTGTACACATAAATTTTAATTTTTCAAATACCAACTTATTTTAAAATGTTTTAAAATATCCATTTTAAAGCTTATTTATTGCTTAGTAACATGATGTTAAGCAAAAGTATTTACAATACAAAAGGGTGTCTATAAAAAAATAAGTACTTTGTACACAAAAAAATTAATAACTCGAAAAGTTAGAATTCTAAAATGTTATAACATGGTCATTTAAAGGACTTTTCATGGTCTACAACCTGTTTAAAACTAAAGTATTTTAAATATATAGGGTTTTTAAAAAAAAGAAAGAATCTGTACACAAAATCTTCAATTTCTTGTAAAACTAACAAATATTTAAATGTTATAACTTGGTCATTTTAAAGCTCTCTTAATGCTATAAAATCGTATGCTGAACAAAAGTATTCAAAACGTATAGGTTTTCTAAAAAAAAAGAAAACATCTGTACACATAAAATTAAATTTCTCGAAGACCAACTTATTTTAAAATGTTTTACAATTGCTATTATAAGCTTTCTCAATGGCCTACAACATGATTTTAAGCAAAAGTATTCAAAATACATAGGGTGACTAATTAAAAGAAGTACTTTGTACACAAAAACTATAATAACTCGAAAACTAACAAATTATAAATGTTATAACATAATCAAATTAAAGCGCTCTTTTTGCTCTAAAACCTGATTTAAAACTTAAGTATTTAAAATATATAGTGTTTTAAAAAATAAATAAGGAATTAGTAAACAAAAACAACAACTCAAAAACAAGCAAATTTTAAAATGTTTTAATATTGTCATTTTAAAGCTCTTCAAATGCTCTAAAATAGTATGCTAAACTTAAGTATTTAAAATTTATAGGTTTTCTAAAAAAAAAAAGAAACAAGCTTTACACATAAACTTTAATTTCACAAAAACAAACTTATTTTAAAATGTTTTAAAATAGCCATTTTAAAGCTTATTTATTGCTTAATAACATGATGTTAAGCAAAAGTACTTGAAATACATAGGTTTTCTAAAAAAGAAAGAGTACTTTCTACACAAAAACATTAATAACCTAAAAACTAACAAGTTCAAAATGATATAACATGGTCATTTTAAAGCGCTTTTAATGCTCTACAACCTGATTTGAAACTTAAGTATTTAAAATATATAGGGTTTTTAAAAAAAAGATGGAATATGCACACATAAACTTCAATAACTTGAAAAATAGCATATTTTAAAATGTTTTATTATGTTTAATATTAAGCTCTTTATATGCTCTAAAATCTTATGCTATACTTTAGTATTTGAAACTTATAGGTTTTCTAAATAAAAAAAGAAACAACCTGTTCACATAAATTTTACTTTCTCAAAGACAAACTTATTTTAAAATGTTTTAAAATAGCCATTTTAAAGCTCTTTTATTGCTTAATAACATGATGTTAAGCAAAAGTACTTGAAATACATAGGTTTTCTAAAAAAGAAAGAGTACTTTCTACACAAAAACATTAATAACTTAAAAACTAACAAATTCTAAAATGATATAACATGGTCATTTTAAAGCGCTTTTAATGCTCTAAGACCTGATTTGTAACTTAAGTATTTAAAATGTATAGTGTTTTAAAAAATAAATATGGAATCAGTAAACACAAACAACAACTCGAAGACAAGCAAATTTTTAAATGTTTTATTATTGTCATTTTAAAGCTCTTTAAATGCTCTAAAATAGTATGCTAAACTAAGTATTTAAAATTTATAGGTTTTATAAAAAAAAAAAAAACAAGCTTTACACATAAACTTTAATTTCACAAAAACAAACTTATTTTAAAATGTTTTAAAGTAGCCATTTTAAAGCTCTTTTATTGCTTAATAACATGATGTTAAGCAAAAGTATTTAAAATACAAAGACTGTCTAAAAAAAAAGAAGTACTTTGTTCACAAAAACTATAATAACTCAAAAACTAAGAAATTCTAAAATGTTATAACATGGTCATATTAAAGCGCTTTTAATGCTCTACAACCTGATTTAAAACTTAAGTAATTAAAATATATAGAGTTTTTTAAAAAAAAGAGGGTATCTGTACACAAAAACTTTATTTACTTAAAAACTAGCATATTTTAAAATGTTTTAATATTGTCATTTTAAAGCTCTTCAAATGCTCTAAAATAGTATGCTAAACTTAAGTATTTAAAATTATAGGTTTTCTAAAAAAAAAAAAAACAAGCTTTACACATAAACTTTAATTTCACAAAAACAAACTTATTTTAAAATGTTTTAAATAGCCATTTTAAAGCTTTTATTGCTTAATAACATGATGTTAAGCAAAAGTACTTGAAATACATAGGTTTTCTAAAAAAGAAAGAGTACTTTCTACACAAAAACATTAATAACTTAAAAACTAACAAGTTCTAAAATGATATAACATGGTCATTTTAAAGCGCTTTTAATGCTCTACAACCTGATTTGAAACTTAAGTATTTAAAATATATAGGGTTTTTAAAAAAAAAGATGGAATATGCACACAAAACTTCAATAACTTGAAAAATAGCATATTTTAAAATGTTTTATTATGTTTAATATTAAGCTCTTTATATGCTCTAAAATCTTATGCTATACTTTAGTATTTGAAACTTATAGGTTTTCTAAATAAAAAAGAAAAACCTGTACACATAAATTTTACTTTCTCAAAGACAAACTTATTTTAAAATGTTTTAAAATAGCCATTTTAAAGCTCTTTTATTGCTTAATAACATGATGTTAAGCAAAAGTACTTGAAATACATAGGTTTTCTAAAAAAGAAAGAGTACTTTCTACACAAAAACATTAATAACTTAAAAACTAACAAATTCTAAAATGATATAACATGGTCATTTTAAAGCGCTTTTAATGCTCTATGACCTGATTTGTAACTTAAGTATTTAAAATTATAGTGTTTTAAAAAAAAAATGGAATCAGTAAACACAAACAACAACTCGAAAACAAGCAAATTTTAAAATGTTTTATTATTGTCATTTTAAAGCTCTTTAAATGCTCTAAAATAGTATGCTAAACTTAAGTATTTAAAATTTATAGGTTTCTAAAAAAAAAAAAACTATCTGTACACATAAATTTTAATTTTCAAATACCAACTTATTTTAAAATGTTTTAAAATATCCATTTTAAAGCTTATTTATTGCTTAGTAACATGATGTTAAGCAAAAGTATTTACAATACAAAAGGGTGTCTATAAAAAAATAAGTACTTTGTACACAAAAAAATTAATAACTCGAAAAGTTAGAATTCTAAAATGTTATAACATGGTCATTTTAAAGGACTTTTCATGGTCTACAACCTGTTTAAAACTAAAGTATTTTAAATATATAGGGTTTTTAAAAAAAAAAGAATCTGTACACAAAATCTTCAATTTCTTGTAAAACTAACAAATATTTAAATGTTATAACTTGGTCATTTTAAAGCTCTCTTAATGCTATAAAATCGTATGCTGAACAAAAGTATTCAAAACGTATAGGTTTTCTAAAAAAAAAAAAACATCTGTACACATAAAATTAAATTTCTCGAAGACCAACTTATTTTAAAATGTTTTACAATTGCTATTATAAAGCTTTCTCAATGGCCTACAACATGATTTTAAGCAAAAGTATTCAAAATACATAGGGTGACTAATTAAAAGAAGTACTTTGTACACAAAAACTATAATAACTCGAAAACTAACAAATTATAAATGTTATAACATAATCAAATTAAAGCGCTCTTATTGCTCTAAAACCTGATTTAAAACTTAAGTATTTAAAATGTATAGTGTTTTTAAAAAATAAAGAAGGAATAGTAAACAAAAACAACAACTCAAAAACAAGCAAATTTTAAAATGTTTTAATATTGTCATTTTAAAGCTCTTCAAATGCTCTAAAATAGTATGCTAAACTTAAGTATTTAAAATTTATAGGTTTTCTAAAAAAAAAAAGAAAGCTTTACACATAAACTTTAATTTCACAAAACAAACTTATTTTAAAATGTTTTAAAATAGCCATTTTAAAGCTTATTTATTGCTTAATAACATGATGTTAAGCAAAAGTACTTGAAATACATAGGTTTTCTAAAAAGAAAGAGTACTTTCTACACAAAAACATTAATAACCTAAAAACTAACAAGTTCTAAAATGATATAACATGGTCATTTTAAAGCGCTTTTAATGCTCTACAACCTGATTTGAAACTTAAGTATTTAAAATATATAGGGTTTTTAAAAAAAAAGATGGAATATGCACACATAAACTTCAATAACTTGAAAAATAGCATATTTTAAAATGTTTTATTATGTTTAATATTAAGCTCTTTATATGCTCTAAAATCTTATGCTATACTTTAGTATTTGAAACTTATAGGTTTTCTAAAAAAAAAAAAGAAACAAGCTTTACACATAAACTTTTATTTCACAAAAACAAACTTATTTTAAAATGTTTTAAAATAGCCATTTTAAAGCTTATTATTGCTTAATAACATGATGTTAAGCAAAAGTACTTGAATACATAGGTTTTCTAAAAAGAAAGAGTACTTTCTACACAAAAACATTAATAACTTAAAAACTAACAAGTTCTAAAATGATATAACATGGTCATTTTAAAGCGCTTTTAATGCTCTACAACCTGATTTGAAACTTAAGTATTTAAAATATATAGGGTTTTAAAAAAAAAGATGGAATATGCACACATAAACTTCAATAACTTGAAAAATAGCATATTTTAAAATGTTTTATTATGTTTAATATTAAGCTCTTATATGCTCTAAAATCTTATGCTATACTTTAGTATTTGAAACTTATAGGTTTTCTAAATAAAAAAAGAAAAACCTGTACACATAAATTTTACTTTCTCAAAGACAAACTTATTTTAAAATGTTTTAAAATAGCCATTTTAAGCTCTTTTATTGCTTAATAACATGATGTTAAGCAAAAGTACTTGAAATACATAGGTTTTCTAAAAAAGAAAGAGTACTTTCTACACAAAAACATTAATAACTTAAAAACTAACAAATTCTAAAATGATATAACATGGTCATTTTAAAGCGCTTTTAATGCTCTATGACCTGATTGTAACTTAAGTATTTAAATGTATAGTGTTTTAAAAAATAAAAATGGAATCAGTAAACACAAACAACAACTCGAAGACAAGCAATTTTAAAATGTTTTATTATTGTCATTTTAAAGCTCTTTAAATGCTCTAAAATAGTATGCTAAACTTAAGTATTTAAAATTTATAGGTTTTCTAAAAAAAAAAAAACAAGCTGTACACATAAATTTTAATTTTTCAAATACCAACTTATTTTAAAATGTTTTAAAATAGCCATTTTAAAGCTTTTTATTGCTTAGTAACATGATGTTAAGCAAAAGTATTTACAATACAAAGGGTGTCTATAAAAAAATAAGTACTTTGTACACAAAAAAATTATAACTCGAAAACTTAGAATTCTAAATGTTATAACATGGTCATTTTAAAGGCTTTTCATGCTACAACCTGTTTAAAACTAAGTATTTAAATATATAGGGTTTTTAAAAAAAAAGAAGAATCTGTACACAAAATCTTCAATTTCTTGTAAAAAAACAGCATATTTAAATGTTATAACTTGGTCATTTTAAAGCTCTCTTAATGCTATAAAATCGTATGCTGAACAAAAGTATTTAAAACGTATAGGTTTTCTAAAAAAAAAAGAAAACATCTGTACACATAATATTAAATTTCTCGAAGACCAACTTATTTTAAAATGTTTTACAATTGCTATTTAAAGCTTTCTCAATGGCCTACAACATGATTTAAGCAAAAGTATTCAAAATACATAGGGTGACTAATTAAAAAAGAAGTACTTTGTACACAAAAACTATAATAACTCGAAAACTAACAAATTATAAATGTTATAACATAATCAAATTAAAGCGCTCTTATTGCTCTAAAACCTGATTTAAAACTTAAGTATTTAAAATGTATAGTGTTTTAAAAAAAAAGAAGGAATTAGTAAACAAAAACAACAACTCAAAACAAGCAATTTTAAAATGTTTTATTATGTTTAATATTTAAGCTCTTTATATGCTCTAAAATCTTATGCTATACTTTAGTATTTGAAACTTATAGGTTTTCTAAAAAAAAAAAGAAAAACCTGTACACATAAATTTTATTTCTCAAAGACAAACTTATTTTAAAATGTTTTAAAATAGCCATTTTAAAGCTCTTTTATTGCTTAATAACATGATGTTAAGCAAAAGTACTTGAAATACATAGGTTTTCTAAAAAAGAAAGAGTACTTTCTACACAAAAACATTAATAACTTAAAAACTAACAAATTCTAAAATGATATAACATGGTCATTTTAAAGCGCTTTTAATGCTCTATGACCTGATTTGAAACTTAAGTATTTAAAATGTATAGTGTTTTTAAAAAATAAAAATGGAATCAGTAAACACAAACAACAACTCGAAGACAAGCAAATTTTAAAATGTTTTATTATTGTCATTTTAAAGCTCTTTAAATGCTCTAAAATGTATGCTAAACTTAAGTATTTAAAATTTATAGGTTTTCTAAAAAAAAAAAAAACTATCTGTACACATAAATTTTAATTTTTCAAATACCAACTTATTTTAAAATGTTTTAAAATATCCATTTTAAAGCTTATTTATTGCTTAGTAACATGATGTTAAGCAAAAGTATTTACAATACAAAAGGGTGTCTATAAAAAAATAAGTACTTTGTACACAAAAAAATTAATAACTCGAAAAGTAAGAATTCTAAAATGTTATAACATGGTCATTTTAAAGGACTTTTCATGGTCTACAACCTGTTTAAAACTAAGTATTTAAATATATAGGGTTTTTAAAAAAAAGAAAGAATCTGTACACAAAATCTTCAATTTCTTGTAAAACTAACAAATATTTAAATGTTATAACTTGGTCATTTTAAAGCTCTCTTAATGCTCTAAAATCGTATGCTGAACAAAAGTATTCAAACGTATAGGTTTTCTAAAAAAAAAGAAAACATCTGTACACATAAAATTAAATTTCTCAAGACCAACTTATTTAAAATGTTTTACAATTGCTATTATAAAGCTTTTCAATGGCCTACAACATGATTTTAAGCAAAAGTATTCAAAATACATAGGGTGACTAATTAAAAGAAGTACTTTGTACACAAAAACTATAATAACTCGAAAACTAACAAATTATAAATGTTATAACATAATCAATTAAAGCGCTCTTATTGCTCTAAAACCTGATTTAAAACTTAAGTATTTAAAATGTATAGTGTTTTAAAAAAAAGAAGGAATTAGTAAACAAAACAACAACTCAAAAACAAGCAAATTTTAAAATGTTTTAATATTGTCATTTTAAAGCTCTTCAAATGCTCTAAAATAGTATGCTAAACTTAAGTATTTAAAATTTATAGGTTTTCTAAAAAAAAAAGAAAACAAGCTTTACACATAAACTTTAATTTCACAAAAACAAACTTATTTTAAAATGTTTTAAAATAGCCATTTTAAAGCTTATTTATTGCTTAATAACATGATGTTAAGCAAAAGTACTTGAAATACATAGGTTTTCTAAAAAAGAAAGAGTACTTTCTACACAAAAACATTAATAACTTAAAAACTAACAAGTTCTAAAATGATATAACATGGTCATTTTAAAGCGCTTTTAATGCTCTACAACCTGATTTGAAACTTAAGTATTTAAAATATATAGGGTTTTTAAAAAAAAGATGGAATATGCACACATAAACTTCAATAACTTGAAAAATAGCATATTTTAAAATGTTTTATTATGTTTAATATTAAGCTCTTTATATGCTCTAAAATCTTATGCTATACTTTAGTATTTGAAACTTATAGGTTTTCTAAATAAAAAAAAAAACCTGTACACATAAATTTTACTTCTCAAAGACAAACTTATTTTAAAATGTTTTAAAATAGCCATTTTAAAGCTCTTTTATTGCTTAATAACATGATGTTAAGCAAAAGTACTTGAAATACATAGGTTTTCTAAAAAAGAAAGAGTACTTTCTACACAAAAACATTAATAACTTAAAAACTAACAAATTCTAAAATGATATAACATGGTCATTTTAAAGCGCTTTTAATGCTCTATGACCTGATTTGTAACTTAAGTATTTAAAATGTATAGTGTTTTAAAAAATAAAAATGGAATCAGTAAACACAAACAACAACTCGAAGACAAGCAAATTTTAAAATGTTTTATTATTGTCATTTTAAAGCTCTTTAAATGCTCTAAAATAGTATGCTAAACTTAAGTATTTAAAATTTATAGGTTTTCTAAAAAAAAAAAAACTATCTTACACATAAATTTTAATTTTTCAAATACCAACTTATTTTAAAATGTTTTAAAATAGCCATTTTAAAGCTTATTTATTGCTTAATAACATGATGTTAAGCAAAAGTATTTACAATACAAAGGGTGTCTAAAAAAAAAAGTACTTTGTACACAAAAAAATTAATAACTCGAAAACTAAGAATTCTAAAATGTTATAACATGGTCATTTTAAAGGACTTTTCATGGTCTACAACCTGTTTAAAACTTAAGTATTTTAAATATATAGGGTTTTTAAAAAAAAGAAGAATCTGTACACAAAATCTTCAATTTCTTGTAAAACTAACAAATTTTAAATGTTTAACTTGGTCATTTTAAAGCTCTCTTAATGCTATAAAATCGTATGCTGAACAAAAGTATTCAAAACGTATAGGTTTTCTAAAAAAAAAGAAAACATCTGTACACATAAAATTAAATTCTCGAAGACCAACTTATTTTAAAATGTTTTACAATTGCTATTATAAAGCTTTCTCAATGGCCTACAACATGATTTTAAGCAAAAGTATTCAAAATACATAGGGTGTCTAATTAAAAAAGGAGTACTTTGTACACAAAAAAACATTAATAACTCGAAAACTAACAAATTTTAAATGTTATAACATTGTCAAATTAAAGCGCTCTTTATGCTCTAAAACCTGATTTGAAACTTAAGTATTTAAAATATATAGTGTTTTAAAAAATAAGTAAGGAATTAGTAAACAAAAACAACAACTCGAAAACAAGCAAATTTTAAAATGTTTTAATATTGTCATTTTAAAGCTCTTCAAATGCTCTAAAATAGTATGCTAAACTTAAGTATTTAAAATTTATAGGTTTTCTAAAAAAAAAAAGAAACAAGCTTACACATAAACTTTAATTTCACAAAAACAAACTTATTTTAAAATGTTTTAAAATAGCCATTTTAAAGCTTTTTATTGCTTAATAACATGATGTTAAGCAAAAGTACTTGAAATACATAGGTTTTCTAAAAAGAAAGAGTACTTTCTACACAAAAACATTAATAACCAAAAACTAACAAGTTCTAAAATGTTATAACATGGTCATTTTAAAGCGCTTTTAATGCTCTACAACCTGATTTGAAACTTAAGTATTTAAAATATATAGGGTTTTTAAAAAAAAGATGGAATATGCACACAAAAACTTCATAACTTGAAAAATAGCATATTTTAAAATGTTTTATTATGTTTAATTTAAGCTCTTTATATGCTCTAAAATCTTATGCTATACTTTAGTATTTGAAACTTATAGGTTTTCTAAAAAAAAAAAAGAAACAAGCTGTACACATAAATTTTATTTCACAAAACAAACTTATTTTAAAATGTTTTAAATAGCCATTTTAAAGCTTTTTATTGCTTAATAACATGATGTTAAGCAAAAGTACTTGAAATACATAGGTTTTCTAAAAAGAAAGAGTACTTTCTACACAAAAACATTAATAACTTAAAAACTAACAAGTTCTAAATGATATAACATGGTCATTTTAAAGCGCTTTTAATGCTCTAAACCTGATTTGAAACTTAAGTATTTAAAATATATAGGGTTTTTAAAAAAAAGATGGAATCTGCACACAAAACTTCAATAACTTGAAAAATAGCATATTTTAAAATGTTTTATTATGTTTAATTTTAAGCTCTTTATATGCTCTAAAATCTTATGCTATACTTAGTATTTGAAACTTATAGGTTTTCTAAAAAAAAAAAAAAACCTGTACACATAAATTTTACTTTCTCAAAGACAAACTTATTTTAAAATGTTTTAAAATAGCCATTTTAAGCTCTTTTATTGCTTAATAACATGATGTTAAGCAAAAGTACTTGAAAATACATAGGTTTTCTAAAAAAAAGAGTACTTTGTACACAAAAACATAATAACTTAAAAACTAACAAATTCTAAAATGTATAACATGGTCATTTAAAGCGCTTTTAATGCTCTATGACCTGATTTAACTTAAGTATTTAAAATATATAGTGTTTTAAAAAAAAAATGGAATCTGTACACAAACAACAACTCGAAGACAAGCAAATTTTAAAATGTTTTAATTGTCATTTTAAAGCTCTTTAATGCTCTAAAATAGTATGCTAAACTTAAGTATTTAAAATTTATAGGTTTTCTAAAAAAAAAAAACTATCTGTACACATAAATTTTAATTTTTCAAATACCAACTTATTTTAAAATGTTTTAAAATATCCATTTTAAAGCTTATTTATTGCTTAGTAACATGATGTTAAGCAAAAGTATTTACAATACAAAAGGGTGTCTATAAAAAAATAAGTACTTTGTACACAAAAAATTAATAACTCGAAAAGTTAGAATTCTAAAATGTTATAACATGGTCATTTTAAAGGACTTTTCATGGTCTACAACCTGTTTAAAACTAAAGTATTTTAAATATATAGGGTTTTTAAAAAAAAGAAAGAATCTGTACACAAAATCTTCAATTTCTTGTAAAACTAACAAATATTTAAATGTTATAACTTGGTCATTTTAAAGCTCTCTTAATGCTATAAAATCGTATGCTGAACAAAAGTATTCAAAACGTATAGGTTTTCTAAAAAAAAAGAAAACATCTGTACACATAAATTAAATTTCTCGAAGACCAACTTATTTTAAAATGTTTTACAATTGCTATTATAAAGCTTTCTCAATGGCCTACAACATGATTTTAAGCAAAAGTATTCAAAATACATAGGGTGACTAATTAAAAGAAGTACTTTGTACACAAAAACTATAATAACTCGAAAACTAACAAATTATAAATGTTATAACATAATCAAATTAAAGCGCTCTTATTGCTCTAAAACCTGATTTAAAACTTAAGTATTTAAAATGTATAGTGTTTTAAAAAATAAAGAAGGAATTAGTAAACAAAAACAACAACTCAAAAACAAGCAAATTTTAAAATGTTTTATTATGTTTAATTTAAGCTCTTTATATGCTCTAAAATCTTATGCTATACTTTAGTATTTGAAACTTATAGGTTTTCTAAATAAAAAAAGAAAACCTGTACACATAAATTTTACTTTCTCAAAGACAAACTTATTTTAAAATGTTTTAAAATAGCCATTTTAAAGCTCTTTTATTGCTTAATAACATGATGTTAAGCAAAAGTACTTGAAATACATAGGTTTTCTAAAAAGAAAGAGTACTTTCTACACAAAAACATTAATAACTTAAAAACTAACAAATTCTAAAATGATATAACATGGTCATTTTAAAGCGCTTTTAATGCTCTATGACCTGATTTGTAACTTAAGTATTTAAAATGTATAGTGTTTTAAAAAATAAAAATGGAATCAGTAAACACAAACAACAACTCGAAGACAAGCAAATTTTAAAATGTTTTATTATTGTCATTTTAAAGCTCTTTAAATGCTCTAAAATAGTATGCTAAACTTAAGTATTTAAAATTTATAGGTTTTATAAAAAAAAAAGAAACAAGCTTTACACATAAACTTTAATTTCACAAAAACAAACTTATTTTAAAATGTTTTAAAGTAGCCATTTTAAAGCTCTTTTATTGCTTAATAACATGATGTTAAGCAAAAGTATTTAAATACAAGACTGTCTAAAAAAAAGAAGTACTTTGTTCACAAAAACTATAATAACTCAAAAACTAAGAAATTCTAAAATGTTATAACATGGTCATATTAAAGCGCTTTTAATGCTCTACAACCTGATTTAAAACTTAAGTATTAAAATATATAGAGTTTTTTTAAAAAAAAAGGGAATCTGTACACAAAAACTTTATTTACTTAAAACTAGCATATTTTAAAATGTTTTAATATTGTTATTTTAAAGCTCTTTAAATGCTCTAAAATAGTATGCTAAACTTAAGTATTTAAAATTTATAGGTTTTATAAAAAAAATAAGAAACAAGCTTTACACATAAACTTTAATTTCACAAAAACAAACTTATTTTAAAATGTTTTAAAGTAGCCATTTTAAAGCTCTTTTATTGCTTAATAACATGATGTTAAGCAAAAGTATTTAAAATACAAAGACTGTCTAAAAAAAAAGAAGTACTTTGTTCACAAAAACTATAATAACTCAAAAACTAACAAATTCTAAAATGTTATAACATGGTCATTTTAAAGCTCTTTTAATGCTCTACAAACTAACTGAAAACTTAAGTAATTAAAATATATAGAGTTTTTTTAAAAAAAAGAGGGTATCTGTACACAAAAACTTTATTTACTTAAAAACTAGCATATTTTAAAATGTTTTAATATTGTCATTTTAAAGCTTTTTAAATGCTCTAAAATAGTATGCTAAACTTAAGTATTTAAAACTTATAGGTTTTCTAAAAAAAAAAAAAAACAAGCTGTACACATAAACTTTTATTTCTCAAAGACAAACTAATTTTAAAATGTTTTAAAATAGATATTTTAAATCTTTTCAATGCCCAACAACATGATGTAAGGCAAAAGTAATTAAAATACATAGGGTGTCTATAAAAAAAGAAGTACTCTGTACACAAAAAATTTAATATCTCGAAAACTAACAAATTCTAAAATGTTATAACATAGTCATTTTAAAGCTCTTTTAATGCTCTAAAAACTAACTAAAAACTTAAGTAATTAAAATATATAGGGTTTTTTAAAAAAAAGTGGGAATCTGTACACAAAAACTTTATTTACTCAAAAACTAGCATATTTTAAAATGTTTTAATATGTTTATTTTTAGGCTCTTTATATGCTTAAAAATCTTATGATAAACTTAAGTATTTAAAAATTATAGGTTTTATAAAAAAAAAGAAACTATCTGTACACATAAATTTTAATTTCTCAAAGACCAACTTATTTTAAAATGTTTTAAAATAGCCATTTTAAAGCTCTTTTAATGCAGAACAACATGACGTGAAGCAAAAGACCTTGAAATACATAGGTTGTCTAAAAAGAAAAGAGTACTTTTTACACAAAAACATTAATAACTCAAAAACTAACAAATTCTAAAATTTTATTACATGGTCATTTCAATGTTATTTTAATGCTCTAAAAACTAACTACAAACTCAAGTATTTAAAAAATATAGGCTTTTTAAATAAAAAGAAGGAATCTGTACACAAAAAAATTATTTACTCAAAAACTGGCATAGTTTAAAGTGTTTTAAAATGTTCATTTTTAAGCTCTTTATATGCTCTAGAATCTTATATTTTACTAAGGTATTAAAACTTATAGATATTCTAAAAAAAAAAAAAGTAGCTGTGCACATAAATTATAATTTCTCAAAGACAAAATTAATTTAAAATGTTTTAAAGTAGCCATTTTAAAACTTTTTAATGCTAAATAACGTGATGTTAAGCAAAAGTATTGAAAATACATAGGGTTTCTAAAAAAAAGAAGTACTTTGTACACAAAAACTATAATAACTCGAAAACTAACAAATTCTAATATGTTATAACAAGGTCATTTTAAAGAGCTTTTAATGCTTTACTGCTTGATTTAAAACTTAAGTAATTAAAATATATAGGGTTTTTAAAAAAAAAGTAGGAATCTGTACACAAGACTTTAATTACTCGAAAATTAACAAATTTTTAAATGTTATAACTTGGTCATTTTAAAGCTCTTTTAATGCTCTAATATCGTATGCAGAACATAAGTATTTAAAACTTAGAGGTTTTCTAAAAAAAAAAAACTATCTGTACACATAAATTTTAATTTTTCAAATACCAACTTATTTTAAAATGTTTTAAAATATCCATTTTAAAGCTTATTTATTGCTTAGTAACATGATGTTAAGCAAAAGTATTTACAATACAAAAGGGTGTCTATAAAAAAATAAGTACTTTGTACACAAAAAAATTAATAACTCGAAAAGTTAGAATTCTAAAATGTTATAACATGGTCATTTTAAAGGACTTTTCATGGTCTACAACCTGTTTAAAACTAAAGTATTTTAAATATATAGGGTTTTTAAAAAAAAGAAAGAATCTGTACACAAAATCTTCAATTTCTTGTAAAACTAACAAATATTTAAATGTTATAACTTGGTCATTTTAAAGCTCTCTTAATGCTATAAAATCGTATGCTGAACAAAAGTATTCAAAACGTATAGGTTTTCTAAAAAAAAAAGAAAACATCTGTACACATAAAATTAAATTTCTCGAAGACCAACTTATTTTAAAATGTTTTACAATTGCTATTATAAAGCTTTCTCAATGGCCTACAACATGATTTTAAGCAAAAGTATTCAAAATACATAGGGTGACTAATTAAAAGAAGTACTTTGTACACAAAAACTATAATAACTCGAAAACTAACAAATTATAAATGTTATAACATAATCAAATTAAAGCGCTCTTATTGCTCTAAAACCTGATTTAAAACTTAAGTATTTAAAATGTATAGTGTTTTAAAAAATAAAGAAGGAATTAGTAAACAAAAACAACAACTCAAAAACAAGCAAATTTTAAAATGTTTTATTATGTTTAATTTAAGCTCTTTATATGCTCTAAAATCTTATGCTATACTTTAGTATTTGAAACTTATAGGTTTTCTAAATAAAAAAAGAAAAACCTGTACACATAAATTTTACTTTCTCAAAGACAAACTTATTTTAAAATGTTTTAAAATAGCCATTTTAAAGCTCTTTTATTGCTTAACAACATGATGTTAAGCAAAAGAATTTAAAATACATAGGTTTTCTAAAAAAGAAAGAGTACTTTCTACACAAAAACATTAATAACTTAAAAACTAACAAATTCTAAAATGATATAACATGGTCATTTTAAAGCGCTTTTAATGCTCTATGACCTGATTTGTAACTTAAGTATTTAAAATGTATAGTGTTTTAAAAAATAAAAATGGAATCAGTAAACACAAACAACAACTCGAAGACAAGCAAATTTTAAAATGTTTTATTATTGTCATTTTAAAGCTCTTTAAATGCTCTAAAATAGTATGCTAAACTTAAGTATTTAAAATTTATAGGTTTTATAAAAAAAATAAGAAACAAGCTTTACACATAAACTTTAATTTCACAAAAACAAACTTATTTTAAAATGTTTTAAAGTAGCCATTTTAAAGCTCTTTTATTGCTTAATAACATGATGTTAAGCAAAAGTATTTAAAATACAAAGACTGTCTAAAAAAAAAGAAGTACTTTGTTCACAAAAACTATAATAACTCAAAAACTAAGAAATTCTAAAATGTTATAACATGGTCATATTAAAGCGCTTTTAATGCTCTACAACCTGATTTAAAACTTAAGTAATTAAAATATATAGAGTTTTTTTAAAAAAAAGAGGGTATCTGTACACAAAAACTTTATTTACTTAAAAACTAGCATATTTTAAAATGTTTTAATATTGTTATTTTAAAGCTCTTTAAATGCTCTAAAATAGTATGCTAAACTTAAGTATTTAAAATTTATAGGTTTTATAAAAAAAATAAGAAACAAGCTTTACACATAAACTTTAATTTCACAAAAACAAACTTATTTTAAAATGTTTTAAAGTAGCCATTTTAAAGCTCTTTTATTGCTTAATAACATGATGTTAAGCAAAAGTATTTAAAATACAAAGACTGTCTAAAAAAAAAGAAGTACTTTGTTCACAAAAACTATAATAACTCAAAAACTAAGAAATTCTAAAATGTTATAACATGGTCATATTAAAGCGCTTTTAATGCTCTACAACCTGATTTAAAACTTAAGTAATTAAAATATATAGAGTTTTTTTAAAAAAAAGAGGGTATCTGTACACAAAAACTTTATTTACTTAAAAACTAGCATATTTTAAAATGTTTTAATATTGTCATTTTAAAGCTTTTTAAATGCTCTAAAGTAGTATGCTAAACTTCAGTATTTAAAACTTATAGATTTTCTAAAAAAAAAAAGAAGCTGTACACAAAAATTTTTATTTTTCAAAAACAAACTAATTTTAAAATGTTTTAAAATAGCCATTTTAAATCTTTTTTAATGCCCAACAACATGATGTAAGGCAAAAGTAATTAAAATACATAGGGTGTCTATAAAAAAAGAAGTACTCTGTACACAAAAACATTAATATCTCGAAAACTAACAAATTCTAAAATGTTATAACATGGTCATTTTAAAGCTCTTTTAATGCTCTACAAACTAATTAAAAACTTAAGTAATTAAAATATATAGGGTTCTTTAAAAAAAGTGGGAATCTTTACACAAAAACTTTATTTACTCAAAAACTAGCATATTTTAAAATGTTTTAATATGTTCATTTTTAAGCTCTTTATATGCTTTAAAATCTTATGATAAACTTAAGTATTTAAAACTAATAGGATTTCTAAAAAAAAAAAAATACAAGCTGTACACATAAACTTTTATTACTCAAAGACAAACTAATTTTAAAATGTTTTAAAATAGCCATTTTAAATCTCTTTTAATGCAGAACAACATGACGTGAAGCAAAAGACCTTGAAATACATAGGTTGTCTAAAAAGAAAATAGTACTTTTTACACAAAAACATTAATAACTCAAAAACTAACAAATTCTAAAATTTTATTACATGGTCATTTCAATGTTATTTTAATGCTCTAAAAACTAACTACAAACTCAAGTATTTAAAAAATATAGGCTTTTTAAATAAAAAGAAGGAATCTGTACACAAAAAAATTATTTACTCAAAAACTGGCATAGTTTAAAGTGTTTTAAAATGTTCATTTTTAAGCTCTTTATATGCTCTAGAATCTTATATTTTACTAAGGTATTAAAACTTATAGATATTCTAAAAAAAAAAAAGTAGCTGTGCACATAAATTATAATTTCTCAAAGACAAAATTAATTTAAAATGTTTTAAAGTAGCCATTTTAAAACTTTTTTAATGCTAAATAACGTGATGTTAAGCAAAAGTATTTAAAATACATAGGGTTTCTAAAAAAAAAGAAGTACTTTGTACACAAAAACTATAATAACTCGAAAACTAACAAATTCTAATATGTTATAACAAGGTCATTTTAAAGAGCTTTTAATGCTTTACTGCTTGATTTAAAACTTAAGTAATTAAAATATATAGGGTTTTTAAAAAAAAAGTAGGAATCTGTACACAAAGACTTTAATTACTCGAAAATTAACAAATTTTTAAATGTTATAACTTGGTCATTTTAAAGCTCTTTTAATGCTCTAATATCGTATGCAGAACATAAGTATTTAAAACTTAGAGGTTTTCTAAAAAAAAAAAAAACTATCTGTACACATAAATTTTAATTTTTCAAATACCAACTTATTTTAAAATGTTTTAAAATATCCATTTTAAAGCTTATTTATTGCTTAGTAACATGATGTTAAGCAAAAGTATTTACAATACAAAAGGGTGTCTATAAAAAAATAAGTACTTTGTACACAAAAAATTAATAACTCGAAAAGTTAGAATTCTAAAATGTTATAACATGGTCATTTTAAAGGACTTTTCATGGTCTACAACCTGTTTAAAACTAAAGTATTTTAAATATATAGGGTTTTTAAAAAAAGAAAGAATCTGTACACAAAATCTTCAATTTCTTGTAAAACTAACAAATATTTAAATGTTATAACTTGGTCATTTTAAAGCTCTCTTAATGCTATAAAATCGTATGCTGAACAAAAGTATTCAAAACGTATAGGTTTTCTAAAAAAAAAAGAAAACATCTGTACACATAAAATTAAATTTCTCGAAGACCAACTTATTTTAAAATGTTTTACAATTGCTATTATAAAGCTTTCTCAATGGCCTACAACATGATTTTAAGCAAAAGTATTCAAAATACATAGGGTGACTAATTAAAAGAAGTACTTTGTACACAAAAACTATAATAACTCGAAAACTAACAAATTATAAATGTTATAACATAATCAAATTAAAGCGCTCTTATTGCTCTAAAACCTGATTTAAAACTTAAGTATTTAAAATGTATAGTGTTTTAAAAAATAAATAAGGAATTAGTAAACAAAAACAACAACTCAAAAACAAGCAAATTTTAAAATGTTTTAATATTGTCATTTTAAAGCTCTTCAAATGCTCTAAAATAGTATGCTAAACTTAAGTATTTAAAATTTATAGGTTTTCTAAAAAAAAAAAGAAACAAGCTTTACACATAAACTTTAATTTCACAAAAACAAACTTATTTTAAAATGTTTTAAAATAGCCATTTTAAAGCTTATTTATTGCTTAATAACATGATGTTAAGCAAAAGTACTTGAAATACATAGGTTTTCTAAAAAAGAAAGAGTACTTTCTACACAAAAACATTAATAACTTAAAAACTAACAAGTTCTAAAATGATATAACATGGTCATTTTAAAGCGCTTTTAATGCTCTACAACCTGATTTGAAACTTAAGTATTTAAAATATATAGGGTTTTTAAAAAAAAAGATGGAATATGCACACATAAACTTCAATAACTTGAAAAATAGCATATTTTAAAATGTTTTATTATGTTTAATATTAAGCTCTTTATATGCTCTAAAATCTTATGCTATACTTTAGTTTTGAAACTTATAGGTTTTCTAAATAAAAAAAGAAAAACCTGTACACATAAATTTTACTTTCTCAAAGACAAACTTATTTTAAAATGTTTTAAAATAGCCATTTTAAAGCTCTTTTATTGCTTAATAACATGATGTTAAGCAAAAGTACTTGAAATACATAGGTTTTCTAAAAAAGAAAGAGTACTTTCTACACAAAAACATTAATAACTTAAAAACTAACAAATTCTAAAATGATATAACATGGTCATTTTAAAGCGCTTTTAATGCTCTATGTCCTGATTTGTAACTTAAGTATTTAAAATGTATAGTGTTTTAAAAAATAAAAATGGAATCAGTAAACACAAACAACAACTCGAAGACAAGCAAATTTTAAAATGTTTTATTATTGTCATTTTAAAGCTCTTTAAATGCTCTAAAATAGTATGCTAAACTTAAGTATTTAAAATTTATAGGTTTTATAAAAAAAATAAGAAACAAGCTTTACACATAAACTTTAATTTCACAAAACAAACTTATTTTAAAATGTTTTAAAGTAGCCATTTTAAAGCTCTTTTATTGCTTAATAACATGATGTTAAGCAAAAGTATTTAAAATACAAAGACTGTCTAAAAAAAAAGAAGTACTTTGTTCACAAAAACTATAATAACTCAAAAACTAAGAAATTCTAAAATGTTATAACATGGTCATATTAAAGCGCTTTTAATGCTCTACAACCTGATTTAAAACTTAAGTAATTAAAATATAGAGAGTTTTTTTAAAAAAAAAGAGGGAATCTGTACACAAAAACTTTATTTACTCAAAAACTAGCATATTTTAAAATGTTTTAATATTGTCATTTTAAAGCTTTTTAAATGCTCTAAAATAGTATGCTAAACTTAAGTATTTAAAACTTATAGGTTTTCTAAAAAAAAAAAAAAACAAGCTGTACACATAAACTTTTATTTCTCAAAGACAAACTAATTTTAAAATGTTTTAAAATAGCCATTTTAAATCTTTTTTAATGCCCAACAACATGATGTAAGGCAAAAGTAATTAAAATACATAGGGTGTCTATAAAAAAAGAAGTACTCTGTACACAAAAACTTTAATATCTCGAAAACTAACAAATTCTAAAATGTTATAACATAGTCATTTTAAAGCTCTTTTAATGCTCTAAAAACTAACTAAAAACTTAAGTAATTAAAATATATAGGGTTTTTTAAAAAAAAGTGGGAATCTGTACACAAAAACTTTATTTACTCAAAAACTAGCATATTTTAAAATGTTTTAATATGTTTATTTTTAGGCTCTTTATATGCTTAAAAATCTTATGATAAACTTAAGTATTTAAAAATTATAGGTTTTATAAAAAAAAAGAAACTATCTGTACACATAAATTTTAATTTCTCAAAGACCAACTTATTTTAAAATGTTTTAAAATAGCCATTTTAAAGCTCTTTTAATGCAGAACAACATGACGTGAAGCAAAAGACCTTGAAATACATAGGTTGTCTAAAAAGAAAAGAGTACTTTTTACACAAAAACATTAATAACTCAAAAACTAACAAATTCTAAAATTTTATTACATGGTCATTTCAATGTTATTTTAATGCTCTAAAAACTAACTACAAACTCAAGTATTTAAAAAATATAGGCTTTTTAAATAAAAAGAAGGAATCTGTACACAAAAAAATTATTTACTCAAAAACTGGCATAGTTTAAAGTGTTTTAAAATGTTCATTTTTAAGCTCTTTATATGCTCTAGAATCTTATATTTTACTAAGGTATTTAAACTTATAGATATTCTAAAAAAAAAAGAAGTAGCTGTGCACATAAATTATAATTTCTCAAAGACAAAATTAATTTAAAATGTTTTAAAATATCCATTTTAAAGCTTATTTATTGCTTAGTAACATGATGTTAAGCAAAAGTATTTAAAATACATAGGGTTTCTAAAAAAAAAGAAGTACTTTGTACACAAAAACTATAATAACTCGAAAACTAACAAATTCTAATATGTTATAACAAGGTCATTTTAAAGAGCTTTTAATGCTTTACTGCTTGATTTAAAACTTAAGTAATTAAAATATATAGGGTTTTTAAAAAAAAAGTAGGAATCTGTACACAAAGACTTTAATTACTCGAAAATTAACAAATTTTTAAATGTTATAACTTTGTCATTTTAAAGCTCTTTTAATGCTCTAATATCGTATGCAGAACATAAGTATTTAAAACTTAGAGGTTTTCTAAAAAAAAAAAAACTATCTGTACACATAAATTTTAATTTTTCAAATACCAACTTATTTTAAAATGTTTTAAAATATCCATTTTAAAGCTTATTTATTGCTTAGTAACATGATGTTAAGCAAAAGTATTTACAATACAAAAGGGTGTCTATAAAAAAATAAGTACTTTGTACACAAAAAAATTAATAACTCGAAAAGTTAGAATTCTAAAATGTTATAACATGGTCATTTTAAAGGACTTTTCATGGTCTACAACCTGTTTAAAACTAAAGTATTTTAAATATATAGGGTTTTTAAAAAAAAGAAAGAATCTGTACACAAAATCTTCAATTTCTTGTAAAACTAACAAATATTTAAATGTTATAACTTGGTCATTTTAAAGCTCTCTTAATGCTATAAAATCGTATGCTGAACAAAAGTATTCAAAACGTATAGGTTTTCTAAAAAAAAAAGAAAACATCTGTACACATAAAATTAAATTTCTCGAAGACCAACTTATTTTAAAATGTTTTACAATTGCTATTATAAAGCTTTCTCAATGGCCTACAACATGATTTTAAGCAAAAGTATTCAAAATACATAGGGTGACTAATTAAAAGAAGTACTTTGTACACAAAAACTATAATAACTCGAAAACTAACAAATTATAAATGTTATAACATAATCAAATTAAAGCGCTCTTATTGCTCTAAAACCTGATTTAAAACTTAAGTATTTAAAATTTATAGTGTTTTAAAAAATAAAGAAGGAATTAGTAAACAAAAACAACAACTCAAAAACAAGCAAATTTTAAAATGTTTTAATATTGTCATTTTAAAGCTCTTCAAATGCTCTAAAATAGTATGCTAAACTTAAGTATTTAAAATTTATAGGTTTTCTAAAAAAAAAAAGAAACAAGCTTTACACATAAACTTTAATTTCACAAAAACAAACTTATTTTAAAATGTTTTAAAATAGCCATTTTAAAGCTTATTTATTGCTTAATAACATGATGTTAAGCAAAAGTACTTGAAATACATAGGTTTTCTAAAAAAGAAAGAGTACTTTCTACACAAAAACATTAATAACCTAAAAACTAACAAGTTCTAAAATGATATAACATGGTCATTTTAAAGCGCTTTTAATGCTCTACAACCTGATTTGAAACTTAAGTATTTAAAATATATAGGGTTTTTAAAAAAAAAGATGGAATATGCACACATAAACTTCAATAACTTGAAAAATAGCATATTTTAAAATGTTTTATTATGTTTAATATTAAGCTCTTTATATGCTCTAAAATCTTATGCTATACTTTAGTATTTGAAACTTATAGGTTTTCTAAATAAAAAAAGAAAAACCTGTACACATAAATTTTACTTTCTCAAAGACAAACTTATTTTAAAATGTTTTAAAATAGCCATTTTAAAGCTCTTTTATTGCTTAATAACATGATGTTAAGCAAAAGTACTTGAAATACATAGGTTTTCTAAAAAAGAAAGAGTACTTTCTACACAAAAACATTAATAACTTAAAAACTAACAAATTCTAAAATGATATAACATGGTCATTTTAAAGCGCTTTTAATGCTCTAAGACCTGATTTGTAACTTAAGTATTTAAAATGTATAGTGTTTTAAAAAATAAATATGGAATCAGTAAACACAAACAACAACTCGAAGACAAGCAAATTTTAAAATGTTTTATTATTGTCATTTTAAAGCTCTTTAAATGCTCTAAAATAGTATGCTAAACTTAAGTATTTAAAATTTATAGGTTTTATAAAAAAAAAAGAAACAAGCTTTACACATAAACTTTAATTTCACAAAAACAAACTTATTTTAAAATGTTTTAAAATAGCCATTTTAAAGCTCTTTTATTGCTTAATAACATGATGTTAAGCAAAAGTATTTAAAATACAAAGACTGTCTAAAAAAAAGGAGTACTTTGTTCACAAAAACTATAATAACTCAAAAACTAAGAAATTCTAAAATGTTATAACATGGTCATATTAAAGCGCTTTTAATGCTCTACAACCTGATTTAAAACTTAAGTAATTAAAATATATAGAGTTTTTTTAAAAAAAAGAGGGTATCTGTACACAAAAACTTTATTTACTTAAAAACTAGCATATTTTAAAATGTTTTAATATTGTCATTTTAAAGCTCTTTAAATGCTCTAAAATAGTATGCTAAACTTAAGTATTTAAAATTATAGGTTTTCTAAAAAAAAAAAAAACAAGCTGTACACATAAACTTTAATTTCACAAAACAAACTTATTTTAAAATGTTTTAAAATAGCCATTTTAAAGCTTATTTATTGCTTAATAACATGATGTTAAGCAAAAGTACTTGAAATACATAGGTTTTCTAAAAAAGAAAGAGTACTTTCTACACAAAAACATTAATAACCGAAAACTAACAAGTTCTAAAATGATATAACATGGTCATTTTAAAGCGCTTTTAATGCTCTACAACCTGATTTGAAACTTAAGTATTTAAAATATATAGGGTTTTTAAAAAAAAGATGGAATATGCACACATAAACTTCAATAACTTGAAAAATAGCATATTTTAAAATGTTTTATTATGTTTAATATTAAGCTCTTTATATGCTCTAAAATCTTATGCTATACTTTAGTATTTGAAACTTATAGGTTTTCTAAAAAAAAAAAGAAACAAGCTGTACACATAAATTTTATTTCTCAAAGACAAACTTATTTTAAAATGTTTTAAAATAGCCATTTTAAAGCTCTTTTATTGCTTAATAACATGATGTTAAGCAAAAGTACTTGAAATACATAGGTTTTCTAAAAAAGAAAGAGTACTTTCTACACAAAAACATTAATAACTTAAAAACTAACAAATTCTAAAATGTTATAACATGGTCATTTTAAAGCGCTTTTAATGCTCTACAACCTGATTTGAAACTTAAGTATTTAAAATATATAGGGTTTTTAAAAAAAAGATGGAATCTGCACACAAAAACTTCAATAACTTGAAAAAGCATATTTTAAAATGTTTTATTATGTTTATTTTAAGCTCTTTATATGCTCTAAAATCTTATGCTATACTTTAGTATTTAAACTTATAGGTTTTCTAAAAAAAAAAAAAAACCTGTACACATAAATTTTAATTTCTCAAAGACAAACTTATTTTAAAATGTTTTAAAATAGCCATTTTAAAGCTCTTTTATTGCTTAATAACATGATGTTAAGCAAAAGTACTTTAAATACATAGGTTTTCTAAAAAAAAAGAGTACTTTGTACACAAAATCATTAATAACTAAAACTAACAAATTCTAAAATGTTATAACATGGTCATTTTAAAGCGCTTTTAATGCTCTATGAACCTGATTTAAAACTTAAGTATTTAAAATATATAGTGTTTTAAAAAAAAATATGGAATCTGTACACAAACAACAACTCGAAAACAACAAATTTTAAAATGTTTTATTATTGTCATTTTAAAGCTCTTTAATGCTCTAAAATCGTATGCTAAACTAAGTATTTAAAATTATAGGTTTTCTAAAAAAAAAAAAGAACATCTTTACACATAAACTTTAATTTCACAAAAACAAACTTATTTTAAAATGTTTTAAAGTAGCCATTTTAAAGCTTTTTATTGCTTAATAACATGATGTTAAGCAAAAGTATTTAAAATACAAAGACTGTCTAAAAAAAAGAAGTACTTTGTACACAAAAACTATAATAACTCAAAACTAAGAAATTCTAAAATGTTATAACATGGTCATATTAAAGCGCTTTTAATGCTCTACAACCTGATTTAAAACTTAAGTAATTAAAATATATAGGGTTTTTTTAAAAAAAGAAGAAATCTGTACACAAAAACTTTAATTACTCTTAAAAAAGCAGTTTTTAAAATGTTTTAATATTGTCATTTTAAAGCTCTTCAAATGCTCTAAAATAGTATGCTAAACTTAAGTATTTAAAATTTATAGGTTTTCTAAAAAAAAAAGAAACAAGCTTTACACATAAACTTTAATTTCACAAAAACAAACTTATTTTAAAATGTTTTAAAATAGCCATTTTAAAGCTTATTTATTGCTTAATAACATGATGTTAAGCAAAAGTACTTGAAATACATAGGTTTTCTAAAAAGAAAGAGTACTTTCTACACAAAAACATTAATAACTAAAAACTAACAAGTTCTAAAATGATATAACATGGTCATTTTAAAGCGCTTTTAATGCTCTACAACCTGATTGGAAACTTAAGTATTTAAAATATATAGGGTTTTTAAAAAAAAAGATGGAATATGCACACATAAACTTCAATAACTTGAAAAATAGCATATTTTAAAATGTTTTATTATGTTTAATATTAAGCTCTTTATATGCTCTAAAATCTTATGCTATACTTTAGTATTTGAAACTTATAGGTTTTCTAAAAAAAAAAAGAAACAAGCTTTACACATAAACTTTTATTTCACAAAAACAAACTTATTTTAAAATGTTTTAAAATAGCCATTTTAAAGCTTATTTATTGCTTAATAACATGATGTTAAGCAAAAGTACTTGAAATACATAGGTTTTCTAAAAAAGAAAGAGTACTTTCTACACAAAAACATTAATAACTTAAAAACTAACAAGTTCTAAAATGATATAACATGGTCATTTTAAAGCGCTTTTAATGCTCTACAACCTGATTTGAAACTTAAGTATTTAAAATATATAGGGTTTTTAAAAAAAAGATGGAATATGCACACATAAACTTCAATAACTTGAAAAATAGCATATTTTAAAATGTTTTATTATGTTTAATATTAAGCTCTTTATATGCTCTAAAATCTTATGCTATACTTTAGTATTTGAAACTTATAGGTTTTCTAAATAAAAAAGAAAAACCTGTACACATAAATTTTACTTTCTCAAAGACAAACTTATTTTAAAATGTTTTAAAATAGCCATTTTAAAGCTCTTTTATTGCTTAATAACATGATGTTAAGCAAAAGTACTTGAAATACATAGGTTTTCTAAAAAAGAAAGAGTACTTTCTACACAAAAACATTAATAACTTAAAAACTAACAAATTCTAAAATGATATAACATGGTCATTTTAAAGCGCTTTTAATGCTCTATGACCTGATTTGTAACTTAAGTATTTAAAATGTATAGTGTTTTAAAAAATAAAAATGGAATCAGTAAACACAAACAACAACTCGAAGACAAGCAAATTTTAAAATGTTTTATTATTGTCATTTTAAAGCTCTTTAAATGCTCTAAAATAGTATGCTAAACTTAAGTATTTAAAATTTATAGGTTTTATAAAAAAAATAAGAAACAAGCTTTACACATAAACTTTAATTTCACAAAAACAAACTTATTTTAAAATGTTTTAAAGTAGCCATTTTAAAGCTCTTTTATGCTTAATAACATGATGTTAAGCAAAAGTATTTAAAATACAAGACTGTCTAAAAAAAAAGAAGTACTTTGTTCACAAAAACTATAATAACTCAAAAACTAAGAAATTCTAAAATGTTATAACATGGTCATATTAAAGCGCTTTTAATGCTCTACAACCTGATTTAAAACTTAAGTAATTAAAATATATAGAGTTTTTTTAAAAAAAGAGGGTATCTGTACACAAAAACTTTATTTACTTAAAAACTAGCATATTTTAAAATGTTTTAATATTGTCATTTTAAAGCTTTTTAAATGCTCTAAAGTAGTATGCTAAACTTCAGTATTTAAAACTTATAGATTTTTAAAAAAAAAAAAAACAAGCTGTACACATAAACTTTTATTTCTCAAAGACAACTAATTTTAAAATGTTTTAACATAGCCGTTTTAAAGCTTTTTTAATGCCCAACAACATGATGTAAGGCAAAAGTAATTAAAATACATAGGGTGTCTAAAAAAAAGAAGTACTCTGTACACAAAAAATTATTAACTCGAAAACTAACAAATTCTAAATGTTATAACATAGTCATTTTAAAGCTCTTTTAATGCTCTAAAAACTAACTAAAAACTTAAGTATTAAAATATATAGGGTTTTTTAAAAAAAGTGGAATCTGTACACAAAACTTTATTTACTCAAAAACTGGCATAGTTTAAAGTGTTTTAAAATGTTCATTTTTAAGCTCTTTATATGCTCTAGAATCTTATATTTTACTAAGGTATTTAAACTTATAGATATTCTAAAAAAAAAGAAGTAGCTGTGCACATAAATTATAATTTCTCAAAGACAAAATTAATTTAAAATGTTTTAAAGTAGCCATTTTAAAACTTTTTTAATGCTAAATAACGTGATGTTAAGCAAAAGTATTTAAAATACATAGGGTTTCTAAAAAAAAAGAAGTACTTTGTACACAAAAACTATAATAACTCGAAAACTAACAAATTCTAATATGTTATAACAAGGTCATTTTAAAGAGCTTTTAATGCTTTACTGCTTGATTTAAAACTTAAGTAATTAAAATATATAGGGTTTTTAAAAAAAAGTAGGAATCTGTACACAAAGACTTTAATTACTCGAAAATTAACAAATTTTAAATGTTATAACTTGGTCATTTTAAAGCTCTTTTAATGCTCTAATATCGTATGCAGAACATAAGTATTTAAAACTTAGAGGTTTTCTAAAAAAAAAAAAACTATCTGTACACATAAATTTTAATTTTTCAAATACCAACTTATTTTAAAATGTTTTAAAATATCCATTTTAAAGCTTATTTATTGCTTAGTAACATGATGTTAAGCAAAAGTATTTACAATACAAAAGGGTGTCTATAAAAAAATAAGTACTTTGTACACAAAAAAATTAATAACTCGAAAAATTAGAATTCTAAAATGTTATAACATGGTCATTTTAAAGGACTTTTCATGGTCTACAACCTGTTTAAAACTAAAGTATTTTAAATATATAGGGTTTTTAAAAAAAAGAAAGAATCTGTACACAAAATCTTCAATTTCTTGTAAAACTAACAAATATTTAAATGTTATAACTTGGTCATTTTAAAGCTCTCTTAATGCTATAAAATCGTATGCTGAACAAAAGTATTCAAAACGTATAGGTTTTCTAAAAAAAAAAGAAAACATCTGTACACATAAAATTAAATTTCTCGAAGACCAACTTATTTTAAAATGTTTTACAATTGCTATTATAAAGCTTTCTCAATGGCCTACAACATGATTTTAAGCAAAAGTATTTAAAATAAATAGTGTGTCTAAAAAAAAGGAGTACTTTGTACACAAAAAAACATTAATAACTCGAAAACTAACAAATTATAAATGTTATAACATTGTCAAATTAAAGCGCTATTTATGCTTTAAAACCTGATTTGAAACTTAAGTATTTAAAATATATAGTGTTTTAAAAAATAAATAAGGAATTAGTAAACAAAAACAACAACTCAAAAACAAGCAAATTTTAAAATGTTTTAATATTGTCATTTTAAAGCTCTTCAAATGCTCTAAAATAGTATGCTAAACTTAAGTATTTAAAATTTATAGGTTTTCTAAAAAAAAAGAAACAAGCTTTACACATAAACTTTAATTTCACAAAAACAAACTT
Organism: Polistes metricus; assembly: GCA_010416925.1. NCBI lineage: Eukaryota > Metazoa > Arthropoda > Insecta > Hymenoptera > Vespidae > Polistes > Polistes metricus. The sequence continues at coordinate 211,116 of QUOH01000053.1, forward strand.
ATTTTAAAATGTTTTAAAATAGCCATTTTAAAGCGCTTTTAATGCTTAACAACATGATGTTAAGCAAAAGTTCTTGAAATACATAGGTTTTCTAAAAAAGAAAGAGTACTTTCTACACAAAAACATTAATAACTTAAAAACTAACAAATTCTAAAATGATATAACATGGTCATTTTAAAGCGCTTTTAATGCTCTACAACCTGATTTGAAACTTAAGTATTTAAAATATATAGGGTTTTTAAAAAAAAGATGGAATATGCACACATAAACTTCAATAACTTGAAAAATAGCATATTTTAAAATGTTTTATTATGTTTAATATTAAGCTCTTTATATGCTCTAAAATCTTATGCTATACTTTAGTTTTGAAACTTATAGGTTTTCTAAATAAAAAAAGAAAAACCTGTACACATAAATTTTACTTTCTCAAAGACAAACTTATTTTAAAATGTTTTAAAATAGCCATTTTAAAGCTCTTTTATTGCTTAATAACATGATGTTAAGCAAAAGTACTTGAAATACATAGGTTTTCTAAAAAAGAAAGAGTACTTTCTACACAAAAACATTAATAACTTAAAAACTAACAAATTCTAAAATGATATAACATGGTCATTTTAAAGCGCTTTTAATGCTCTATGTCCTGATTTGTAACTTAAGTATTTAAAATGTATAGTGTTTTAAAAAATAAAAATGGAATCAGTAAACACAAACAACAACTCGAAGACAAGCAAATTTTAAAATGTTTTATTATTGTCATTTTAAAGCTCTTTAAATGCTCTAAAATAGTATGCTAAACTTAAGTATTTAAAATTTATAGGTTTTATAAAAAAAATAAGAAACAAGCTTTACACATAAACTTTAATTTCACAAAAACAAACTTATTTTAAAATGTTTTAAAGTAGCCATTTTAAAGCTCTTTTATTGCTTAATAACATGATGTTAAGCAAAAGTATTTAAAATACAAAGACTGTCTAAAAAAAAAGAAGTACTTTGTTCACAAAAACTATAATAACTCAAAAACTAAGAAATTCTAAAATGTTATAACATGGTCATATTAAAGCGCTTTTAATGCTCTACAACCTGATTTAAAACTTAGTAATTAAAATATATAGAGTTTTTTTAAAAAAAAGAGGGTATCTGTACACAAAAACTTTATTTACTTAAAAACTAGCATATTTTAAAATGTTTTAATATTGTCATTTTAAAGCTTTTTAAATGCTCTAAAGTAGTATGCTAAACTTCAGTATTTAAAACTTATAGATTTTCTAAAAAAAAAAAAAAACAAGCTGTACACATAAACTTTTATTTCTCAAAGACAAACTAATTTTAAAATGTTTTAACATAGCCGTTTTAAATCTTTTTAATGCCCAACAACATGATGTAAGGCAAAAGTAATTAAAATATATAGGGTGTTAAAAAAAAAGAAGTACTTTGTACACAAAAACTCTAATATCTCGAAAACTAACAAATACTAAAATGTTATAACATGGTCATTTTAAAGCTCTTTTAATGCTCTACAAACTAACTGAAAACTTAAGTAATTAAAATATATAGGGTTTTTTAAAAAAAAGTGGGAATCTGTACACAAAAACTTTATTTACTCAAAAACTAGCATATTTTAAAATGTTTTAATATGTTCATTTTTAGGCTCTTTATATGCTCTAAAATCTTATGATAAACTTAAGTATTTAAAACTTATAGGTTTTATAAAAAAAAGAAACAAGCTGTACACATAAATTTTAATTTCTCAAAGACCAACTTATTTTAAAATGTTTTAAAATAGCCATTTTAAAGCTCTTTTTATGCAGAACAACATGACGTGAAGCAAAAGACCTTGAAATACATAGGTTGTCTAAAAAGAAAATAGTACTTTTTACACAAAAACATTAATAACTCAAAAACTAACAAATTCTAAAATTTTATTACATGGTCATTTCAATGTTATTTTAATGCTCTAAAAACTAACTACAAACTCAAGTATTTAAAAAATATAGGCTTTTTAAATAAAAAGAAGGAATCTGTACACAAAAAAATTATTTACTCAAAAACTGGCATAGTTTAAAGTGTTTTAAAATGTTCATTTTTAAGCTCTTTATATGCTCTAGAATCTTATATTTTACTAAGGTATTTAAACTTATAGATATTCTAAAAAAAAAGAAGTAGCTGTGCACATAAATTATAATTTCTCAAAGACAAAATTAATTTAAAATGTTTTAAAGTAGCCATTTTAAAACTTTTTTAATGCTAAATAACGTGATGTTAAGCAAAAGTATTTAAAATACATAGGGTTTCTAAAAAAAAAGAAGTACTTTGTACACAAAAACTATAATAACTCGAAAACTAACAAATTCTAATATGTTATAACAAGGTCATTTTAAAGAGCTTTTAATGCTTTACTGCTTGATTTAAAACTTAAGTAATTAAAATATATAGGGTTTTTAAAAAAAAAGTAGGAATCTGTACACAAAGACTTTAATTACTCGAAAATTAACAAATTTTTAAATGTTATAACTTGGTCATTTTAAAGCTCTTTTATTGCTCTAATATCGTATGCAGAACATAAGTATTTAAAACTTAGAGGTTTTCTAAAAAAAAAAAAACTATCTGTACACATAAATTTTAATTTTTCAAATACCAACTTATTTTCAAATGTTTTAAAATATCCATTTTAAAGCTTATTTATTGCTTAGTAACATGATGTTAAGCAAAAGTATTTACAATACAAAAGGGTGTCTATAAAAAAATAAGTACTTTGTACACAAAAAAATTAATAACTCGAAAAGTTAGAATTCTAAAATGTTATAACATGGTCATTTTAAAGGACTTTTCATGGTCTACAACCTGTTTAAAACTAAAGTATTTTAAATATATAGGGTTTTTAAAAAAAAGAAAGAATCTGTACACAAAATCTTCAATTTCTTGTAAAACTAACAAATATTTAAATGTTATAACTTGGTCATTTTAAAGCTCTCTTAATGCTATAAAATCGTATGCTGAACAAAAGTATTCAAAACGTATAGGTTTTCTAAAAAAAAAAGAAAACATCTGTACACATAAAATTAAATTTCTCGAAGACCAACTTATTTTAAAATGTTTTACAATTGCTATTATAAAGCTTTCTCAATGGCCTACAACATGATTTTAAGCAAAAGTATTCAAAATACATAGGGTGACTAATTAAAAGAAGTACTTTGTACACAAAAACTATAATAACTCGAAAACTAACAAATTATAAATGTTATAACATAATCAAATTAAAGCGCTCTTATTGCTCTAAAACCTGATTTAAAACTTAAGTATTTAAAATGTATAGTGTTTTAAAAAATAAAGAAGGAATTAGTAAACAAAAACAACAACTCAAAAACAAGCAAATTTTAAAATGTTTTAATATTGTCATTTTAAAGCTCTTCAAATGCTCTAAAATAGTATGCTAAACTTAAGTATTTAAAAGTTATAGGTTTTCTAAAAAAAAAAAGAAACAAGCTTTACACATAAACTTTAATTTCACAAAAACAAACTTATTTTAAAATGTTTTAAAATAGCCATTTTAAAGCTTATTTATTGCTTAATAACATGATGTTAAGCAAAAGTACTTGAAATACATAGGTTTTCTAAAAAAGAAAGAGTACTTTCTACACAAAAACATTAATAACTTAAAAACTAACAAGTTCTAAAATGATATAACATGGTCATTTTAAAGCGCTTTTAATGCTCTACAACCTGATTTGAAACTTAAGTATTTAAAATATATAGGGTTTTTAAAAAAAAAGATGGAATATGCACACATAAACTTCAATAACTTGAAAAATAGCATATTTTAAAATGTTTTATTATGTTTAATATTAAGCTCTTTATATGCTCTAAAATCTTATGCTATACTTTAGTATTTGAAACTTATAGGTTTTCTAAATAAAAAAAGAAACAACCTGTTCACATAAATTTTACTTTCTCAAAGACAAACTTATTTTAAAATGTTTTAAAATAGCCATTTTAAAGCTCTTTTATTGCTTAATAACATGATGTTAAGCAAAAGTACTTGAAATACATAGGTTTTCTAAAAAAGAAAGAGTACTTTCTACACAAAAACATTAATAACTTAAAAACTAACAAATTCTAAAATGATATAACATGGTCATTTTAAAGCGCTTTTAATGCTCTAAGACCTGATTTGTAACTTAAGTATTTAAAATGTATAGTGTTTTAAAAAATAAATATGGAATCAGTAAACACAAACAACAACTCGAAGACAAGCAAATTTTTAAATGTTTTATTATTGTCATTTTAAAGCTCTTTAAATGCTCTAAAATAGTATGCTAAACTTAAGTATTTAAAATTTATAGGTTTTATAAAAAAAAAAAGAAACAAGCTTTACACATAAACTTTAATTTCACAAAAACAAACTTATTTTAAAATGTTTTAAAGTAGCCATTTTAAAGCTCTTTTATTGCTTAATAACATGATGTTAAGCAAAAGTATTTAAAATACAAAGACTGTCTAAAAAAAAAGAAGTACTTTGTTCACAAAAACTATAATAACTCAAAAACTAAGAAATTCTAAAATGTTATAACATGGTCATATTAAAGCGCTTTTAATGCTCTACAACCTGATTTAAAACTTAAGTATTTAAAATATATAGGGTTTTTAAAAAAAAAGAAGGAACATGAATAATTACTTCAATTATTCGAAAACTAGCATTATTTAAAATGTTTTAATATGTTCATTTTTAGGCTCTTTATATGCTCTAAAATCTTATGCTAAACATAAGTATTTAAAAATTATAGGTTTTCTAAAATAAAAAGAAACATGCTGTTCACATAAATTTAACTTTTTCAAAGACAAACTTATTTTAAAATGTTTTAAAATAGCTACTTTAAATCTCTTTCAATGCCCAACAACATGATGTAAAGCAAAAGAATTTAAAATACATAGGGTGTCTATAAAAAAAGAAGTACTTTGTACACATAAACATTATTAACTCGAAAACTAACAAATTCTAAAATGTTATAACATGGTCATTTTAAAGCTCTTTTAATGCTCTACAACCAGATTTAAAACTTAAGAATTTAAAATATATTGTGTTATGAAAAGAAAAAGAAGGAATCAGTAAACAAAATTTCAACAACTCGAAAAAAAGCAAATTTTAAAATTTTTTAATATTGTCATTTTGAACCTCTTTAAATGCTCTAAAATAGTATGCTAAACTTAAGTATTTAAAACATATAGGTTTTCTAAAAAAAAAAAGAAACAAGCTGTACACAAAAACTTTAATTTCTCAAAGACAAACTTATTTTAAAATGTTTAGAAATAGCCATTCTAGAGCTCTTTTAATGCATAACAACATCTTGCATTACATTTTAGTGCATTTAAAGTGCTTTAAAAAACCTGTTTTTAGACATTTTAGAATTTTATAGTTTTCGAGTAATTACAGTTTATGACTGCAGTTGACTAGCCTGTTTTTAGACACACTATATATTTTAAATACCTTAGTTTTTGTTGAGTATGGTACCTTTATACTATAATTTATACACACATATATATATGAGTGTGTGTCGAGAGCCTATGGTAGGGAGCTACAATTGTAGCCAGCATGCGTGTGCACGTTCAGTTGGTAGAGAGCAAGCAGCTAGTCGTAACACTTAGAATGTAAGAAATTAATCTAGGATTATAATAAAGAGTTATTTTTAGAGTTTAATAACCCACAACTATTTTATTTAATCCACCTAACATCAACATGGTAGCAGAGCGTGGTTACGATATAAAAGTAAGTGTTTAATTAACATATGGCTAAAGAGATTAATTAAAAATTAAAGATAATAAAAGGAAGAATAAATGGCTGATCAAGCAAGAATTGATGATATTCGTATTCCAATATTTGATGGAGTTAATTATAGTGCATGGAAATTTAAATTTTTGACCTTATTAGAGTATAAAGAATGTGATAAGCCTGCAATAAGGAAAAGGTTGGATACAGAAAATGAAGCTAGTTGGAAAAAGTTAGATCTAAAAGCGAAAACGATATTAATTAGTTCTGTATCCGATAAATAATTAGAATATCTTAGTGAGTGTACGACGACGTTTGAAATGATAAATAAATTAGAAACTTTATACACAAGTAAATCAACTGCACTGCAAATAATCAATCAGAATAAGTTAGATAAAATAAAATTGGAAAACTATCACACAGTAGATGAATTTTTCATTGAATTTGAAAAAGCCTGTAATGAGCTTAAACAGGCTGGCGAAAAATTATTAGAAGAAGAGAAAATGAGATATATTATAAAAGCACTTCCATCTAGTTATGCACATATTGGAGATTTTATTGATTTGGTGCCAGAAGATCAAAAGACTGCTGATTTAATAAAATCTAAGATTCGAGAAAAGAAGATAAATGCCAATGATAGTGAAAATAAAATAAATACGAGTACATTTAATGTTAAAACTAAAGGTCAATGTTTTAACTGTGGCAAAACAGGACATCATATAAAAGATTGCTGGCATAACAAACAAAGACAATATCAGAAGTCATCGAGAGGACAAATGGGGTCTCGCAGAGGCAACACGTACAGAGGTCGAGGAAGAGGTCATGAACAACAACAGAAATCATCGCACGAATCCTGGGCAACACAGGTAGTTCAAGGAAATGTAAACCAGTGTAGTGAGAGTGAAAACGAGAATGAGAACATTATAGAATGGTTACTTGATAGTGGTTGCACAGATCATATCGTAAATGATCAGAAATATCTATGTGATATAACAGATTTGAGAAACCCAATAGAAGTTATCCTCCCAAATGATAAAAAGTTAAAAGCTACTAAGATAGGAAGCGTAAAAACGGTGTTCAAAACGTATAACTATGAAACAAATGTTGAATTAAAAAATGTATTTTTTGTAGAAGGGATAAAAAGAAATTTATTAAGCATATCGAAAGTAACCGAGAAGAATAAAGTAGTAGCATCTGGTAAATATGCAAAAATTTATAATAATTATCATAAATTAACAGCAGTAGCAGAAAAGACTGATGGTTTGTATCATATGACTAGCTTTATACGTAAGAATAATAAGGATAATGTTTACCCAAATTCTGTTAAAATAACAATTAAAGAAAAATGGCATAGAGCACTTGGCCATATAAATTTTAGGTATTTAAGTAAACTAGTAAGGAAAAAATGCTCGATGGGTTACCAGATAAGATAGAAAAAGGTTTTATGCAATGTATAAATTGTAAGCAAAGCAAAATGGCTAATGTACTATTTGAAAATAAGCGGACTAGGTCAAAAGAAATATTAGAGGTAATTCACACAGACCTAAATGGGCCTCATAGGACTCCTGGTTACAAAGGAGAAAGATATTTTGTAAGTTTCATTGATGATTATAGTAGATGTACTAAGATATATTGTATTAAAAGTAAAGATGAGACAGCTGATTGTCTAATTGAATTTGTAAACTTAGTAGAAAACCAATTCGGTAAAGGTATAAAAAAATTAAGGTGTGATAATGGTACAGAGTACTTAAATAAGAGAATTTATGATTTCGTAAAAAGTAAGGGTATTGAGATATTAAATTGTCCTCCATATGTTCATGAACTCAATGGAGTAGCAGAAAGGTACAATAGGTCAGCAATGGACATCGGCAGATGCTTAGCAAGAGAAGCAAAAGTTAATATTAAGTATTGGCCTGAAATAATGAAAACGGTAGCGTATTTGAAAAATCGTATGATAGCCAATACGCTGGAAAATAAAACTCCTTATGAGATTTTCTTTGGTACAAAACCAAATATTAAACATTTAAAAATATACGGAAGTAAGGTTTTTGTAAGAGTCCCAGAAGTTTTAAGAAAAGGAAAATGGGATGATAAATCAAAATTAGGGATTTTGGTTGGGTACAATCATGATAGTTACAGAGTTCTAGTCGATAAAAAAGTTTTAGATGCAAGACATGTTGAAGTAATTGAAAATGAGAATGATTTGATTTATGGTGAAAATGGAACCAAAGACAGAAACGAAAAGAATGAAAATGAAAAATTTAATTTTGTAAATTTAGAAAATGGTACTCCTATTTCTGTGCAAACCAAGGAGGAACTTAGAGATAGTGATGAAGATAAGAATAATGAAGTAGAAAACACTAATGAGAAAATTGGAAGTAATGAGTGGAAAAATGAAAGCAATAGAGACCCAGAGAGTGTATCACAGAGAACAAGAAATAAGGTAAAAAGATTTGGAGATCCTACAACGTATTGCATCTCTGTAAACTATATGGATATAAATGTACCTCAATCATTTGAGGAAGTATTAAATTGCGAGGAACATGAGAAGTGGGAAGTAGCGATGAAAGACGAAATTAAGAATATAAATGAAAACAAAACCTGGGTTTTAGTAAATAGGAAAAATAGTAAGAATATTATTGATACTAAATGGGTATATACTAAAAAGGTGAATGGTAGATTTAGGGCAAGATTGGTTGCCAGAGGGTTTAAACAGAAAAATGCAATTGATGATATTTATGCTCCTGTAGCGAGCAATCAGGCTATATAGTTTTTGTTATCTTTCTGTTGCATTAATGGATTGACAATTGAAGTAGTAGACGTAGATTCAGCCTTCTTGTATGGAGATGTAATCTCAGAGCTATACATTGAACAGCCTAAAGGTTTTAGTGATGGCACAGATAGTTATGAAATTAGTAAAGTCAATGTATGGTCTAAGTGAGAGTCCACGAGATTGGTATAGATGTTTTAATAAGTATGTAGAAAGCCTAGGATTTAGGACAAATGGTATAGAATTATGTTTATATGTACACGGTACAGGAGATAATACAGTCTACTTAATGAATTATGTTGACGATATAATAATATGTTGTAAAAATAAAAATAAAATTAAAGTCATTAAAAGATTATTAGGGGAAAAATTTAAAATTAAAGACATAGGAGAAATTAAAGAATACTTAGGTATAGAGATAGACTATAATATAGAGAAGAATGAAATGAAATTAAGTCAAAGTAAATATATAGAAAAGCTAGCAGATAAATATGATGTAGTAAATAGTAAGTGTTATAATACCCCAATGGAAACAAGATTAAATGTAGAAAAACCGGATTGTTGCAATGAAAATATTATGTATAAAAACCTACTAGGGGCCTTGTTGTATATTAGTTCGGGCACAAGGCCAGATATAAGTTATAGTGTAAACTACCTTAGCCGATTTCAGAATTGTTATACGAGTACACATTTTAGATATGCTTTGAGAATCTTGAAATATTTATATGGTACCAAAGATTTAAAGTTATGTTACAATAAAAATGAGAACTATGAGACTGTTGATTGTTATGTAGACGCTGATTGGGCAGGTGATAGTTCAGATAGAAAGTCAACAACAGGATATGCGATTAGATTATATGGAAACTTAATCTATTGGAAATCGCGAAAAGAGAAGTGCGTTACCAAAGCGTCAACATATGCCGAATATGTAGCATTATCGGAATTGGTAACTGAAGTAAAATATATAAAGGAACTAATAAAAGTATTTGAAATTGAAATGGAAAAACCGATTAAAGTATACGAAGATAATTCAGGGGTAATAAATATTGCAAAGTACGGTAATTTTACGAAAAACTCAAAACACATTGAAATTCACTATCACTATGTACATGAGAGTGTAGAACAAAAGATTATCGAGGTACTCAGAGTAGAATCCGAAAAAAATCTAGCAGATATGTTTACAAAAGCGTTATGTAGAGATAAGTTTGAAAAATTTAGAAGAATGTTAAATTTAAAATAAAGTTGTATTTGAAATGATAATAAATGATAGTGGGATATAGTATAAAGGTAAGGAAGCATGTTGAGTATGGTACCTTTATACTATAATTTATACACAAACATATATATATATGAGTGTGTGTCGAGAGCCTATGGTAGAGAGCTACAATTGTAGCCAGCATGCGTGTGCACGTTCAGTTGGTAGAGAGCAAGCGGCTAGTCGTAACACTTAGAATGTAAGAAATTAATCTAGGATTATAATAAAGAGTTATTTTTAAAGTTTATCAACCCACAAATATTTTATTTAATCCACCTAACATCAACAGTTTTGCATCAGGTTTTAGAGCAATTTAAGAGCTTTAAAATGACTGTTTTAAAACAATTAGGAATTGGTTAGTTTTTGAGTTATAATAGGTTATGTGTACAAATTAATTCTTTTTATTTAGACAACCTATCTATATTAAATACTTAAATCTTTCATTTGGTATTAGAGCATTTAAAGTGCTTTAAAAAACCTGTTTTTAGAGATTTTAAATTTTGTCGGTTTACGAGTAATTAATGCTTTTGTGTACAGCTTTCTTCTTTTATTTTTTGATAACTTATTTATATTACGTACTTACGTTTAGCATCAGGTTTTTAGTTATTTAAAGAGCTTTAAAATAGCTATACTATTAAATTTTAAAAATTTTTAGCTTTCGAGTAATTACAGTTCTTGATTGCAGGTGCTGTCCTTATTTTTAGACACTCTATATATTTTAAATACTTAACTCTTGCACTAGGTCTTATAGCATTTAGAAAGCTTTAAAATAACTGTTTTTAGACATTTTAAAATTTGTTGGTTTTCGAGTAATTAAAGTTTATGTGTACAGCTGCCTTCCTTGTTTTTAAAAACACTATTCTTTTAAATACTTAAGATTTGTATAAGGTGTCAGAACCTTAAGAGAGTTTTAAAATAACTGTTTTTAGACTTTTTAAAATCTGTTAGTTTTTGAGTAATTTATGTTTTTGTGTACAGCTTCCTTCTTTTTTTTTAGACAACTTATGTTTAGAAGGTTCTTATTTTAGCATCACGTTTTTAGGTATTTAAAGAGCTTTAAAATTGGTATACTATAACATTTTAAAATTTGTTAGTTTTCGAGTAATTACAGTTTTTGATTGCAGGTGCCTTCCTTGATTTCAGACACTATATATATTTTAAAAACATAAGTTTTGTATCAGGTTTAGAGCATTTCCAAAGTTTTAAAATTATTGTTTTAAATAATTTTAGAATTTGTTAGTGTTTTAGGTAATATAGAATCTATGTACAAATTATTTCTTTGTATTTAGATAACCTATGTACATTAAATACTTATGTTTAACATTAAGTTCTTAGGCATTTAAAGAGTTTAAAAATAGCTGTTTTAAAACATTTAGAATTAGTTAGTTTTTGAGTTATTATAGGTTATGTGTACTCATTACTTCTTTTTATTCAGACAACCTACGTATATTAAATACTTAAATCTTGCATTAGGTTTTAGAGCATTTAAAGTGCTTTAAAAAACCTGTTTTAAGACATTTTAGAATTTTATAGTTTTCGAGTAATTACAGTTTATGACTGCAGTTGACTAGCCTGTTTTTAGACAAACTATATATTTTAAATACCAAAGTTCTGTATCAGGTTTTAGAGCATTTAGAGAGCTTTAAAAAAACTGTTTTTAAAAATTTTAAAATCTGTTAGTTTTCGAGTAATTAAAGATTTTATGTACAGCTGTTCTCCTTGTTTTTAAAAAACTATTTTTTTTAAATACTTAAGATTTGTATAAGGTTTTAGAGCATTTAGAGAGCTTTAAAATTGCTGTTTTCAGACATTTTAGAATCTGTTTTTTTTGAGTAATTACAGTTTATGATTACAGCTTACTTGCATGTTTATAGACACACTATATATTTTAAATACCTCAGTTTCTCATCAGGTTTTAGAGCAATTTAGGAGCTTTAAAATGACTGTTTTAAAACAATTTAGAATTGGTTAGTTTTTGAGTTATTATAGGTTATGTGTACAAATTAATTCTTTTTATTTAGACAACCTTCGTATATTAAATACTTAAATCTTGCATTAGGTATTATAGCATTTAAAGTGCTTTAAATAACCTGTTTTTAGACATTTTAAATTCTGTTGGTTTACGAGTAATTAATGTTTTTGTGTACAGCTTCCTTCTTTTATTTTTTGATAACTTATTTATATTACGTACTTACGTTTAGCATCAGGTTTTTACTTATTTAAAGAGGTTTAAAATTGCTATACTATTAAATTTTAAACTTTGTTAGTTTTCGAGTAATTACAGTTCTTGATTGCAGGTGCCGTCCTTATTTTTAGACACTCTATATATTTTAAATACTTAACTCTTGCATTAGGTCTTATAGCATTTAGAGAGCTTTAGAATAACTGTTTTTAGACATATTAAAATTTGTTAGTTTTTGAGTAATTTATGTTTTTGTGTACAGCTTCCTTCTTTTTTTTTAGACAACTTATGTTTAGAAGGTTCTTATTTTAGCATCACGTTTTTAGATATTTAAAGAGCTTTAAAATTGGTATACTATAACATTTTAAGATTTGTTAATTTTCGAGTAATTACAGTTTTTGTTTGCAGGTGCCTTCCTTGTTTTTAGACACTATATATATTTTAAAAACCTAAGTTTTGTATCAGGTTTTAAAGCAATTTAAGAGCTTTATAATGACTGTTTTAAAACATTTAAGAATTTGTTAGTTTTTTAGTTAAAGTAAGTTCTATGTAAAAATTATTTCTTTGTATTTAGACAACCTATGTACATTAAATTCTTATGTTTAAACATTATGTTGTTAGGCATATAAAGAGCATTCAAATGGCTGTTTTAAAACATTTTAAAATTAGTTAGTCTTTAAGATTAAAGTTTATGTGTACAGATTCTATTTTTTTTTCGAAATACCTATAAGTTTAAAATACTTAAGTCTAAAATTAGGTATTAGAGCATCCAGAGAGCTTTTTAATAACTGTTTTCAGACATTTCAAAATTTGTTAGTTTTCGAGTAATTACAGTTTTGATTGAAGGTTCCTTCCTTGATTTTAGACACTATATATATTTTAAAAAATAGGTTTTGTATGAGGTTTCAGAGCATTTCAAGAGTTTTAAAATTAATGTTTTAAATAATTTAAGAATTGTTAGTGTTTTAGGTAATATAGATTCTATGTACAAATTATTTCTTTGTATTTAGATAACCTATGTACATTAAATACTTTATGTTTAACATTATGTTGTTAGGCATTAAAGAGTTTAAAAATGGTTGTTTAAAACATTTTAAAATAAGTTAGTCTTTAAGATATTAAAGTTTATGTGTACAGATTCCTTTTTTTTTCGAAATACCTATAAATTTTAAATACCTAAGTCTAAATTAGGTATTAGAGCATTTAGATCTTTGAATACCGTTTTCATACATTTTAAAATTGTTATTTTTCGAGAGTATTTAAAGATTTTATGTAAAGCTTTTTTCTTGTTTTAAAAACACTATTTTTTTTAAATACTTAAGATTTGTATAAGTGTCAGAGCATTTAGAGAGCTTTAAAATTGCTTTTTTTAGACATTTTAGAATCTGTTAGTTTTCGAGTAATTACAGTTTTTGTTTGCAGGTGCCTTCCTTGTTTTTAGACACTATATATATTTTAAAAACCTAAGTTTTGTATCAGGTTTTAAAGCAATTTAAGAGCTTTAAAATGACTGTTTTAAGCCAATTAAGATTTGGTTAGTTTTTGAGGTATAATAGGTTATGTGTACAAATTAATTCTTTTTATTTAGACAACTTACGTACATTAAATACTTAAATCTCGCATTAGGTATTATAGCATTTAAAGTTCTTTAAAAATCCTGTTTTTAGACATTTTAAATTTTGTTGGTGTTCGAGTAATTAATGTTATTGTGTACAGCTTCCTTCTTTTATTTTTTGATAACTAATTTATATTACGTACTTATGTTTAGCATCAGGTTTTCAGTTTTTTAAAGCGCTTTAAAATGGCAATACTATTACATTTTAAAATTAGTTAGTTTTCGAGTAATTACAGTTTTTGATTGCAGATGTCGTCCTTATTTTCAGACACTCTATATATTTTAAAAACTTAAGTTTTGTATCAGGTTTTAGAGCATTTAGAAAGCTTTAAAAAAACTATTTTTAGACATTTAAGAATCTGTTTTTTTTGAGTAATTACAGTTTATGATTGCAGTTGACTAGCCTGTTTTTAGGGACACTATATATTTTAAATACCAAAGTTCTGTATCAGGTTTTAGTGCATTTAGAAAGCTGTAAAGTAACGGTTATTAGACATTTTAGAATCATTTAGTTTTCGAGTAATTAAAGTTTTTGTGTACAGTTTCTTTCTTCTCTTTTAGATAACCTATCAATATTAAGTACTTATGTTTAACATCATGTTTTTAGGCAAAAAAAGTGATTTATAATGGCTATACAATTAAATTTAAAAATTTGATATTTTTCGAGTAATTACAGTTTTTTATTGCAGAGGCCTTCCCTGTTTTTAGATACTCTATATATATTAAAAACCTAAGTTTTGTATCATGTTTTAGAGCATTTCAAGAGCTTTAAAATGACTGTTTTAAAACATTTTAGAATTTGTAAGTTTTCTAGTTAATATAGGTTCAATGTAAAAATTATTTCTTTGTATTTAGACAACCTATGTACATAAAATACTTATGTTTAACATTATGTTGTTAGGCATTTAAAGAGCTATAAATTGGCTGTTTTAAAACATTTTAAAAATTTTAGTCTTTAAGATATTAAAGTTTATGTTTACAGATTCTTTTTTTTTCGAAATAACTATAAGTTTTAAATTCTTAAGTCTTGCATTAGGTTTTAGAGCATTTAGAGATCTTTAAAATAACTGTTTTCAGACATTTTAATATACGTTAGTTTTCGTGTAATTACAGTTTTTGATTGCAGGTGCCTTCCTTGTTTTTAGACACTATATATATTTAAAAAACCTAAGTTTTGTATAAGGTTTTAGAGCATTTAGAGAGCTTTAATATAATTGTTTTCAGAAATTTCAAAATCTGTTAGTTTTCGAGTAATTAATGATTTTATGTATAGCTGTTTTCCTTGTTTTTAAAAACACTATTTTTTTTTAAATACTTAAGATTTGTATAAGGTGTTGGAACATTTAGAGAGCTTTAAAGTTGCCTTTTTAGGACATTTTAGAATCTGTTTTTTTTGAGTAATTACAGTTAATCGTTACAGATTATTTGCCTGTTTTTAGACACCCTATATATTTTAAATACTTAAGTTTTACATCAGGTTTTAGAGAAATTTAGGAGCTTTAAAATGACTGTTTTAAAACAATTTAGAATTGGTTACTTTTTGAGTTATTATAGGTTATGTGTAGACATTACTTCTTTTTATTTAGACAACCTATTATATTAAATACTTAAATCTTGAATTAGGTTTTAGAGCATTTTAAGTGCTTTAAAGAACCTGTTTTTAGAAATTTTAGAATTTTTTAGTTTTCGAGTAATTAATGTTTTTGTGTAAAGCTTCATTCTTTTATTTTTTGATAACTTATTACTATTAAGTACTTACGTTTACCATCAGATTTTTAGTTATTTAAAGAGCTTTAAAATGGATATACTATTAATTTTTAAAATTTGTTAGTTTTCGAGTAATTACAGTTCTTGATTGCAGGAGCCGTCCTTATTTTTAGAAACTCTATATATTTTAAAAACTTAAGTTTAGTATCAGGTTTTAGTGCATTTAGAGAGCTTTAAAATAACTTATTTTAGAAATTTCATAATCTGTTATTTTTAGAGTAATTAAAGTTTTTGTGTACAGCTATTTTCCTTGGTTTTAAAAACCCTGTTTTTTTTATAATCTTAAAAATAGTATTAGGTGTCAGAACTTTTAGAGAGCTTTAAAATAACTTTTTTCAGACATTTTAAAATTTGATAGTTTTCTAGTAATTACAATTTTTCTATTCAAGGTGCCTTCCTTGTTTTTACACACTATATATTTTGAAAACCTAAGTTTTGTATCAGGTTTTAGTGCATTTAGAGAGCTTTAAAATGGCTTTTTTTAGAGATTTTAGAATACGGTTGTTTTCGAGTAATTAAAGTTCTTGTGTACAGCATCCTTCTCTTTTTTTTTGATAACCTATGCATATTAAGTACTCATGTTTAGCATCAGGTTTTTAGGCATTTTAAGAGCTTTAAAATAGACGTACTATTACATTTTAAAATTTGTTTGTTTTCTAGTAATTACAATTTTTGTGTACAGCTGCCATCCTTGTTTTCAAAAACCCTATTTCTTTTAAATACTTAAGATTTGTATAAGGTGTCAGAGCATATAGAAAGCTCTAAAATAGCTGTTTTTAGACATTTTAGAATCTGCTACTTTTCGAGTAATTACAGTTTTTGATTGCAGGAGCCGTCTTTAATTTTAGACATTCTAAATATTTTAAAAACCTACGTTTTGTATCAGGTTTTAGAGAATGTTAAGAGCATTAAGATGACTGTTTTAAAACAATTTAAAATTTTTTAGTTTTTGAGTTATTATAGGTTATGTGTATATATTACTTCTTTTTAATTAAACAACCTATGTATATTTAATACTTATATTTATCATCATGTTGTTCGGCATTTAAAAAGCTTTAAAATGGCTGTTTTAAAATATTTTAAAATTAGGTAAACTTTAAAAAATTAAAGTTTATTTGTAACGATTACTTTCTTTGTCTCGAAAAACCAATAAGTTTTAATTACTTAAGTCTTGCAATAGGTTTTAGAGCATTTACAGAGCTTTAAAATTACTGTTTACAGTCGTTTTTAACTTTTTTAGTTTTCGAGTAATTACAGTTGATGATTCCTGGTGCATTCCTTGTTGTTAGACACACTATATATTTTAAAAACCTAAGTTTTGCATCGCGTTTTAGAGCATTTAGAGAGCTTTAAAATAACTGTTTTTAGAAATTTTAGAATCTATTAGTTTTTGAGTAATTAAAGTTCTTGTGTACAGATTCTTTCTTTTTTTTTTGATAACCTATGCATATAAGTTACTTATGTTTAGTATCAGGATTTAGGCATTTAAAGAGCTTTAGAATGGACATACTATTACATTTTAAAATTTGTTAGTTTTCGAGTAATTACAGTTGTTGATTCCAAGTTCCTTTCTTGTTTTTAGACACACTATACATTTTAAAAACCTAAGTTTTGTATCAGGTTTTGGAGCATTTCAAGAGCTTTATAATGACTGTTTTAAAACATTTAAGAATTTGTTAGTTTTTTAGTTAAAGTAAGTTCTATGTAAAAATTATTTCTTTGTATTTAGACAACCTATGTACATTAAATTCTTATGTTTAACATTATGTTGTTAGGCATATAAAGAGCATCAAAATGGCTGTTTTAAAACATTTTAAAATTAGTTAGTCTTTAAGATATTAAAGTTTATGTGTACAGATTCCATTTTTTTATCGAAATACCTATAAGTTTTAAATAATTAAGTCTGACATTAGGTTTTAGAGCATCCAGAGAGCTTTTAAATAACTGTTTTCAGACATTTCAAAATTTGTTAGTTTTCGAGTAATTACAGTTTTTGATCGAAGGTTCCTTCCTTGATTTTAGACACTATATATATTTTAAAAAAATTGGTTTTGTATGAGGTTTCAGAGCATTTCATGAGCTTTAAAATTACTGCTTTATATCATTTTAGAATTTGTTAGTGTTTTAATTAATATAGGTTATATCTTCTTCTTCTTATTCTTTCTTTAGTTTAGGCAAATTGCCTGTTTCGTAACGACGTTTTTCTGCCTATTGCACTGTTAAATTGTCGTACCATCGTTTTCGTGGGCGCCCCGTGCTTCTGCGGCCTACCGGTGACTTATCTCGTGCAATTCTGACAATTCTTCCGTTGTCCAATCTGTTGATATGTTCGTTCCATTCTTTTTTTCTTTTTAGTATCCATTCGTTAATGTTTTCCACTTTGCATGTTCTTCTTATATCTTCACTTCTCTCTCGATCGAGCAGTGTTTTTCCAACTATTCTGCGAAGCACTCTCATTTCGGTTGTCTCTAGTAACTGTTTCGTTTTCGCCGTGTCTGGTCGAGTTTCTGCGGTATGTGACATAATAGGTCTTACCATTGCCTTGTAAATTCTTGCTTTGGTCTCTATGTCAATGTTTTTGTTTCGCTATATTGTGTCATTCAAACAACCCGCTATTCTGGATGCCTTCATTGTCTGTTCTCTTACCTCTGCTTCAACATCACCATATCCTGAAATTTCTATTCCTAGGTACTTAAATCTCATTTCTTGCTGAATAACCTTCCCTTCAATTTCCAGTTTGCATCCTAACGGTGTCTTTGATGTTGTCATGCATTTTGTTTTCTGGGCCGATATTTTCATGTTGAATGATTTGGCTATGCAGTTAAATCGGTGTAGTAGACGTTGTAGATCATCCTCATTTTCGGCCACTAATATAGCGTCATCAGCATAGCATAGGATGGTTATTTCTTCACTGCCCATTTTATATTCTTTTAGCAGTCTTACGTTTCTTATTATTTCGTCCATAATGATGTTAAAAAGCAGGGGACTTAGGAAATCCCCTTGTCGGATACCACGACCTGCATCAATCGGTTCAGTCAAGGCGCCATTTATCTTTGCTTGGATCTTATTGTTTCTATAATTGTCCTCTATGGTCTTGATAAGATTGTTCGGAATTTGCCGGTTATAGAGGAGGTGTATAATATTCTTTAACTGCACTCGGTCGAATGCCTTTTCCAAATCAATGAAACACATATATGCTCGTCTGTTGTATTCAATTGATTTTTCTGTTATTTGTCTTATGATGAAAACCGCGTCTGTGCACGATTTGCCTGATCTGAATCCTTGCTGTTCGTCTTCTACATTTGTTAAGCTGTTAATTTTATTCGTTATAATCTTTGTTGTTAGTTTTAATGAAGTGTTTGAAAGGTTTATTCCCCTGTAGTTTGTATGCAGCTGTTTGTCTCCTTTTTTAAACATAACTATAGTTGTGCTAGTACGCCATTCGTAAGGTATTTTGTGTTGGTATAATATTTTTTGGATTAGGAATGTTAGTTGTTGTGTGAGACGTTGGCCACCATATTTTATTAACTCGTTTTGGATGCCATCTTGCCCTGAGCTCTTCGTATTCTTTAGTCTTTGAATAGCTATTTTTACATCAATGGACTCAATTTGTATGTCGCTTCTGGTTATTATTTCTGGCGTATTTAGTTCCGTTTGAGGTTGTTCTGATTTATAGAGCTCTGTTAGATAGTTAATCCAATTTTCTTTTGTGATCTGGTTTGTTTCTATCATTTCATTGACCTCCTTTCTTTGATTTCTAATAAATCGCCAGATTTGTTTTTGGAGTCCATAGAAGTGACTCTCCATTCTTTTCGAAAAAATCTCCCAATAATTTTGCTTTGTTTTCCTTACTAATGTCGCTGTTTGATTCCGGATTCGTCTATACGTTTCGTATGACTCAGGTGTTCTTATTGTCCTATAGTTAAGGTATGCTATTTTCTTTTTCTTGCATATTTCCTTAATCTCTGGGCGGAACCAAGGAGTTTTGATCATTCTAGCCCGGTTTTTTACAGTTCGTGTTCCCAGGGCTTCATATGAAGCTTCTAAAATGTTGGTTCTTAGTTTCTTCCAGGCTATGTTTATGTTATCTTCTTCTTTATTGGGTTTTTTTCGATTTTTTCTTTCAACCTGTTCTCGTATAGTTGTTTGGTTGGTAAGTTCCATAGTGACTCGATGTTTATTTTCAATTCTTGAGTTGCTCGTGCAAGATTTCTTTGGGGTTTAAACTTCATTCTTATCTTTGCTAATAGCAGGCTATGATCGCTTCCTACATTCGCGGAATTTAACGTCCATATATCTAATATTTGGTTTGGTTGGACGTATCTGTTGGTAACAATGTAATCAATTGTAGACCTAAAGCCTCTGGTGTTGCTGTATGTAAATTTATAGTGTTCCTTATGATTGTAAAATGTAATCCTTAGCTCGTTAAATGTGCATAGCTGTGTCATTAGTTCTCCATTGTCATTTAACACGTTTTCGTTGAACCTTTGTTTTATTCCAGGTATTATTTCGTTTCCGATGCGGGCGTTAAAATCTCCAAGGATTATCATTTGTTGGTTACTTGGTAATGATCCGACTAAATTTTGAAGTTGGTTGTAGAAGGCTTCTCTTTCTTCTTTCATTTTATTATCTTCGGGTGCATAACTTGACACTATATTTAATTTTTGGTCTTCCGCTTTCATTTTTACCACCAATATTCGTGAAGATATGTAGTTGAATTCTTGTATGTTGTTTTTGTATTTCTTGGATACTGCGATGGCTACCCCTTCTTTTGCCCTGATTTGTTTTTCTACACCACTATAGATCACTAAGTAGTCTTCGTACTGTATTTGTACTTTGCTTTTCTTTTTGGTTTCTTGTAAGGCGCATATATCGATGTTATTATCTTTAAGTTCTTTCAGGGTTTCTTGATCTTTATTATTAAATGATTTGATGTTCCAGGTAGCCAGACGCATTATATGTTCTTTCTTCCATTTCGTTGTCCTAAAAAGACCCTAAAAAAGATCCCTGGATTCCGAAATCCTGATTTTGTTCTTACGGCATAATAATAATTCCCTTCTTGGATAAAAAATACAAAGGTACTTACCCATTTAACTTACGTTTATAAGTAAGATGAATACTTTGCTTTCATAACCTCAAAAAAGAAAAAAAACAAAAAGATAAAGAAAATAAGTGAAAGATTAAAGAAACAGATTAACGAGTATTAACATTAATCTCGAATGAATATTATAATAATGATAATAATGATAATTATGATAATAATAATTATGATGAATAAACAGGAATCCCCTATAAAATGATGACGGGAAGATAATAGAAAAAACGAATAAAAGAAAGAAAGTCGAAATATGCTAGCAGCAAGGAGAGGAGGATAATGAGTAAAATAAGAGGTGTAGAAGAACGAAAAAGAGAAAGAAAGGGAGAGAGAGAGAGAGAAAAAGCCACCGGGTAAATCAACACCGGAAGCGTCTTGAACATGACGCCACCCTGAAGGGGCAGAATACGCGTCGTGGATAGAAGGGTAAGAGAGGTGAGGTAGATGGAAGAAAGGTGGGATGCTGATTGTGGTGGAAGAAGAAGGTGGAAGCTACAGCAATGTGGTGATGATGGTGTGTAGCCAGTCGGTGGGAGTCGGTAGGTGCTCTCGAAGCCGCTATACAAGGCGAGCTTCATTCGTACGCCTTCACACGAACCCATACAACACATACACACATATACTTACGCATGCAGAACGATTAGACACACCGGAGGGCATACAGAGAAAGAGTATATCTCTTTCTAACTAACTTCCTATTATAAGTTTCTATTTATCACACTACTACTACTACTACTACTACTACTACTACTACCACTACCACTACCACTACCACTACCACTACAACTACCACCACCACCACCACCACCACCACCACCAGTTTCGAACAGCAGCTGAAACCGCTGATGTTTTAATAAAATTGGATGACGCGTTTCATCACATGAATAGTAGTAACATAAAAAAGCCTGATTCAAAGCGTGATAGTAGCCGACGTAACGTTAGTTTAACGTTTGGTCATATTAAAAAGTGGATGGAATTATCAAACATGTTCAAACTTTTGAAATTTCATTATGGGAACTGGAATACCTTAAAAAATTCAAAATATCGCGTTATACGTACGCTAACACTACAGGCAATCAGAGATAATTGATTAGCTTGAATCGGATTATCATTTTATTTACTATCTAAAGGCGGAGTAAAAGAGTTTGACCTCCGTAATACAACACAAGACTTAACAACAGTGATTATTCAAGTAGAATGCCAGGGACGTAATCAAGAATTGAATCAGCTAAAGTCCGTTATGCAGTGCTTCCATAATTGCACAATTAAGAGGTGTCGCTAAATAACTTATTATTTTATTGTAAAGAAATAATTATATTTATTGTAGATTTTATTTATAACTCCGCCTGCATGATCGATGGGAGCATCGAAATCAGCGATCATGTTGCCGGTCCTAAGCCCGGGAAAAGGAGGAAGGTTGTTGGATCAGGCTAGCTCCCTACCCAACGTAAAAAAAAGAAATTTGCTCATAGAGAAGAGTTTTTGCCTCAGAACAGGACGGATTCAAAGATGACGACCCAAGCAAGAAAAAGGACAAAGAGTTGGAAAAAAGAACACATAATGCGTCTGGCTACCTGGAACATAAAATCACTTAAAAATAAAGATCAAGAAACCCTACAAGAACTGAAGGACAATAACATCGATATTTGCGCCTTACAAGAAACCAAAAAGAAAGGTAAAGGGCAAATACAGTACGACGACTACCTAGTGGTCTATAGCGGAGTCGAAAAACAAATCAGGGCAAAAGAAGGGGTAGCCATCGCAGTGTCGAAGAAATACCAAAATAACAAAAAAGAATGCAGCTACGTATCTTCGCGTATCTTGGTTGTAAAAATGAAAGCGGAAGACCAAAAATTAAATATAGTGTCAATCTATGCACCCAAAGATAATAAACCGAAAGAAGAATGAGAAGCCTTCTACGACCAACTACAAAATTAGCCGGATCATTACCAAGTAACCAACAAATGATAATCCTTGGAGATTTTAACGCCCGCATCGGAAATGAAATAATACCTCGAATAAAACAAAGGTTCAACGAAAACGTGTTAAATGACAATGGAGAACTAATGACACATCTATGCACATTTAACGAGCTAAGGATTAATAATACATTTTACAATCATAAGAAACAATATAAATTTACATACAGCAACACCAGAGGCTTCAGGTCTACAATTGATTACATTGTTACTAACAGATACGTCCAACCAAACCAAATATTAGATATTAGGACGTTAAACTCCGCGAATGTAGGAAGCGATCATAGCCTGCTATTAGCAAAAATAAGAATGAAGTTTAAACCCCAAAGAAATCTTGCACGAGCAACTCATAAATTGAAAATAAACATCGAGTCACTATGGAACTTACCAACCAAACAACTATACGAGAACAGGTTGAAAGAAAAAATCGAAAAAAACCCAATAATAGAAGAAGATAACATAAACATAGCCTGGAAGAAACTAAAAACCAACATTTTAGAAGCTGCATATGAAGCCCTGGGAACACGAACTGTAAAAAACCAGGCTAGAATGATCAAAACTCCTTGGTTCCGCCCAGAGATTAAGGAAATATGCAAAAAAAAGAAAATGGCATACCTTAACTATAGGACATTAAGAACACCTAAATCATACGAAATGTATAGACGAATCCGGAATCAAACAGGGACATTAGAAAGGCAAACAAAGCAAAATTATTGGGAGATTTTTTCGAAAAGAATGGAGAGTGACTTCTATGGACTCCAAAAACAAATCTGGCGATTTATTAGAAATCAAAGAAAGGAGGTCAATGAAATTATAGAAACAAACCAGATCACAAAAGAAAATTGGATTAACTATCTAACAGAGCTCTATAAATCAGAAGAACCTTAAACGGAACTAAATACGCCAGAAATAATAACCAGAAGCGACATACAAATTGAGCCCAGTGATGTAGAAACAGCTATTCGAAGACTAAAGAATAGGAAGAGCTCAGGGCAAGATGGCATCCAAAACGAGTTAATAAAATATGGTGGCCAACGTCTCACACAACAACTAACATTCCTAATCCAAAAAATATTATACCAACACAAAATACCTAACGAATGGCGTACTAGCACAACTATAGTTATGTTTAAAAAAGGAGACAAACAGCTGCCTACAAACTACAGGGGAATAAACCTTTCAAACACTTCATTAAAACTAACAACAAAGATTATAACGAATAAAATTAACAGCTTAACAAATGTAGAAGACGAACAGCAAGGATTCAGATCAGGCAGATCGTGCACAGACGCGGTTTTCATCATAAGACAGATAACAGAAAAATCAATTGAATACAACAGACGAGCATATATGTGTTTCATTGATTTGGAAAAGGCATTCGACCGAGTGCAGTTAAAGAATATTATACACCTCCTCTATAACCGGCAAATTCCGAACAATCTTATCAAGACCATAGAGGACAATTATAGAAACAATAAGATCCAAGCAAAGATAAATGGCGCCTTGACTGAACCGATTGATGCAGGTCGTGGTATCCGACAAGGGGATTTCCTAAGTCCCCTGCTTTTTAACATCATTATGGACGAAATAATAAGAAACGTAAGACTGCTAAAAGAATATAAAATGGGCAGTGAAGAAATAACCATCCTATGCTATGCTGATGACGCTGTATTAGTCTCCGAAAATGAGGATGATCTACAACGTCTACTACACCGATTTAACTGCATAGCCAAATCATTCAACATGAAAATATCGGCCCAGAAAACAAAATGCATGACAACATCAAAGACACTGTTAGGATGCAAACTGGAAATTAAAGGGAAGGTTATTCAGCAAGAAAGGAGATTTAAGTACCTAGGAATAGAAATCTCAGGATATGGTGATGTTGAAGCAGAGGTAAGAGAACAGACAATGAAGGCATCCAGAATAGCGGGTTGTTTGAATGACACAATATGGCGAAACAAAAACATTGACATAGAGACCAAAGCAAGAATCTACAAGGCAATGGTAAGACCTATTATGTCACATACCGCAGAAACTCGACCAGACACGGCGGAAACGAAACAGTTACTAGAGACAACCGAAATGAGAGTTCTTCGCAGAATAGCTGGAAAAACACTACTGGATCGAGAGAGAAGTGAAGATATAAGAAGAACATGCAAAGTGGAAAACATTAACGAGTGGATACTAAAAAGGAAAAAAGAATGGAACGAACATATCAACAGAATGGACAACGGAAGAATATTCAGAATTGCACGGGATAAGTCACCGGTAGGCCGCAGAAGCACGGGGCGCCCACGAAAACGATGGTTCGACAATTTAACAGTGCAATAGGCAGAAAAACGTCTTTACGGAATAGGCAATTTGCCTAAACTAGAGAAAGAAGAAGAAGAAGAAGAAGATTTTATTTATGTTATTTAATAGTAAAAGTTTTGGAGACCTTTACGTTATTTTTTTTTGACCTATTACAATAGATTCTTTTCTTTGAGCTATTGTTATTATTTTCATTACTACTTTTGAGTAATTTTTACTGGTATTTGTTAATAGAAACAAAAGAAAAAAAAATACGTGTATCGGAATCGAACTCACGTTACTCACGCTGATATTTAGGAACCGTAGCGCCTCGCAAGCGATTGCAATATATTTCTTAATTTTGTTGTTATACTTAACGTGTAAACTAATCATTTTGCTGGATTACTTATCAATAGAGTGCGCTGCACTAAAACAGGGTTACCATTAAATATATTAGAAAACCTAAACTAACTACTAAAACTTAAAAAATTTATTGCTAAAAATAATTAAGTTCGTACTACTCTTGAACCGTATAGTCAAATAAGCTCCCTATCCTTTTTCATTGAGTGGAAACCCGCTGTTACTGTGCAAGCTGATGTGCATATAGAAAATTCTTCTATGCCGTGTCATCATCGTATAACATCAAAAAACATATCAACAAACATGAAGCAGAGTTCACGATCTCAAGCACGAAATAATCAATATTAAGCTGACGCTTCGATTATACATGTATTGTCTAATCAAGACATTGTACCGGATGAAGAACGCAATTCGATAAACCAAGACACAATCATGGATCAGGAATTACCTCAATCAGATGTACACTCTATTTATTCTGACTCTTCAGACCAGTTAGTAATTAATCATTCCTCTTGCGAGCAAATTGATATGGATTTAGATCCTTCTTTACCATATAGCAATTATCATCAATTTAAACGAGCTCATAAGGAATTTAAAATAAAATTCTTGGACAATTCATTAGAAGATCCATTCTCAGTATGTGACAAATTGTAGTTTAAAAAGGATTTAAAAGAGCCATCTAATAAACATAAGGATATCTAACACAAATTATACCTAATGTACCTATGGAAAATATTAAGCTTTGTAATACATACATACAAGCTTTAAACAAGAAGAATATTCCTTTAATATCGATATATATCCAGATGTACCTCAGCATCTACCACCTTTAGATTTAGTTTCTGAAAGATTAATTTCGCCTCGTATTCCTTTTATGCAGATCAGACGTCTGAGACATGTGAATGGTCAATACGCCATTTATGGTCAAGTAATTAACGTGCCTGTTTCAGTTGATACAATGGTCAAATCTCTTCCAAGAAATATTGATGACGATTATTGTGTGAATGTACATATCAAATGTAAGAAAATTCACCGATCTAGTTACTTACATGGCATTGTTAACAAGCGTACAATTAAGAAAAAAGCTTGGCTATAATTTTTAATACCGCATCCGTTAATTAAAATTGATGATACATTTTATTAATGATAATCAAATTAACGACCAAGTAGAGCAAAATGATGTCAGCGAAGACATTTCTGTAGAAAAGAGTCTTACGGCGCACCAACAGACATTAATGCGGGATTAAGTACAATATTTACGTATTGCACATGGCGAAGAAAATTTACCTTAAAGTTTATTATTTGATGAACATGCAGGAGAACTTTCTTTCCCGACAATTTACCTAGGTCATTTGCGTAATTTCAGAGATGGCGTTAAAGCAACACCATTTATGATGGCTTCTAGGGAGCTTAGAAGATCTGATCGTCGTGCAGTTACACCGTATCATTTATTGTATATGGCAATGAAGATTATGAAGATTCGAGTCCGTGACTTTTTCACAGTTGCTTTTAAATACGTTAGTAAGGATACCAAAATTACTAGAAAAAAAATTGAAGATGAACAATAAATTACCAATTGTATTGAAACCAATCTTGCGTTTGTAAGTGCTATTCCAAATTCAATGTGGTATTAGATGGATCGTAAAAAAGACCTTTTTGTCATGATTAGACAACAATTGGTAAGCCAACAATTTTCCTTACTGTGAGTGCTAATGAAACTCCAAACAAAGTCCAAACACAGAGCAAAAACTAAATCAAAGAACAAAGACACTAATGAAGCAAAGAAAAGAAATGACAGATAAAACTACTGCAGAGTACAGAAACATCAACAAAGAAATTTCCAAGGAAATGAGGAAACATAAAAGAGAAAAAAACACAGAAAACATTGAAAACCTAATTGAAGAAAACAGAAGCCTGAAAGTTCTAAGAAAGAAAACCGTGAGGTGGAAGAAGGACATACATAAAATAAAAAACAACAATGGGAACATAATGACGAACAAAAAGAACATAATAAAAACTATCGAAACTTTTTACAAACAACTATACTCAGCACCAAACAAGGAGTTAAACACCAATATACCTAGAGTTCTAAACCAAGGATCAGAAGACATTCCTGAGATAGATGAAGAAGAAATTATGGCAGCTCTAAAGAGAATAAAAATAATAAAGCACCAGGCAAAGACGGTCTAGTAATAGAAAGCATAAAAAATGGTTGAAAAAACATTATTAAAGCATTGAAGATCCTATTCAACAAATGTCTACTCGAAGGAATAACACCATCTCAATAGGAAAACGCACGAATTATTATTTTACATAAAAAAGGAGATAATACAGATCTTGAAAATTATAGACTGATCAGCCTATTAAGTAACATCTACAAATTGTACACGATAATTTTAAACACACGTTTAACAAGAAAACTCGAGTTTTTCCTTTCAAAAGAACAAGCAGGATTTAGAACAAAATATGGAGCCAACGACCACCTTCTCACAATAAAAACTCTTATCGAACGGTGCATGGAATACAATAAGCCTCTGATGCTGATTTTCGTAGATTTTAAAAAGGCATTCGACACAATAGACCAACAGATACTATTAGAAGCACTTGCCGAATGCCGTACAGACCATCGATACTCTACAGCTATTAGATATATATACAAGACAGCAACAGCAAATGTAAAACTATCCAACGAACAATACACAAATAAATTTAAAATCGAGAGAGGACTTAGGCAGGGCGATGCGCTCTCCCCTAAACTATTCGTCACTTTATTACAGAGCATGTTAAACAAAATAAATTAGGACAACATAGGAATTAACATTGACGGAGAGAAATTAAACCACCTATGCTTCGCCGATGACATCGTCTTAATAACAAACAACATGCCAGAAGCACAGACTATGATGCAAAACCTTTATGAGACGGCAGGAAGAGTAGGGCTAGAAATAAATATTTCAAAAACCCAATATATGACTAGTCTGATTTTGAGTGATTCCATCAAAATTAACAACAGTAACATAGAACAAGTAGGTTTATACAAATACCTGGGACACGAGATAAGTATTGGAAGAGACAATCAAACACACAAAATAAAGCGTAGAATAGGTTAAACCTGGGCAGCTAATGGAAAATTAAGAACAGTTTTCCGATCTAATCTTCCAAGGTGTTTAAAAAGGAAGGTATTTAACCAGTGCGTTCTCCCAGTTTTAACATACAGCTCAGAGACATTAACAATGAACAATAAAAACATTCAAAAAATACAAGTCATGCAACGTAAGATGGAGAGATCAATGCTTGGAATTACCCTCTTAGATAGAATCCCAAATAGAACCATCAGACACAACACAGGACTAAGAGATGCTGTTGAGACCATTCTGCGTATGAAGTGGAACTGTGCGAGCCATGTGGCCAGAGTAACCGATGGTCGATGGACGAAAAAAATATTACAGTGGAGACCAAGAGTGGAAACATACAGAAACAGAGTACGCCCACCAGCCCGATGGAGTGACGACATATGGAGACTCGCGGGAAACTGGATGCTGATGCCACAGGACCGGAAGGAGTGGCAAAATATGAGAGAGGCTTTTGTCCAGCAGTGGACAGTATAGGCTGATGATGATGATGATGATGATGATGATTGATAAATGGCTGTCATTTAAAAATTGTTTTTTAACCTACATAGACGCGCGTACTGATTTATCCGACTTATGGAAACTTATATATCTTCGAGATTCCCTTGTCGGCATGCCGCTTTCAGAACTCTAGACATATCCACTAACCAGGGAGAATTATAAGTTCTCGTGGGCATATTTATTGGAAACATTCGACGTGCAAAGCGTACACTTAGCACAAGCACTCGACGCACTTATAGACATTCCACAACAAGAAACCACGTCAATAGAAGACATAACACAATTCGTAAATAATCTGCGCCCTCGCGTAAGAACCGTTAATTCTTTTAACAAACCATATGCCTTGCAAGTCCGTCTTTCCGAACGCGCTTTACCCCATGCCATTCTACAAGAATGGATCAAACGCATCGATTTATACGATTATCCGACTATCGAAAAACTTTGTGATTTCTTAACCGAATTCGAGTATCGTAGCAGCGTGTTTACGGATTTTTCATCGTCCACGAGAACCGAACGCAGCGCGAAACGTAAACACCCCGATAGGTGATCACCGTCACCGCGAAAACGACAGAACACATACAATGCGCCTAGGTTCTTTACTAATGTGACACCCAAATGTATCATTTGTAAGCAATTAAATCACGTGTTGTATCGTTGTCCCAAATACAACCGCATGACGAAATCCGACAGATGAGAGGTGATTGAAAATCACAAATTGTGTTCAAATTGTTTGCGAAAACATCAAAAGCCTGTGCAGGT
Organism: Polistes metricus; assembly: GCA_010416925.1. Lineage (NCBI taxonomy): Eukaryota > Metazoa > Arthropoda > Insecta > Hymenoptera > Vespidae > Polistes > Polistes metricus. The sequence continues at coordinate 240,583 of QUOH01000053.1, forward strand.
CCTCTCGTAGTAAAATATGCAATAAATTACATCATACGTCATTACACCGAAACAATGACATATAGTTCGAATTCCGGAACTATATCTCCAACGAACGAGGCAGTCACGTCAACGTCTCAAAACGGATCCAAACCGATATGACTAGTTCCAATATTTCATATCAGCGCACGAAGTATACCATATGAGAACTTAATTTCACTTATGAAAACAGTTAACTACACTCTCAAATGAAATCGAAACAATATTGAATTTCAACCAAAGTCATAGCATATTATTAACTCCTGCTTATTTGTTTAATAGACCAGACCTTTAATAGACCTTAAGATGTTACCTGAGGATAAATACTATAACAGTGTTCCAGGAAATCGATTATCATCCTGGAAACTTATCACGAAGGTGTAAAAATGAAATTTAAAGAAACGCGATTGTCATTCTTATCAAAAAAGGGCATCCTTGTGTGAGACGGCGCTGCTGGAATGGATCGTTGATGTTCATTCGGAAAAAGATAATGTAGTTTGGCTCGTGACAGTAAAAATTGCTTAAAGAACAGTTGACATTTCGGATAAAACTTGTGACCACCATTTTTGTACGTGCAAGACGAATAAATTGCCTCGCCAGAGATGTAAATATTACATCAACACGTTCCGTGCCGCGTCGGGCGCACACGGCCCACGTTGCACTTTCCGTTTAGGCCGTGTCAGTCATCAGTGACTGACATTAAACTGGTTTTCTTAAAAATTCGCGTGTCGTTCGATGTGTTAAGCAACCTGCGACTGAACTATATTGTAAACTTTGTTATAAAAAAATGACATCTCATCTAAACATACTACGAATGTTATTAATCGTTAAATTTTCAACGGAGAGAGTATGTACGATCGAAAACGATCCCTTAACTCATATTCGAAGTGTGCGTTCTTAATCCTTTAGGATGTTATTACGTACGCCCTGCTGGGCCCGTTACAAAAAAAACTTTCGTCCCATTTTTTTACTAGACGCTTACGACGACACATCGTAGACGACCAAAAACAAACGAAGAAGCGACAAAGAACCAACAAAGAAAGCGATGTAGTACCTCCACCCTTCATATTACCACAAACCTAACGAGAAATAAAATAAGCGAAGTGTACAACCACTCTTCACGCTTCGATAAACAAGCAAGAGCTTATCACAATCACCAGAGGACTTCATGCTGGAGAAATCTGCGTAAAAAAGATTTTGGTGCCTCCTGTGAGGTGTGAATTCCTGATTCTTGATAAAAAACATCTGCGTATACACGATATTTCTACGCCGAAAACATCTATTTCCCGATCATCCACTCCGTCAGTCATCGCAAAAGATCCGGTTTGAAGAACAAAATTTAATGTTGAACGACCGACGCCTTGTATCGGTACTCCCGTGGTTTTCTTGTTGTCGAAAATGCACTTATAGGTGGATGTTAGGAATCGTTTATTTATGAGGAATGAGGATAGGTAAAAATAAATTAAAATATATTTTTTGAGCCCAGTCAGTACTAATAAGTACAATTTATTTGGCTCGTTGCAGGGAAAAGCCTTTCGGCATAAAAACCCTGGTTGAAATACAGTTGATGATGATGTTTCGATGGCTTGCCTATCGGCAGTTATCGATGATGATGATATTCCAAAGCAGAATATAATTCTGACCACATGCCTTCTTCCTTTGTTCCTTTGTTCCACTGATGTAATAGTAGCGCTGGAGTGTAGCTCTTTTGGATGTGATCGCTCGCAGGTCTCGTGGTAGAATAGCATTTAAGCGTGAAAGCACGCGGCTTTTATAGAAAAAGGCGATGCAACGCGCGGACTAATTACCGAAAAGTTAGATAACGTAGCTGTCGATGCATATAATTGGCCTAATAGAAATGGTGGGAGAACGCGTGCTAGAAGAACGAAAGCGCCCTGCAAGGAGCTCGCTGCGCTCCTTTGTTACATCGTTACTAAGATGTTTCTTCGTCGCTATATCTCGGCACGAGTCGATATGTCTCGACACGTCCAGATGATTCTCACTCACTCGCTTGAGTAGGATACGCAACAACTTCTGATGAAAATTAAAACAATATACCTCGAGCTGGAATTAAAATGCTCAGAGTTTTTATCAGACGTCAACGTTGTGAAAAATTGCATAACCAGTTTACTTCGCGTTTATATTTAATATTATTAAATCTAATATAGATATCCAGTTTATCACTGAAGAATATTCATGTTCCAATTACATTGCAAAGTATCTAAATAAAACCAACCGTGGTATTATCTACCTACAACATCAGATTATTGAACTTATGAATGAAAATCCTAATTTTGACATTGTGCAAATAACCAGAAAATTAGGCGTGAATATGCTAAACAGTGTAAAGAAAACTAGTCAAGAGGCTGCGTTGTATTTACTGCGGGAGCCAATGTCAAAAAGTTCTGTTATTGTTACCCCATTCCATATATATGGCCAATTGATCGTTAAAGAATAGGAAAAACACACAAACAATTAGATGCAATAGGTATTGGGGAAGATTCTATAGATATTTGGAAGGAAAATGGTTCTGATAAATATGAACACCGGAACCAGGATTTGGAAAATGTAACACTTGCTCAATTTGTTGTTAATTATAACATTAAACCCAACAGTACTTACACGAAAAGAAAAATTCCACGTATTATTCGTTATTGAAATTATGATACGGGACAAGATTTGAATAATTATAAACGTGAAATGGTATCTTTACATTTTCCATTTCGAAATGAAGATGAAGAAATACTCGCTGAAATGAAATTCATTGAAATATACAACAATTATAAAGATGTAATTTTAATTAGACGAAAGAATTTGAATCTAACTTGGATATCCAAAAAACTATTGAATTTTGTCGAAATTTATTTCGAGAAAACGGTATTCAAGATAATAATGAAATGCAAGATGTTGCTAATGTTATGCCTCATCCTAATGCAGTTTAAAATTTATATAACGATCCTATTTCTGATGTAAACAGAAATCTTCGCTTTGATGTACTTAACACAAACTTGGTCGTATTGCTAAAAAAAGAAAAAATTTTATGCCTCATATACTATTTTGTGAGTTGATGAGAATATCAAACGATAAGCAAAGAAAGTTTTTGCTACATGTTATTTCTACTCTATTAACTACAAATCGTGATCAATTTCAAATATTCTTTACGGGTCCAGCAGGATGCGGTAAAACTTTTGTTATAAAAATTGTCATGGAAATTTACAACCGATACACTGATAACGATGGATATTGTAACTCTTATGTTGCTTGTGCTTCAACAGATAAGACTGCTGTCGCTATAGATGGAACTACTATAGTTATTGCTTTAAAAATATCTCTATCAAAGTTACTTCCATTAAGTATCGAAATAGCTTATCAATACAGAGCATTATTTAAATACGTTAAATGGGTCTTAATCATTGATTAAATCAGTTTGATTAGTGCTCAACTACTTGCTCAAATTGATTTACGTTTAAAGCAAATAACAGGAAATTTCAACACTTATTTTGGTGGTTTAGATATTATTCTGATTGGAGATTTACGCCAATTACCTCCAGTTAGAGCTACTCCAATATATAAACAACAAAAACAAAAGAATTGTTGGACCTAAATAGGCCAAAATTGTGGCGAGGATTAAAATTTTTTGAGTAAGACCAAGTAATGAGGCAAGCAAATCAGCAATTTTCTTCTATATTACCTAAAATTGGAAGCGGTGAACAACTTAGCGTTTTGGAATTAGCTTTATTAGAATCACATTTTGTAACTACTGATGAAGCAGTAACTAAATGTCCGTATGGAATTCGATTATTTAATACAAATGAAGCTGTAAAAAGATATAACAATAAAATTTTAAATCTTGCACAAGACAAAATTACTTCAATAACAAAAGATGTATTCACTGGTTGTACATCAGCAGAGAAAATAGCTTTCTGTCGCCAAAAGCTGTACAGAATGTCATTAATTGATACTGGGGGATTGCCTTACGAAATTATATTTGTGAAGGATGTTTTCTACATGATAACGACAAACATAGATGTGTCTGATGGTTTAGCAAATGGAGCTGTAGGTAAAATTGTTCATATTGAATACAATGAAGATGGAGAAGTAAATGTTTTATGGCTTGAGTTTTCGCATTCACTACAGATTGGCCAGAAAATCAAAAAGAAAGTAGCTGGACATGTTGCTGCTATTCAAATTAAAAATACAGCATTGCCGATCGGACTTAGATCTTCAACTATTTCTCTTAACAACAATAAAACAAATATTACCGTTAAGCGTTCACGTTCACTTCTAATTTGTGCTTGTACAACGACAATTCAGAAATCACATGGGAACACTTATCCCGAAGTTGTTTATGAATACAATAAAAAACATCAATTGGCATTACTCTATGACGCTTTGTAACGTGTAATAAGTATACAGGGCTTATATTTTACAGCACAAGACAATGATAATACTTTTTATAACGGCCGAAGACCATTAATTGCAGTGATTAGCCCTTTCAGTACGAGCGTCGGATATATCCGGCATCCATCTGATGATCTGTGTGGTCAAATGTCGGATATATCCGGCGAGCATCTGATCACTGTTATCGACGAGTGCCGTATATATCTGACATCTATGATGTGTGATAATCCGTGAGAAAAAGAAACAAGTGACATCTATTTACATTTTATACAATTATATTTTATTTTACCGACGTATGTGATATGAAATTTATTGAAAATATATTTCGCACTGACGCATAAAACCTTGAAATTTTACATTGTTTAACAATCGTTCTGTGTTTTTATCTGTGTTGATTGGCTATCAGTGGAGCGATAGCTCTAACCTAATACAGATTATTTTAACAAAAAGTCTTTTGTTACAAGAATTCTGGAAAAAGAGCTACAGGTATAATTGTTGTTTGATTTTAACTAATCTATTAAAAAATTTTGAGATTACGCTTTTGTTCGAAACTTGTTTATAGATTTTAAAAAATTCAGGCACTTTTCAGAATGAATAAAGGAAATAAGAAATTTAAAATCTTACTGACTCAGAAAGTGACGAGAATTGTGAAAATGAAAATAATTTCAATCGACGTAAAAGAAGAAAAAATGTAATATATAGCAGTTCTGAATCGGAAACAGAATTGACCAAAGAGGTTGATAACACGAACTGTGAAGTAAAGTGGTCAAACAATCATTTTGTACCAAAAATTAATCGATTCAATTCAAAACATTTAAGAATCACCAACCAAATACACCTGTCATCTAAAATCATTGATTATTTTCAATTATTTATATCTGAGGAGATAGTAGATATAAATGTAGAAGAGTCGAACTATTATTTGGCCCAACAAACCAATAACAATACGAATAATCAAGAACCAATGACGCGATATGAGTTGTATTGTTTTTTGGCTACGTCGTTATTGATGACGCTAAATAAAAAACTATCACTCAAGGAGTACTGGAGCACAGACGATTTTCTATGCAGCTTTTTTTCGGAAAGTAATGACCAGAGATCGCTACTTTCTTCTACTCAGAATCTTACATTTCTCCCATGAACCATGATACATTGACGACCGCCTAATAAAAATAAAACGAATAGTTGACATACTGCGACACTTGTTCAGTGCGGCATTTGTGCCTTACCAAAAACTTTGCATAGACGAAAGCTTACTTCTATACAAAGGCCGCCTATCTTTCAAACAATATATTCCGAAGAAAAGGAATCGGCTCGGGATAAAGTCCTTTATTCTTTGCGATTGCAAAACCGAATTCGTGCAGGACATAATCATTTATACTGGATCATCTACAATTGCGGATATTCCGATCAAGAACATTAGAAAGTCTGGAGCAATCGTCTTACAACTAGTGAAGACATACTTAGGAAAGGGCCATACACTTTATGTGGATAATTTTTACTCCAGTCCCACATTATTTAGTCTATTATTCGCTAACCGCACAAATGCATGCGGGCAGTAACAAAAAGACGACAAAGAATGCCCAAGATCGAAAATAAATTGAAAAGGGGAGAGGTGTCTTTTTGTAGTTCCGAAAGTTTATTGGTTTTAAAATGGATGAATAAGAGAGAAGTATATATGATCTCAACTATGTGCATACTGCTGATGTTATGACAGTATCCAGACATAGAGGAAGACAGAGTGTACAAAATCCTACATGTATTGTAGATTATAATAATTCAATGGGTATAGATAAGATAAAGTGGATATGGTAATAAGTAGTTTAAATTCAACTCAAAAAATTTTAAAATGGTACCGGAATTTTTTTTTCATCTAATTGATATTTGTGTATGGAATGCGTATTGCCTTTATAAACATAAGAGGAACGCGACCATATTCATGGCAAACTTGCAATTGCAGTTGGTAAAAAAAATATGCGATAAATATCATAAAGATTATCAACAAGTAAGAAAAAATGATTATCCGATGAGATTGACAGAGAGAAATTTTCCATCATTGTTTGTGTCAAAAAGAAAGAACATGAGCCGACGGTGCGTTGTTTGCAGCAAAAATGATAAAAAATCTGAATCAAAATACGAATGCAAAGAATGCAATGTTGGTTTATGTATAAATTAGTATTTTAAAATATATCACACCAAATTATATTATTAGCTGTTATACTTATAATCATATAATTTTTTGTTTTTTTTTTTATATATTTTATTTTTTTATATTATATTATATATTTTATATATTTTATAAAATTAATTTTTCATTGTTTGTGTCAAAAAGAAAGAACATGAGCCGACGGTGCGTTGTTTGCAGCAAAAATGATAAAAAATCTGAATCAAAATACGAATGCAAAGAATGCAATGTTGGTTTATGTATAAATCAGTATTTTAAAATATATCACACCAAATTATATTATTAGCTGTTATACTTATAATCATATAATTTTTTTTTTTTTTTATATATTTTATTTTTTTATATTATATTATATATTTTATATATTTTATAAAATTAATTTTTAATATTGAACCAACAACCAACACTTGATGTAAAAAACATTGTTTTATTAAGCACAGTTCTCATTTAACGCTTAGGAAAATGTTCATAGAAAAGCAGACTGACAGTGTGTTATACGATATCTTTCGGCCGAATCAAGACAGTTTGTTATAAGCAAATTTTCGGCGCGACACTTCGTTTAGCGGGGGTATCATGACGGATAGAGCGCCCGTACTAAAAGGGTTAGTCTTCAAGATGAATATAAGAGACTCCCAAATAATCGCTTTGTGACAAATTAGTAAAGGCATCCAACATTTCATGAACCATAGGAAAGGTTTGCCGCTGTATACTTTAATTCAGTGGTTCTCAAAGTGGTCCCTACGGACCCTCAGGCGTCCCTAGTATAATTCAGGGTACAAAAAAAAACCGACTAGAAATTAGTGCTCGTGGGTATTTGCAGTTTCTTCCCACAAACATCGAACCAGACATAAATATACTGGTAAAATCTCATTACGTTCATTCAAATCATTAATTTTTTCTATTTAATTTTAAACAAAAGCTATAATTATAATAAATACTTCTTCAACAATTTTATTTTAACTTAATGTTCTATGCTTTATAGTAGCTTTTTCACTTGGGGGTCCGTGGACAACTTTTGACTATAAAAAGGGATCCATGGACCAAAAAAGTTTAGGAACCACTGGGATAGATCAAGGCGTAAATGGGAGGACAATATTAGGAGGAATAATAAAGAAATAGGATTAGGGTCGCGAGTAGAGGAATCGCGCTCAGGAACGAGAACACTGGCGAGATTTGGTATATGAAGCAATAAGCTCACGAGGTCCCAACGCCACTTGATAATAATTAATAATCTTTAGTGCGTTTTGATTTTTCAGGTCTTATTTTTTAATTTATTTTTATTCATTGTCATCCTATGAGTAGGATATCCATCATGCATTCAACGATGAAGACTTAAAGCAAGCAGATTTTTTAAATCAAACATTCCTATGATAATTTCAATGTTTTTTTTTAATTAGGACGATGATATTTATTGTCCTTTTTCTTTTTCTGTTTTAGAATATTATTGCAACTGTGTGGGTGTAGGCAATGAAGTATTTGTGTGTTGTATCGTTTAAATAAAACATAAAACAAATCAAAAAGAAGAGTCAGTGTTGACAATAGCATATTAAAGTTTCACCTGCTCGGTTAACTAAAGTTTCTTGTTTTCGGTTTAAAGTTTTACTCGTCGTCATCCTAAATGTAGGAGAGGACCCGTCATGTATTCATCCATGAAGAATATATGTAAGTATATTTTTTCATATTAAACATTTTTTCGATATTTATAATAAGTTTTCTTAAAAAATGATATTCATAACTTTATTTTTTTTCTGTTTCAGATTATCATTGCAATAGTGCGTGAAGTAGAAGTAGTATTCGTTGAATTGTATTCCCGTTTTATTGGTTGAATTCTTGTTGAAATTCATTTAATTGAATTGACAGCATATAATGCAGTTGTAGAGTCAGCGTTTCTGCATTCTCATCGTCATCCTAAGGGTAGGATGACCAATCGTGCATTCTTCGATGAAGATACTAGTTGAGTATATTGTTGTATTCCATAATTCTACAAACATTTTATTGAATTTTAGTAATAGTAATGATATTACCCTTTGCGGTAGGAAGGCGCCTCTCCGGCGCTAAGGCTATTCGGGTTGCAGGTCAAATGGCGCGTAGGCGGCGAAAACGGTGTTTATGTTAGATTGCGTTATCTCCAAGCAAAAGGAATGCCGTAATGCTACTTGAGAAGGTTCCTAAACTATTGATATCCTTTCATATGACACATCTTAACGGAGATAAGATTAGAATTAGTAAACGATTCCTCTGAGTCTGTGCCTCTGAAAATGTCTCCGACGTCAGTTGAGGCTCAACGCTCGTGCCGAAAATATCTAGAAAACCTGTATAGAGTGGTTTTATTCGAACCCCAAGAAAAATGGATAGCAGTGAAATATTTATTATATATTTAAAGCGACGATGAATTCTGTTTCAAAATGGTCCGGGAAGAACTCAATCGCATTTGCGGAGAACTTAGGGGCGAATAAAGCAGTGATGAAGATGATGTGTGTAACGTCTCAGTTACGACGGATTTTCGAATTCCGAATTTTCCAAAGTCTGCTGGAAAAATTTTAAAATTTTTCTTTTGCTACTTATATAATTTACTTATTTTCAATATATTTAGTGTTATTGTTACGTCGTTACGCAACGGTATTAAAAGAGCATGGCATTGGTTTCGATATTATTCGGGACCATAGAACTTGTCGAACAAAGCCCTGTCTGGGGTATTGGCGCGACAGACCGTTCTATCGCCAAATATCTAAATCGGTTTTTGATAACTGGGTAAACATACGGTGCCGCCGAGACGGGCGATTTTCTTTATTCCTCATGGATCTTTCTCGTGCTTTGTCCGGGTGGTCAGACACTTTGTTCATATGCAGCTATGACTATGAATCTTTCTCTGTTTGGCTAATCAGCGCGGGGAGGGGATGGCGCTCATTCTCACACTATAAAAACCTATTGCAACCGCTGCGAGATCATCATATTGTATCATATATATCGAAACACGACATCTTAACATATCGAGACATCACATAATATCATATCGAAACAACACAGCCAGAAAGCATCGAGAAGAAGAAAGCATCAAACATTTTCACGATAAATAAAATATCGTGTTACCGATCAAGGCACCGGTACCTCACCAAATATATTATCTATACAATATTAGTATTGTATATAAAATATAGTTTACATATTCTTTTATAAATATTTATAATAACGGATAAAAACTGAGTTTGTTTTAACAAAGTTAATGATGCTTAAAACAAGCATTTTGTTCTTCACACAGAGGTAAACGTTTCAATCCAGTAAAAAAACATTACTAATACATAAATTTACATATTCAAATAAAAATAAATGAAAAACGTTTTCCTCTCCGATATTAAATGCTTTATGTCAGTATATCCAGCTCAATAGTTCAAAATTTATAATTTTTAATTTTCTTTTTAATATTCTGATCACGTTTTTGAGATTTGGGATCAATGCGGGTTGTCGAAATTCTACTCCTTTAACTCCCAAGAAACTTTTATAAACAGTTAACATTTCTGAAGATATAAATAATTCAGATAAAATAGTTCCGTTCATAAAAATGCAATCAGGCAGATTCTTTGGATTTTATATCATTCAGACCTCGCTTTACAATATAACTTTATAGAAATTATTCAATGTCTTATGTCATTCATATATGTAGAAACTATTATTATTAAACCAGCGTAAAACTATTTCTATGAAATTGGTTTAAGCTTCTTACACGATGAGCTAGATCCGTCTAAAGAAGGTTTAAGATATTACATTCAGAATGAAAAAAATCTATAAGATATATTATATTCTCTTTCATCTTTAGATAAATATACTCATAAGTTTGCTAATAAAACTGTTATTAATTAAAAAATTTTTTAATTTAAATAATGGACTATTTTCTAATCGAATAAGCTTGACATAAAATTTACGCCCTTTAAGGTCAATCTGCGTTAAAAGCTTCATTAAAAATTGATCACTTTATATTACACAATAATTTTTCCTAATATAAAATAGCTACTATTACTAGACCTACCATCACGTCATGTGTATAAACCCTTAAAAAAGGGCTCCCTCTCTCCGAATATATGGTATATATTTACAAATCATTCTTATTCGAATTTGTGATATATATTATACAATTTTTGTTTTTAATTTGGTCACTGATGGTATACATTTACAAAATTCAAAATACAAACTAATTGTAATTAGAGTAGAACTTTCGTTTTAATGATACGAAGAATCTTATAGGAATATTATGTCATTTAAAACAATTAATTCATTAGATGCTTGTAATATTACAAAAACGTTATCAAATTTAAATTTGTTTAAATTCATTATACGCATTCAACCGTATTGGCCGAAGCTTTAAGTTTCAGAGACTACATGGAAGTGAAGAATTCTAGATCTAGAACGTTTGAAGTATTTTATCTATCAGGATAGGTGGTTTAAACCTTGAAGATATGCACTTAAAATCTTATCTTTACTTACAATTACAGATATAAAAATAATTACCTTTTTTGTTTTTAGTTTTAGTTTAATTTTTTTAATTTTTAATTTTCTTTTATTTTTTTTTGTATATTTTTTGTATTTTTTTAAATAAGTTATTTTGTATTTTTTTTTTAATAAATTTTTTGGTATTATTTTCACTAATTTTTTCTTGTATTTTTTTTTTATAATATTTTTTTTATATTCTTTTTAATAATTATTCTTAATTTTTTTTCTTTTTTATAATTATTCTTTTTCTTTTTTTTTGATTTTGTTTTGTCTTTTCTTCTCTTTTTTATTGTTTTTATTTTTTTCTCTTTATTCTTTTTATTTTTTTTTTTTATTATTTTTTAAGATACATTAAGGGGTTATACGCAGTTAGAATTTTCAAAAAATCGATTTTTTGTTTTTGCATTTTTCTCAGAAAATTTCAAATTGATCCGGCAAATATTCTTCACTCCATGTAAGCTGCAAACAAAAATTTTTAGGTTTGTGTAAACGTCTCTTTGAAACTCTAAACGCGTTTTTCTCAAAACAGTATTTTCAAAGTCGGTGGCATCGATTTCTCAGAAATGGCTTGCTTACCCGATCGATCTTAAATTTTTCTATAAATAAGATTTTAAAAAATTATTACTATTTTTTTTTAACAATTTACCACCATATTTTTTTATTTCTGATAATTTAAACTGGCGAAATCGATGTTACCCCTTAGTTACTTTTTTTAGAGGACGTTCAGGATATCATCTACAAGAGCGGTGCAAATTAATATTTTTAAATGATCGACGCGCTATTGCATTCTTGAAAGTAGGCTATATTTGAATTACCATCACTTGTAATTGATAAATAAAAACTTTTCTATAAAAAATTCATAAAAAGACGTCTTTTTTGAGCATCGCAACTGCGTATAACCTCTTAAGTTTATGCTTTACAATTTGTCCGTGAGCATAAGGTAAATTTCTTATTTTGATTAATTTAAAATAACATGTGGGTGGTTACGTATTACCACTAACTTAGAGTTATCTTTTTTCTTTTTACAATTTTTATGTATTTAAGTTCTCCGAATTTTTCCTCTTTAGTCTTTTTCTAAAAGTAGTAGAGTAGTTAACGTTTCTGCGGCTAGTCAGTTGATGGCAGTGTACTGCGGGTTCTTCTTTCTTTATATTCTGTTGTAAAATTTTCTATTTCTTCAATCACTGTCATTAGTAAAAGGTCCTTTCGTACATTTCATTTCGTATGAACCATGGTGCGTCGACTATTATACTTAGTAATTTCGATTGTATTTATCCTAGCATTATTAAATGATTCATTGCTGCCGTCCAATGTAGTGATATCCCAAAGGTCCATAAAGGTTTTTTAACGATTTTATAAACTTTAAATTTATTTTCTAGGCTGAGCTTGGATTTCTTACTAGTTTGTGGAATAACTATGTTATTTAGTTTAATATCCGGGAAGTCTGTTTTCTACAATATGTATTTCTACAGTATTGCACATTTTATACAGTATGTGGTTGCATTTGCTTGGTTTGCTTAGATCCTTTTGTCTTTTAACTATCTTTCTATTTTTGTTACTTTGTCTTGCAAAAAGATCACCGCTACTGCTGGGTCAAAATGGTAGTTAGTATTTGCAATGTTATCAGCAAAAGTTAGTATTTTACTTTCATCAGTAGTTGGAATATCTACTGTATAGACTGTTTAAAGGTAAAGTGTACTGGTCAGTGTATCAGCATTGGTCCAAGGACACTTCTTTACAGTACGCAAGCTTAGATTTCTTTAATTTGTATGTATGCATCATTGATTTTTATAATAAAGGTCTTGTCCCTCAGATATGATGCAAATAAAATGTACATTTGCATTGATAAGAGAGTTCTCGTTGTATCTACGAGCACCGCATGCCAAAATTTTTAGAATGCTTCTCCAACGTTTACCTAGTGTTAAGGTAGTAGTCTGGTAACTTGAGTTCAAAAAATCGAAAATTTTTTTTTTGCTTAATTTGAAAGTGCAATGTCTTGAGAATATACTGTGAAAATTTCAGACAGAAATTCGAAATATTTCGGGAGTTATAACGAGTTTCCTAGAGCGCCTCGGAGTCCAACCTTTCAAGTTGACCAACAGCTGCAACCGCTTGGACCCTTCTTTTGTTTGCGCGCATTTTTATACCTGGGTTGACTCTGTTATTCTATTATATATATATAATATATCTTTACTTTAAAGTATATTCAACTCAAAATTCACAGTACTCGTTAGTATTTGATCGTGCGTTCACACGTAAGCATCTAAGATGGATAGGAAAGGAAAAAAACGTGGTACGAAAAGTCCTGGAGATCCAGGCATCAAGCGAAAATTTCACGGTAATAGATACACTGCTGAAAAAGATGTAACATGTGTGAGCAAGTCTGCTGAAAAATTAAAAAATGAAGAAGATATTGAAGTAGCCATTGATGAGAGCTCAACTTACGCTCTTTTAAGTTTTACTTTAGTATTCAGTGCTTTAGAAAGTGTTCTGATTTGTAAAGCTTGCAAGAGTGATATAAAATTTCTTAAAAAATCTCAAGTTGGATTGGGATTTAACTTGTGTATAAAGTGTAAGTGCGATGAATTCACTACTATTTATTCTTGCCCAAAAGTGAGGAATGCGTTTGAGGTCAACAGACGTCTTACTTTTGTTATGCGACTACTCGGTGTTGGTTTATCGGGTATAAACATTTTTTGTGCCATGATGGATTTGGGACCAGGGTTAAGTAAGAGCGGATACTACAGTATCCTTGATACAATACATATTGCTGTTAAAAGTGTTGCTAAAGTTTTATTTCGTAAAGCAGCACAAGAAGAAAAAAAAGAAAATGAGCAAGAAGGAAATATTGCAGATGAAATAACAGTTTCGTTCATATATATACGTTTGTTCATCCACCTGCTTTCGATAATGACACTGCAAATCTTTTGGAACCAATTTACGAAGATCTGTCATCAGATGATCTTTTGGAAAGATGTTTAGGAAGAAAACCACAGAATAATAACGAGGCTTTTAATCATTGTGTTTGGAGTTTTGCACCAAAACATATTTTTGTAGGCCAAAAAACTTTAGAAATTGCTGCATTCACTGCAGCATGTATATTTAACGAAGGATTTTTCCCAGTACTAAAAATATTGGAAGACATGGACGTTACGCTCGGGCCGTGCGCTGTCGCGTTTGCAAAATCCTACAATAAATCTCGGATTGCAAAAGCGGAAAATGCCACAGCAATGTCATCGAAAGAAGCCCGAAAGAGTCGAAGAGCGGACAAAGTTGCAGAGAATGATGCCTATGAAGAGGATGAAGGCATATTATACGCTCCAGGCATCGACGATTGACGTAAGTATAAGTTTACTTAGGAAAATTTGTTGTTGAACTTTAAACGCGTTTTTCTCAAAACATTGTTTTTCTGGTCGGCCCGGGTCCTAACTTTTTTTCTACTGAACCGATTACTTTCAAATTTTAACAGGCTGTTCTACACACGTATAGTTCTCGTCGGTACTAAAGAGAATTTTTTGCACCCCTAACTTTTTATTTTACAACCCTTTCTTTGCTAAAATAAAAGGACTTTTTTTTTCAAAGTCCGCCATTTTGTGATTTACGCTTGAAATTTAACTTCGGTAGATCCGACCAGAATGAGATTTATATTCTATATTCTATAGATTAAGAATAATCAAGAATATTTGATTTCAGATGACATCAAGAGCCAAAATCACCCGGGCCACCCATGTGCATTTTTTTTGAGGTTCCAACTTCGAGTGACAATAATAATAGTTATAAACTATTAAATTTTTTCAAATAAATTTTTTTTTATATTTTCAATATGTAAATAAAAACACTCTAAATATTCAAGATAATTCATTTTCATTTTCCTATAAAAAACCACCCTCCAAAAAAGTCATGAAAATAGGCATAAGTTACCAGACTACTACCTTAATAATATGTGAATCCTACACGCATAATAGTATGTTTGGAATTACAAACTTCTGCTTAGATGGATTTGTCACCTATCGACTGAAAGTAATCCTGCCATTTCTGTGAGGTAGGGTTTTGTCCTTGTATTGGTGTTAGATTGTACTGTAACTGTAGTTGCTTGAATGTATTCGTGGCAAATTTGACTATGTAGATGGTGTTTGATGTCACTTTTCAATATAAATGCTTGTAACTTCGTTTGCCTTCCCTGATGGATGTGTTGTATACATTGTAATACTAGATTTTTATATTGCTTCTTTTAAAGAAGTGTGTTTCCGAAACGAGGAGTATATCAATGCTGTTATTGTCTAAGAATATTTCTGTCTCTATTACCCTTTGTTGCAATCTTTTAGCGTTCCAGAATGCTATTTTCAGGGTAGCTATTATTATTTCTTTGTTAGCACAATTATGAGCAGTTGTAGCCTAGTTATTATTTGTTATTTTTGTATTGCGTTTTTTCCTATTATAATTTTTGTTCGTATTCTATATTTCTAATTAATTGTTTAAAGAGTTTTTTTTATTTCTGTAGCGTCTACTTGTTTTCTTTCGTTTAATTATGATTAATTGGCAGTCGCTTGCGCGTAACTTCATGAGACAGAAAAATTTATAATTTCTCCAAAGTGCTTGGAACAGCACGTATTATCTCTCAAGTCAGTTACTACTGTTTTTTATTTTATATTTTGCTGCAGATGTACTCTGCTTGGAAGAAGTGAGCAAAGTTTTCTTTGGAGCTTCTTCCTTATCTCATAGCCTGTATAACTAAGTTTGTCTGTGTGTGGGGGGGGTTTCATTTGTTAATTTAGCATTTTACTGATTACATCTTTCCTAAAGTAAGGCAATTAGTTGACAGATAATTTTGTGCACATCTGACGCACGAAGGTGATTCTAATGCAATAATTGTTGGTATGTCCGGATTGCTGATATCTCATGCACTGCGGTACTTTTTTTTAATGTCATGATAGTTCCACGCTTATTTTAGTGTTTAGCATTTTGTTTATAGTAAAAATATCCTTGTTATTCATTCCAGGTTCAAATTCTACCATAAAAACGGCAATACTTATTTCCTATCATATTTTACCATACAATTTACAGCTCTTACTAATAATTTCAGCTTTCTAAATTCCTTCTTGATGGTTGTATTGCCTTATTTTTGGATGTAAGCTTCTGATGACTGTTTTGTAGCTTTCTTCCGTCTTCAGCTGGTATGTGTGATGACTGCGATTTTTGACTTTAAAACTTTGTATACTTTACGAAATATTTTTGGAGTGATTTTTTTGTATTTTAACTTAATGCAGTTTTATTTGTCTTAAAATATAGTTTTTTGTCTCTGTGCTGTATAATTTAGAAACTCAATAAGGGATTTACAATTTCAGCTACAACGTAAGTAAGTTATGGTATAATAAAATGAGTTGTTGGTAGGTAAGCTTTTTTACTTTTGTTAATCTCTACCTCTTCTTCCAATTAGCTAAATGAATTTGACAGTGGTATTTCTTCTAGCCGGGGTTGCGTCTAGGAATCATTTGAATGCGAGATCACTTTACGACTTTTACTTGCTTCAACTTCTTTCTAGTTATTATTTCGATCGTCAGTATTTGTTTGGCTACTATTTTGTTATCCACAAAACCGAATTTGTGCTCGGATTTTACGAGTCTACAGTTTTGTGTATGATAATTTATCATAATCTTTTCTTAAGATATAATTATCGCCGATAATTTTAATCGACCCGGTAGATTTCATGGCATTATTAGAAGTACAAACCATCACAACATTCGCTATCCGTAAGTCATCTGTAAACTTTAAACACTTTAAAAAGTTTAAACAATGCTCGGAAGAAAATCGAAGTCGAAACAGGTCTTCCTGCTTTAACGGATTTGCTTATCGACCAGAGATATTTATGTAAATTTCTGAGCGTAAATAGATCGAAAACAGACTAATCGATAATAGAAAATTTAAAAGGACATTAGTAATTTAGCTAAATTTTCTAAATAATCCTTACGTTTGCTCCAACATATCTTTTTCTCTTTTGAAAAATCTTCAAAGACTTTAAACCTTTACTATATTGCTTTTAAGTCAAGTGTTAAATTCTAGCCGCAATTAAACAATCTGCTTTAAAATCAGCTTAAATCTTTTTAATAGTAGCGTGTTTTAACTTCTGGCCTTTCTTCAATTATACAACTTTTGCAATAAACTATTAAATTTCTTATTTAGTTCAGTGTCTCGATTTAGTTTTAATTTTTTGCAATTTAATACTACTTTAAGAAAATCCCTCATTTTCTAAAAACAGCGGATATTACATTATTTAAAATAAATACAATATTTGTCTTATACAAAAATTAATTTCTGCCTATTATCATCTGTTGCTTTATAAAAATTACTGAATACAAAGTAAGGTTTTACTTGATTTCTTCATTTTTACTTATCTTTTAATCCTAAATGTTATTAAGAATATATACCGTTTTTTCGGAAAGACAGAATATTTTCTACAGTTAATCGTAGATAATAGTTAATTTTTTATTAAATTGGAAATTTATGACAGTGGACATTAAACGTTGCAAAACTTTATAATATATACCTATTTCTACTAAGTTTGTGTCAAAATGATTGATTTTTAGAAAAAAGTTATATTTTCGATAATTATCGTAGATAATAGATACGTAGATATAATTTAGTATTATATTAATAATATTATATAATATATTATATAAATAAAACGTAGATAATAAAATACAATGCAATACTGGAGTAATAAATTAAAACGTTCACGATTAGCTAAACTACCAGTTGCAAGTATAACAAGTAAAAAATTGATGACAAAAATCTACTGTTTTCTGTTATTTCAATTAAATTATTCTCCTCGTCATCATCGTTGTCAGAAAATTCTCGCTCATCGGATGTGTCAAATGTCATTATTTTATCTATATTAACTTCAGTTTCGAAAATTTATTGTTTTTTGAAACCTAAATACTACCCCTAAATGCTATTTATTCCTTTTATTAATGTCATATTTTTAGAATGTTATGACTTTTTCGAATAAGTGAGCCGTTTATTTGATAATAACCTAAGACTATTTCTTTACCGCGAAATGTTTTTAATAGCAGTTGACTTCCTGTTATAGATGTTATTACGATCAACAAAAAAATATATTAAAATGAACTTAGGCTACTTTCAAAATAAACAGATTAAATATTCACTAGTAAATAATACACTAAATACAAAATAAAAAATTTACATCGAAGTATGGTTAGCTCACTTTTCTTTCCTTCAAATTAGTAATTACAACTTAATATGCAATAGTGAAACACTGTTGAACTTTTCTACTATAATTATTCTCTATGCTAAAATTATAAATTTGTACTGCAACATCCACCCTACTTTACAGTCAGCTTACATTTTGTAATGAAAGACACTTTCAGACAATGTAATAAAAAGACTCATATTCCGCTTTCAGTTTGTCCTTCAGAGGGTACATTTAGATAATCTTATTTTTTGTATTTAGTGTATAAATTCAAAAGGATAAATGTCTTCATATATTTTTAATTTGTCAGATTGACCGGTCGTAGTAAATGGGACAGGTTACAAATATTTTCCCTCAAAAAAACGGGGGAGAAAAAGTAAGTAATGGAACATTTATTGTATGCATATTTTTGAAAATTCTGTAAAAATAAATAGCCATGTGATGCGATTTTAAGTGGGAAATTATACCCATAAGTTTAAAGATTGTTAATTCTGACAGCGGTAATAGGTTTAGTGCTTATGTGGACCTCCCACGATATCTCAACGAGTAAACAGATCTTTCTCCATTTTCTTTATTCCTACATTGTTATACACTGATATAATAGCTGTTTTTTCTCTTCGATCGTTATTTACCATGATCAGTCCTAATTTCCATTCTTTTATGTTCCAGTTCTTCACTGTTTCTTTTTTTATACCGATCGCATGACCCCCTTTTGTTCTCCCTTTATTCACTCCTCTTTCCTTATGTGCTGCCCTTAAGTGCCAACTATATTTTCCACTCATTTTTTGTTTTATTTTAATTTCATCCTTTTTTAACCCAAGTCTCCCTGCAGGATAACCATGTCCATCTCCTCCAACATTTCCCACAGTAATTCAGTCGCTTTGAATTTTCCTTTTTGCGAATCTTTTATGTGGTCTGCAATGAGTTTAAAATAAGAGTCTATTTCTTTTGCTCTTGAAATACGATCCGATGTATTTATTTCTTTCTTCTTCATGATCGACATCTATATAATGTGTCGTTTGCCGTCTACTTTTGCGGACCCTGTCTTGACTATGAAGTTCAACGACGTTCGAGAAATAATATTATTAAAGAGAGAGAAACAGAAATACGAACGCACCTTTATTGAATCTTTACGAAGAACAAAAGGTAAAAAAAAAAAGAGAAGAGAAGAGAACTCCGCCTATAAAAGCAACCTTATATAAACTTTCCTTACGAAAGAAAAGATATGAAAAAAAAGTTAATCTTAAAAACACTTGTTATTTACGCCACTGCGTTTCTACGAGCAGTTGTCCTCCCCTCACATCTAATTCGTTTTTGACTAGTACTTCCGTTAGCCATATGAACTCACATTCTTTTATCTTTCTCCCCCCCACCCTTCTTACTACATCTAACTCATCTACACTTTAGGTATTACAAGGGAAGAAAGATATAACTACTTTTGGTTTATCATATGTAGAGGGAACACTCTTATATGAAAACGAAAATATTGAATTGAAACAAACATTCGTGTAGTTTTTCTTCATTTAAAAAAATATTTTTCTTTTTAAACCAAAAATAAACATTAAAAGAAAAGAAACAATCGTTTATCGAGAATGAGGAAGTAGTAATCTACTTGATAATAAATAATATAGATCTTAACCATTAGCACTCTGCACGTTTTTGTACCACTGCCTACCAGCATCTCCGGCACATTTTCGCAGCGGAACGAGTATTAAAAGGAGTCTTATTTTAAGTGAGAAGAATTACACGTGCTTGTGAATATTTTTGATTTTATTTATTTTATACATATGCACCTTCTTCTTGTAAATGAAAAATAAATTTAAAATTTTTTTCTTTTTTTTTTTCCTAGTCATGCTAAAAACATTGGGCTCCGCAGCGGAGCCTACGGAGTTACGAAACAAATGACGGATGGCTCCGTAGCGGAGCCAACGGAGCGCTAAGGGTTAATATACATGTGGGATTAAAAGAAATTTAGAAGCGAAAGACGTTAAAGTTTAATATTATGGAATAATCGAGAATAAGTGATAATTATTATAGAATAAATATAGAAGTATAAGAAATGTCTTATCTTATTATGATGGGATAAATATAGAAACGAGAAACGTTGAAATAAGAATATTCGAGAACGATCTAATATAAGTAAGAAGTTGTTTTTTAGTAGGAAATGAGAGAGTATGTGTGTGTGGATGTGCTTAGCGTGGTTGCGGGGAAGACAATAGGAAAATAATATATAAGGTGAGAGAATGGGCAAAAGGTGCATGAGTTCAAGAGTTATAGAGTTTATTAAGATGAGTTTAAGAGTTACAGAGTTTGTTAAGAAGAGTTTAAGAGTTTAAGAGTTGTATATCAAAAGTTTTGTATGAAGAGTTTTATATTAAAAGTAAGAGTAAAGAGTATTAACGAGTGTGAAGAGTCTAAGATCATATTAAGAGTAAAGAGAAAAGAGTATTAACGAATGTGTGAAAGAGTATCGACGAGTAAAATAAGAGTTAGAAGAATAGATTAAAAGTTGAAAGATTATAGTAAGAGATAATAAAGTAAGTCAGAGAACTGTAGGGAGTTAAAATAATATTTCCTACATACATTTAACATATATTTTAGTGTTTCTATTATAATATTAAACAGACGACTTATTTATTAATTAGGACAATTAACTAAATAATAAAAATTCTAATAAATTTATTATAAAGTAAAACATAAAATCAAGCTTTTCGACATAGTATAACACATACATTTATCTTGTTTTTTCGATTTGACAAAATACAAAAAAAATAGAGAGTTTTCTTGTTATTTCAAATGCAGAAAAAAGTATGATCACACACACACACACATACACACACACACATATTGCAGTTATCTTATTATATGAATTACAGGACTTCTACTTATTAATTGTTGAAATGTATTATACATTTTTCCTGTTTTCTCCATTTTAACAAAAAATTAAAGGAAAAAAATAAATAAACGTTTTTTTAATGTGTTTTTTAAATTGGATATAATTGGATGAATATACGATACAACTCAATAATTAAATAATCTAACGTATGTAATTAATTTAATAGTGAAACGGCAGTATAATATAATAATATTACTGTAAGAAAGTAATGAATGACGCACGCGTATTCCTGCAAATTCTTTTTTTCAAACAATGTAGAAAGTTGAACAAAAAAAAGTAGAAAGAAACAACTAAATACTGGAACTATAAACAATGAATAAATTTCTATTTCTACTAAATCAGCTAAAATGTATGGATATTGAGAGATAAAATTCTTTGTACAAAAATAAATTTTTATTCAAAATTTATAAAAAAAAAAATACCTAATATTAAACGTACTTACATTAAAAAAATAAATTAATAATAGATATCCGCTTTACTAGAAGCAATATTTTTGAGTGGTATACATCCATCCCTTTAATTACGCAGATTAACCCATTCACATTGATTTCTGTACGCTCATAAAAGTCACGTAAATAGAATCTTCTTACATGAACGAAAAGACATTGTAAGCAAAACTAGTATAAATTTTTAAAACATTTAAGGTAGTAGCCCACTGTGACGGGTTCAAAAAATAGATTTTTTTTTTTACATTGTTCGCAAAAAAAATATCTTAAAAATATTATCTGAAAGTTTGACCAAAATTTTAAAATATTTTTAGAATTATTGCCAAAAGAAGTGTTAGCGAACGCAGTTAAAGTTCGTAACTCGCGCCGCGTGACGATTCAAGGCATACCAATCACAACGTGCTTCCTTCTCGCATTCTTCTTCGATAAAATCTTATCGTTCTTCGCGTGCACGCGTCCGGCATCCATTTTTCGTCGCTGCTTTGAACGACGCACATCATTCTATCTAATACTCTATTCTTTTGTGGTATTAATAGATCATATAATTATTAAATAGTAATCTACATAGTTTTCGGCGATATTTACGTTGTTGGAATAATTTATATTGCGCGCGGAATAAAATAGGCGGCGTATGCGTTTAATTAGGTTGCGAGGGCGCGCAAGGGGTGTCGAATGCTTGCGGGCGCGCCTTACCATGCGAGAGGCATGGGAAAGCGCCTTGAGGTGTGTGGGGGAATTGTTTGCGTGGGGCCGTGTGCACGCACGAGTCTCATTCTGGTGTTCACTCTGGTTTGAGCTAACAACAGTGTGTTTTCTCATCTTGAGCTTCTCGTTATCTTGGCCTTTGTTCTAGGCAACGTGACTAGAGCGTGTGAGAGTGAGTGAGGAGTGTGTGGAGTTGTCTGGTGTTTGTTCCAACAGGCTATCCACGTGGGCTTGAAGTGGGATAACTGCAACCTGTCGCCAGGCTCCCCACGTGGGCTTCTAGCCGGACAGGTGTAGCGAATTGTCTGCAACCTGTCGCCCGGCTCCCCACGTGGGCTTCTAGTCGGACAGTTGTTCCGAAGTATCTGCAAACCGGTCGCCAGGCTACCAACGCGGGATAAGGTTCTGGCCAGACAGGCCATCGTTAGGTGCGATAAGAAACAGCGTGCGTTCGGTTGTCGCCTTGCGTCGGAAGCGAACGGTAAGAGAGCTCTCTAGCGTGCGACCAAAGGTACCTCGCGTCGTTATTCTAATAATATATTTCTTCTCAGCCTTTTGTTTGTCATTGTACGTTACACCAGTTTATTAATAAATTGTTCTCTTGCCCCGGCTTTTCTCTCAATTCCGTGAGAGTTTTTATGCCAAGGAAAGTAGCTTTGTGCCGCGTAAAAAGTGTTTTGTTCATTTATCTATCCTGTCCTATCTCACTCATTTCAGCGTTAAACTGTTTAGTAGAACCCATTGGGAGATATTCGACCATTTTCTGGTCACCTATATAAATGCTAGAAACACGTAGTAATCTACTTTTTACACTCCTTCCTGCGGTACCTGTTCAATAAGAAGAGATCGCACCATAGTGTGTATAAAAGAGTTTGAAAAACTTTGAACGCGTTCTTCTCGAAACCACGTTTTCGGAATGTCGGGGAAGAACTGATTTTTAAAATTATTCAACAGATCTTATTAAAAATTGAACCCGTTAGTTTCGACACACATAGCTAAATGCGTAACCTTTGAAACACATTCAATTTTTTAATAATAAATTAATTATTTTAAACAATATATCAAAAGAAAAATTCAATCTTGGAAACCTTTTTTTTACAAGTCCGCTATTTTTTTTTTTTTTAATATGCATAAGGTTAATTCATTAGAAAATGAAGCCTAAAACAATAATTTGTTTAATTATTTTAATTCACATGACTAAGAAAGGCTGTGTGCTTCTCCGAAGAAACTCACTTTTTTTCGAGGACTCAACTTAGACAGACAAAATTATACCAAATTAATGTAAATTTAATTAAAAAAAGTTTTATTCTACACTTCAAGAGAACAATAAAAACACAAAAATTTCAAAACTATCGGATTTTATTTTCATATTTAAAAAAATTCATAGAAGATTCAGTTTCAATCAATTTTCAATTATTGTTGGATTTCAAAACAATTTTTAATTTTGTTGTTTATATTTAACCCTTTCGCTTCAACAGACGTACATATACACCCTGGAAGAATGACCATTCATGTACGAAGAGCGTATATATATATGCTCTTGAAAAGTGGGCGCGCGGGTACGAAGAGCGTACGTATACGTTCATACCATATATTTTTATTTTATTCTTACATGAGTACTAATAAAAATAAAATAATGAAATAATAATAATAAATAATTTGGAAAACAAAAAACGACGTCTAATTACTACTTCGATGTGTTCCGTACTTCAAAGAAAATTTAATTTTAGTTATAATTATTTTTTAAATAAAAATTTAATTTTTGATTAAAAATAATGATAAAATAAAAATTCTATAAAAAATTAATTTTAATACTTAAAAATATTTAATATGAAAAATTATTTAATATTAAAAATTAATAAAGAAATTAAAGTTTTTTTAGTTTATATTTTAATAATTGAAAAATTTAGTGCCAGAAATAGCAGTTAAACTATTCTCTAAAATTAATTATTAATATTGTTATTATTATAAATTATTTTAATTTGTTAAATTAAATATTTAATTAAATAGTGAAATATAAAAATTATTTATTTTAATAATTAAAAATATTTGTATTCACCTAATTTATATAATAAACTAGAATTAAATACTCTATTACAATAAATATAATTAAGATTTAAATATTTAAATATAAAATATTAAATGTTAAATCAGAAAAAGAAGAGAAGTAATAGTGGGCTTAAAAGAAGCTGGAGCAAAAGAGGAGATAGAGGAAGGTGAGGGTGTTGCAGCAAAACAGAGAACGAAGGAAAGAAAAGAGAAGACTAAAAACTTGGGAAGAAAGTGAGGTTAGATTCAATGAGAGCAGTAAATGGCGGGAGTTAAGAACGGAAGCAGTTGTAATGAGGTCAATAAGGTAGGGAATGACTTGGTTTTTGAAACAGAAGAAAGGTTACAGGTTAAAAGAACAAGTAGAAGTAGGCCAACTAATGCAGAAAGAGCTATAAGGCCGGAAACAAGAAATACAATAGAGCAGTATGTAATGATAGGGGGGAGAGAGGAGGAATCAAAGGATAAAGAGATAGAGTAAACGCTGGAGAAACTGCTGAGAGGACTCGGCGTTACGATTAGTCAGTTGACGTAGGAAGTTAGAAACCTTAAGCAGACTGTGGGAAGGTTGAGTAACGAAAGCCAGAAAGGAATCAAAGAGCTGCAGAAAGCGTTACAGGAATGTGAAAGAAACCGGGAAAGGGAAGTGCAGGAGTGGAAGGTTAGTTGGTGAGAAATGGAAGAAAGAATCAATCAAGTAGAGGAAAGAAGAAGAGATGGAAGCGAGCAAAATCTGCAGCAAAAATTAAGAGTAACAAGTTACAGTGAAAAGAATAAGAGCGGAGATAAAAAAAAATTAAAAACATAGTCGACAAACAGGTCAAGAGTGAAAAAAGAAATAACGTGGCAATACGAGGAGCTGATGCAGGGAAAGAAGAAAAAGATGCAGGAAAAGACAGGGAAAAAAAGGAAAAAAGCAGGAGAGAAAACCGGAGCGCCACTGTTTGATGAGGAGTGGAGAAAAGAAAGAAGCAAGAGGGAGAATAGAAAGAACAACGTGTGTATTGCATTCCTGGAGGGAGAAAGGACCTCGTAATAGGGGATATTAAGAGAGGTGGCAAAGAGAATCGGATTAGAACTAAAAAGATAGACAGTGACAAAACACGTCAGCAAGGGACTGATAGTATAAAATTTAAGGATTGTTCGAAAGAAGAGAGAATTGTTGAGAAAAACAAAAGAGTTAAAAGATTCAAGGATAGAAACAAGCAGTTTTCGATATTCCCATTCAACACGTCGGATCGGATTTCAAGAGCAAAAGAAATAGACTCTGGTTTTAAACTCATTTCAAAGCATATAAAAGATTCGCAAAAAGGAAAATTCATAGCGTTATGAGTAAAAACTACTAATGTACCAAAGCTCGTTAAAATCCGTGTCGGCCTCAGTGTAAGAAGAGACAACAACAAAAAGAGAATTCCTGGAAGAGGAAAGAGATGAGGAGGACCTGAAAGACGAAGAAATAGAACGACAAATTTCGATGCTAAAAAGGAAAAGGTAGCAGGGCAAAACGGCATCCCGAGCGAAGCGTGGAAGTTCTGTGAAGGAACTACACAGGAAAAATGAAAGAGATCCTGAAAAGAGTATGGAAGGGGAAGGGGAAAGATTCCCAAGCGAGTGGAGGAAAGGGATTATAGTACCTTATTTAAAAAAGGAGAGGTAAAAAGGTGAAAAAATTACAGAAGGATAACGCTACTCGATACAGCATACAAGGTGTATGCAGCGATATTCAATGAAAGAATAAAAGAACAAATAGAAGAGCAAGGAATAATGCCGGATACACAAGCGGGGTTTTGGAAAGGAAGGGTACGATGGACAACGTCTACGTGCTGCAGCATGTGGTGTAAAGGGAACTGAGGTAAGAGAGCCGGAAAAGTTTACGCGCTCTTTATAGATCTGAAGGCAGCACTTGACAAGGTAAGAAGAGAGAAGTTGTGGGAGGCAATGGAGGATAGAGGCATAAGGAAAGGTCTAATAGAGAGAACAAAATAAATATATGAAGAGACGGTAATGTGATAATAACAACGAGGAGGAGAAACAAGGAAGTTTTTTGACGAGGAAGGAAGCAGACAGGGGTGTCCTTTAGTCCGACACTGTTGACGGTCTTCATAGCGATCTGGAAGAAGTGCTGAGGAAAGGGCAAGACGGAGGGCTGGTAGTAGGAAAGGAAAAATTCTGGTCGCTGGAATATGCAGATAACATGGTACTGGTAGCGGACAAAGAAGAAGAAATGAGAGCGATGGTAAAAAGACTAAGAGGTATCTGGACAGGAAAAGGCTACAGCTAAACGCAGAGAAGACGAAGAAGATGCTTATTTTGGGAAGGGCAGAAGGAAGAAGAAGGAAATAGAATGGGAATTGAAAGGACAGGCAATAGAAAGGGTGAAAAAGTTTGTATATTTAGGGGTATGCTTACAGAGGAACGGAAGCATGACGAGCCACGTGACAGAGAGAGCGAAAAAGCAAATGTGGTAGTATGACAAGTCTGGGGCATGGAGAAAGAAAGTTCAGGAATGATTTCAAAGAAGAATGAGGATTTTTGATAGCCTGGTTAAAGGAGTGATGCTCTATGGAGTAGAACACTTTGGTTGGGCGGAAAGGGCTGAAATGGAGAGAGTACAGCAGAAGTACATTCGCTGGTGTTTGGGTTGGATTATTGCACGCCAGGAATATAATTCTTGAAGAAACTAAGAAGGATAAGATTAGAATAGGAGCGGGACACGTGCGTTAATATTCAAAGATGGAGTAAGAAAAGCAAAGGGTAGGACACTGGTCAAAGAAAGTTTAAAAGAGAAAGAGAAATAAATTGGTAAAACCAAGAGTAGTAAGGAGAGAGAGGATTTCTTCAAAAGGAACGGATACAGCCAGTTAGGAATAGAGCGGTTGAGACAGCAAGAGATAGACGTAAATGCACTGCTGGAAGAGAGGGATAGAGAGACACAGGGACAGATACAAAACAACAAAATAAGGTAGCGAGATATAATCCGAGATATGCGCAGATAAGGACGGCTACGAAACCAGAATATCTGACAAAAACGGGAGAAGAAGGTAGCCAGAAGTTATTGGCGAGGGCGAGGTGCGGGAATATAGAGGAGAACAACAGGTACTGGCTAGAGCAACAAGAAAGAAGATGTGCACTGTGTGGCACAGAAACGGAACACTAAAGCACTTCATAGATAGATGCCAGAAGTAATGAAAACAGAATGAAAGAGAGGAGATACTAGAGGGTGAAAAGAATGGAAGGGTAGAGAGAAAGAAGAGGAGATACTAGAGGGTGAAAAAGAATGGAAGGGTAGAGAGATGGCTAAGGAGTGTGGACAAGCAGAGGAGGAATGCATAACCAAAAGTATGAATTAGAAGAAGTAGGATAAGGGAATGTGCAAGAATACTGTGATAGAGATAAGGAGGAGTGTGTTATGATAAGGAATATGTAAGGTTAAAAAATGTTATTGTTAAGAAATGGAAGTAAGTTAGAAAATAAAGTTTAAAACCAAATCATTCCACATGGCTGCAAAGTTGGGAAAATAAAGAATATAATATTAGTAAATAGTATATAGTTTGATTAATTTTATTATTTGATAAAATTAATTTAAGGAATTAGGCAAATTTATTTAATTTATATAATATATATTTACCTGTTTATCAAAAAAATGTCTAGTTGAATTTAGATAGTAAGTTAGTTTGCCCATTGAATAAAATTTAAAAGACTGCAGTTTATTGACTGAACAGAAGTAGCAAAATTAATAGTTTTTTAATTGGAAACTTGAATGAATGAATTAATAAATATAGACTGTTTCAAATTAATTGAATTTGAATTTAAATGAAAAGTTAAAATACTTTGATGAATTTATTGGACGATATGACCCTACGAATTTGAAAATAATAATTTATAAATTAGACTTTATAATTAAGATTTTTTTATTAGGAGAGTAATTAAATTTTAAAACTTTTATTTAATATTGACATAGATAAATGAAAATTAATGATAATTTTTATAATTAAAAGAATTAATTACCTTAGGGATAACAGCGTAATAATTTTCGAAAGTCCATATTAATAAAATAGACTGCGACCTCGATGTTGAATTAAAATAAATATTAAGTATAAAAGCTTAAATTTTACTCTGTTCGACTATTAAAATTTATCGTGATTTGAGCTCAGATCGCTGAAAGCCAGATCGGATTTTATCTATAATTAAATTTTATTTTATTGTACGAAAGGACTTAAAATAAGAAATAGTTTTTAAAAACTATTGAATTTCATTAATAATGTTATTTAAATATTTTTTTTAAATAATAATTTTAAATAATATTATATTATTTTTATTTTATTTATTTTTTTATTTAATTAGTCCAATGATTGGATATATTATAGTTATAATCTTAATTCTTGGTTTACCAATGAATGTTAATATTTATACTATAAAATTTATTTATATTAAATATAATAATGTAGGATTGGAATAAATATAGAGGCAAGAGGCGTTGAAATGTGAATGTTCAAGAATGATCGAGTATAAATAAAATGGTTTTTCAGTTAGGTAAAGGTATAAGAAATATTTTCCTTTATTATTGTAGTGTGAATATAGAAGCAAGAGGCGTTGAAATGTGAATGTTCGAGAATGATCGAGTATAAGAAAAGTTGTTTTTCAGTTAGGTAAAGGTATAAGAAATGTTTTCCTTTATTATTGTAATATGAAGAGAATGAGAGAGTATGTGTGTATGTGTGTATTTAGCGTGGATGCGGGGAAGACGAGAGGAAGAAAGGATATAAGGTGAGAGAATGGGCAGAGGGGTACGAGTTTGATGAGTGTATTAACGAGTGTATTAACGAGTGTAAAGATTATCGACGAGTGTAAGAGTTTAAAGAGTAGAGTACCAATATCAGAGTAAAGAGTAATTTACAGTATCTGTAAGGTTAAAAAACTATTTCCTACAATAATGTGTTTAACACTATTCCTACCGACACTTCACGTATACCTATTCCTACCGCGGCTGGTCAAATGACTGGTCTTTCACAACTTATATTTTTCAATATTGAATGCAGACCAATGGCCAGCTTACCAGTATAAAAATATATTTTCTTTTATTCAAGAGTACATAATCTACATTTTATTCGTTTTCGTCGCATTTTTTACAAATGGGCTTCTCAACTGTACATTTTCCGCATACGTACTTTTTACATTTTAGACAGATTTTGTTCGTCTTATTATTTTTACAATACCTTATCTGACATGTTTTCCGTTTACGAGAACCTGTACTTGTACTTGTGATGGGTATTGGTTGATTTTTTTTGCCGAGCTCTTGTTGGTATTCGATAGCAAGTTCTTCTGCCAATTGAAATAGAAATTCCTGTCTTGTAATTTCTCCTCCCGTAGTTTCTTTATATAACACCCATGCATTTATCCCGGCTAAATCCAAGATATTAAAAAATACTTGCAAAGGCCATCTCCGAGATTTAGATTTTACCGAATAATTTCTGGCCATTTGGTCGGTCACATCTACGCCAAACTTGGTGCTATTATATAATTGAATTGTCTCCGGTGTTCGGGTGTCATTTTTTTCAATTTGTACGGAGTTGTGCATTGAACTGAGAATTAGAACTTTCTTTCTTGGTTTGGCTTTGTAAACTGTCAACATACAATTATTTGAGCGAGCGATAGAGTTTGGTTGAAAAAAGTGCCATGTCGTCATTTTTCAGTTTTGCCAGTCTTGGTAGCTCTTTTCTATTTGCTCTAATTGTCCCAACAATCGTAGTTTTTTTTGCTAAAAGTTTTGTTGCTAAAGGTAGGCTTGTAAAAAAGTTGTCCGTGGTTATTATTTCTTCCACATCCTACATACGGTTTTGCTAATTTCATAGTGACAAACTCTCCAAGAGCAACTGAGGGTTCTCTACTTTCATCTTTTCCCAAATATGGAAAGCCGTTTATTATATATTGCTGCTACGCACATCGGATGCTAACCAGAATTTTATACCAAATTTGTCCGGTTTATTGGGCATGTATTGAGTAAATCTACACCTTGCTTTCGTTGGAAACAATTGTTCGTCAATAGTAATATATGGTCCTGGTTTATAACAATTCTGACTGTTGTCAATAAACTTGTACCAAACTTCGGAAATCATAGCAAATTTATCAGTTTGTAACCGTTGGTTTCGTTGATTTCTGTCGTCAAATCGAATAAATCTCATAATCTCCGTAAAGTCATGTCTACTCATAGTATTTGAGAAAAAAGGCGGTTCCCCACTTTTAATTCCATAGAAGTGCTATATCTATATTCTTAGCCTCATATGCGCCGCGTGTATACAGAATTGCAAAAAATGCATATAAATTTGCAATAGATAGTTCCCATTTATATCCCAACACTCTAAATGCCTCTGCCTCTGTGCACTTTCTTATAAGTTCGATTATATTCTTATCAATTATCACAGAAAATGCCGTCCTAACTTCGCCTTTCATAATATTACGTTTACTGTACCCAGTCATGCCTGATGTTTCCCTAAAATATTATGACCAGGTACTCTTCCAGGATTAGACCCTATTTTTACTTCGTGCCAAACAGTTCCGTCCATCGCAATTTCGCTTACTTCTTCCTCATTCTCACTATCGGAACTAACTAAGAATCTCCTTCTCTTTCGTCGTCTACGTACGTTCGAAATATTCTCTTCGTTCTCATCGGTGTTCGAATCTGTTTCAAGTGGATCATAATTTTCCGTATTGTTATTTTCCATATCCAGAATTTCCTGATCATCTTCAGAACATTCTGCATCGATATCATTTATTCTCTCTAATAATACATTCGCACTCCTCAAACGTCCTGCCATTTTGGGGACAAATATTCTACAAAAATAAAAACTAAAATATGAAAATGTAAATCAAAATAGATAAAAAAAGAATAAAAGATAAAATGTGAAACTTACTGCGAAGTATTGTTAGTCTTGTTCACTATTTTGAAAATTGCACTTATAACACGTAATACGATATAAAATATTACAAAATAATAATAAAAGACTGCCAAGTATGCTCTTTGTGACTTTCACGTTAGATGCACTCTGTTCGTGTCGCAAGACTATACTGATTTGAATTCGTGAGAAGACGTCTATACACTTCCTTCAGTTACAAGTTTATTTATTTTACGTCATAGTAGATGAGATGGCGTAGAACATTCGAGGATCTTGACCTTATCGGATATCAATCAAGCAAATAAAAACCGCTAGCCCGATAGTCGAGTGAGAACTGTAAACAATTGGAAGTGCCGTAAACCATTTTCTGGAAGGCATTTATCGGATAAAATGTGTCATAACTACATTACCTTTCGTTTGTAACGACTTTATAGTTTTGGCATTGAGTTTTAGAGAGAAACTCTTACATAAATTTATAAATCGTACTACGGATCAAATGACCGGTCGTGGTAGGTAAGACAGACTACAAATTTTTCTCGGAAAATAAACAATAGAAAAATAAGTGAATATTGAAAAATATATCATACATATATATATAAGGAAAAGTGGTAAAGTTTAAAGGAGATTCACATACGTTGAATGTAGGAAATTCCAAATGAAAATTTAAAAACAGTCATTTGACCGGTCCTGGTAGGAATAGTGTTAAGATTAGGTGTTTATATTATTTTGTTGAGAAGATGATCATCTAATTTAAATAATTCAATATTAGGAGATATATTTTTTCATGATCAATTTCTCAATCTTTGTCTTATAAAGTTTCAATATTTTTAATTTTTTTTATTATATTTAATAATGTTGAAAGTTATAAATTGTAAGATTTTATAGAATTTCAAAAATTTTTAAGTTTTTGATAAGTTAATTTTATAATAATAATTATTTTATTTATTAGAATAGTAGCTGTACTAAATAGCGTACTTTTTGATTTTATTGAAGGGGAATCGAAGTTGGTTTTCGGTTTTAATGTTGAATATATGAGAATTAGATTTACATTTATTTTTTTTGCTGAATATATAATGATTTTAGTTACAGAAGGATTTTTTGTTATTATATTCATTGACAATTCAATATTTTGTTATTAAAAATATTTTTTATTCTATGCTTTTTAGAATTTTAATAATTTTAATTCAAGGCTCATTGCTACGTTGACAATATGATAATTTAATGTATTTTTGTTGATATTATATTTTATCTAGTTCTATAATAATTTTATACTTTATGTTAATTTTAAAAGTTTATATATTTAAGATAATTTAAAATTAATAATAATTTTTTTAATTACTATTTAAAATAAAATTATTTTGGCAGATTAGTGCGTTAAATTTAGAATTTATTTATATATTTATGAAAATGTATAAATAATAAAAAAAAAATTAATTTTTTTTATTTATTGTTATTATTATTATTATTATTTAAAGATTTTAATAAATATTAGAAATGTAATTGAGGTTGTTATGCGTAAAAAATTCAATGTAAAGAATTAAAGTTAAAGTGTATAAAAAATTTAAATATTTCTATAGTATATTTTCAAAATATATGCTTTCTAACTTATTAACCTAATTTATAAATTATTTTTTTGTATACAATTTAATTTATAACTCCGCCTGCATGATCGCAGATCAGCGATCATGTTGCCGGTAATAAGCCCGGGAAAAAGAGGAAGGTTGTTGGATCAGGTTAGCTCCCTACCCAACGTAAAAAAAAAGATTATTGCTCATAGAACCGACACTCTGCCTCGGAATAGGACTGATCTACAGATGACGACCCATGCAAGGAAAAGGACGACGAAAAGGACAACGAATTGGAAAAAAGAACACATACTGCGTCTGGCTACCTGGAACATCAAGTCATTTAATGATAAAGATCAAGAAACCCTGAAAGAACTAAAAGATAATAAAATCGATATATGCGCCTTACAAGAAACCAAAAAGAAAGGCAAAGGACAAATACAGTACGATGACCAGTTAGTGATCTATAGTGGAGTCGAAAAACAAATCAGGGCAAAGAAAGGGGTAGCCATCGCAGTGTCTAAGAAGTATCAAAATAACATACAAGAATGTAACTACGTATCTTCACGAATCTTGGTTTTAAAAATGGAAGCGAAAAATAAAAAATTAAATATAGTGTCAATGTATGCCCCCGGAGATAATAAAACAAAAGAAGAATGAGAAGCCTTCTACGACCAACTAAAAAATTTAGTCGGATCATTACCAAGTAACCAACAAATGATAATCCTTGGAGATTTTAACGCACGAATCGGATACGAAATAATACCTGGAATAAAACAAAGGTTCAACGAAAACGTGTTAAATGATAATGGAGAAATAATGACACAGTTATGCACATTTAACGAGCTAAAGATTAATAATACATTTTACAATCATAAGGAACACTATAAATTTACATAGAGCAACACCAGAGGCTTCAGGTCTACAATTGATTATATTGTTACCAACAGATACGTCCAACCAAACCAAATATTAGATATCAGGACGTTAAATTCCGCGAATGTAGGAAGCGATCATAGCCTGCTATTAGCAAAGATAATAATGAAGCTTAAACCCCAAAGAAATCTTGCCCGAGCAACTTGAGAATCGAAAATAAACATCGAGTCACTATGGAACTTACCAACAAAACAACTATATGAGAATAGGTTAAAGGATAAAATCGAAATAAACCCAATAAAAGAAGAAGATAATACAAACACGGCCTGGAAGAAACTAAAAACTAACATTTTAGAAGCTGCACATGAAGCCCTGGGAACACGAACTGTAAAAAACCGGGCTAGAATGATCAAAACTCCTTGGTTCCGCCCAGAGATTAAGGAAATATGCAAAAAAAAGAAAATAGCATACCTTAACTATAGGACATTAAGAACACTTGAATCATACGAAATGTATAGACGAATCCGGAATCAAACAGCGACATTAGTAAGACAAACAAAACAACATTATTGGGAGATTTTTTCGATTAGAATGGAGAGTGACTTCTATGGACTCCAAAAACAAATCTGGCGATTTATTAGAAACCAAAGAAAGTAGGTCAACGAAATGATCGAAACAAATCAGATCACAAGAGAAAATTGGATTACCTATCTAACAGAGCTCTATAAATCAGAAGAACCTCAAGCGGAACTAAATAGGCCAGAAATAATAATTAAAAGCGACATACAAATTGAGTCCAGTGATGTAGAAACAGCTATTCGAAAACTAAAGAATAGAAAGAGCCCAGGGTAAGATGGCATTCCAAACAAACTGCTAAAATATGGTGGCCAACGTCTCACACAACAGTAAACATTCCTAATACAAAAAATACTATACCAACACAGAACACCTGACGAATGGTGAACTAGTACAACTATAGTTATGTTTAAAAAAGGAGACAAACAGCTGCCTACAAACTACAGGGGAATTAATCTTTTAAACACTTCATTGAAACTAACAACAAAGGTTATAACGAATAAAATTAACAGCTTAACGAATCTAGAAGACGAATAACAGGGATTCAGATCAGGCAGATCGTGCACAGACGCGGTTTTCATCATAAGACAAATAACATAAAAATCAATTGAATACAACAGACCAACATATATATGTGTGTTTCATTGATCTGGAAAAGGCATTCGACCGAGTGCAGTTAAAGGATGTTATACACCTCCTTTATAACCGGCAAATTCCAAATAATCTTATCAAGACCGTAGAGGACGTCTATAGAAACAATAAGATCCAAGAAAAGTTAAATGGTGCCTTGACTGAACCGATTGATGCAGGTCGTGGTATCCGACAAGGGGATTCCCTAAGTCCCCTGCTTTTTAACATCATTATGGACGAAATAATAAGAAACGTAAGACTGCTAAAAGGATATAAAATAGGCTACGAAGCAATAACCATCCTATGCTACGCTGATGACGCTGTATTAGTGGCCGAAAATGAGAATGATCTACAACGTCTACTACACCGATTTTACTGCATAGCTAAATCATTCAATATAAAAATATCGGCCCAGAAAACTAAATGCATGACAACATCAAAGACACCGTTAAGATGCAATCTGGAAATTGAAGGGAAGGTTATTCAGCAGGAAATGAGATTTAAGTACCTAGGAATAGAAATCTCAGGATATGGTGATGTTGAAGCAGAGGTAAGAGAACAGACAATGAAGGCATCCAGAATAGTGGGTTGTTTGAATGACACAATATGGCGAAACAAAAACATTGGCATAGAGACCAAAGCAAGAATCTACAAGACAATGGTAAGACCTATTATGTCACATACTGCTGAAACTCGACCAGACACGGCGAAAACGAAACAGTTACTAGAGACAACCGAAATGAGAGTTCTTCGCAGAATAGCTGGAAAAACACTACTGGATCGAGAGAGAAGTGAAGATATAAGAAGAACATGCAAAGTGAAAAACATTAACGAATGGATACTAAAAAGAAAAAAAGAATGAAACGAACATATCAACAGAATAGACAACGGAAGAATTGTCAGAATTACACGGTATAAGTCACCGGTTGGCCGCAGAAGCACGGGGCGCCCACGAAAACGATGGTGCGACAATTAAACAGTGCAATAGGCAGAAAAAACGTCGTTACGAAACAGGCAATTTGCCTAAACTAAAGAGTGAAGAAGAAGAAGAAGAATTTAATTTATTGAATATGTTAAAATTTATTTTCAAAGATTTAGGATTTGATAAGAAAGTTAGTAATATTATAATTAAAATTGATATTAGTAAAGATATTACTCCTCCCAATTAATTAGGAATAGCTCGTAATATTGCATAAGCAAATAAAAAAAACTCAAGTTTTAATATTAATTGGAGTTATTATATTATAGGATTAGCTTTAATAAAATTATCTGCGTCTCCTAGTATATAAAGATTTTGAAGTGTTAAAATAATAATTAAAATTATTAAAATAATAAATGTGATTGAATCTTCAATTAAAAAAAATTTATGAAATACAATTTAATTTAAATTACTATTTATTGATTAAATTATTATTAATTGATCCTAATTTATGAAGATATATTAGATGAATTATAACTAAAAATAAAATTACGAAGGGTATGTGACTTCCCCGCAGATAAACGAGTAACCCCACACAAGAAAAAAAAAATTCATTACCAGAAACAAAAACTGGTAACAAATTTATTCTTACTATACAGGAACTCTTGACTAAATTTTTTATTGCTGTACCTCTTAAAGCAGCAACATCAGTCGATATTGCGAATGGAATGGTTCAAAAATTTTGTAATATATTTGGTGTCCCAAAAATTATACTTACTGACCAAGGGTCCAATTTCACTAGTTCTCTTTTAAAGTCTATTGCACGACAGTATAAATGCAAGCAGATTAGAACTACAGCATTCCATCCGCAATCAAATGGTTCTTTAGAGCGATCACACATTGCTTTGATCGAATATTTAAAACATTTTATTAAAAAGAATCGAGAGTGGGATGAATGGCTCACAAATTCTTTGTTCTCTTATAATACAAGCATGCATGAGGGTACGAATTCACTCCTCATGAACTAGTCTTCGGTAAACAAGCTAATATCCCCTCCGAAAACGAACATACAGATGAAGATCTCGATAACACATATCTTAAATGTTATCTGGAGCTAGTTCATAAAATACATTGTTCGCAAGTAGTAGCAAGACAGAATTTGGTTGGAGCGAAAATAAGATCCAAAATTTATTACGATCGTAAGGCTCGTGGTCAGAACCTCATTGTTGGTCAGAGCGTTTATCTTTTAAAGCAACCAACATCTAAATTAGGAAATCAATACACCGGCCCACACCAAATTTTTGCCGCACAAATAACTTTTTCTATTATTGTCTAAAAATAAAGTGTTTAAGATGTCGTCAATCCTTATTAAAGCATCGTTGGTTATTATTGCATTTACTTAACGCTATCATCGAACATGCGAAGATACGCTAAACAAGCTTGAGACGAGTTCCTATAAGTTCGCATTAAAATACTGTTTATTATAATTTATTTTGAATCAACATT
The DNA here is from genome assembly GCA_010416925.1 of Polistes metricus. Taxonomy (NCBI): domain Eukaryota; kingdom Metazoa; phylum Arthropoda; class Insecta; order Hymenoptera; family Vespidae; genus Polistes; species Polistes metricus. The sequence goes on from QUOH01000053.1 coordinate 277,940, forward strand.
AATTTCAAAGAAATATGTTCACCAAAATCATCATCGTCGTGGCCCTATTTATCTGTACGACGACCGCACTGACTGTATGAGCTCACACATCTCTGCTGTTCATGGTGGGCGTCGAATATATCTACTCGACGTGTCATCGGATGTGTGCAGATCTATAATAAACACTGGAACATTCGCTCTTAATTCTTTTACGCAAGTGAGTGCCCTTAGGGTTAATACCACGGATTACCGGAGCATCACTTTAGCTGGATCAATAGGAACTGATAGCAAATGCCTTCGAAATCAATACTCTGATGCCGATAGTACTTGGGACAGCGTTATTGTACAGGGTACTATGCGCACAAACATCAAAACATACACTGGCGCAATAAAAATAAGGTAAAACCTGATTTCTTTAAAAGGTCACATTAGTTACACCTTTTCCGAAGGTTCCTGCCTCATCGACAAAAACAGATCCGCCTTTTGGACGGTGTTTCCTTCTTCATCATGCTAATTCGATCAGTATACAGCGTTGTACGAAGGTCTGGCGACAAAAGTAACATTAACAATGGAGAATAAACATTCAACAACTATCTACACTGTTACGGAGGGAGAAACGGTATTTGCGTTGATTAGAAAGGACGTACATCATCTGTGTGGGTAGTTGTTCATTTTAGAAACCCAAAAAAGAAAAATGTTTACAAGAAAGGCAACGATCACACCCAATAAAATTGATATATTTGCCTACATAAATTCCAAATTCATGTATGTAGAAAAACATTATCGTAATAAATTAGAAAAACTTTACACCAGTGCACTCCAGCAGAGATGCAACTTAGAAAAGCAAGTCATTGAAAACGCACTTGCCTTAGCATACGTTCTTCCCGACGTCTTCGCCAGCACCATTATGAAGAAACCCGGATTTTTGGCAGTCGTCAGAAGTGATGCAGCCCACATCGTCAAGTGTACTCAAGTACCCGTTAAAGTTAGGCACACAGAGGAATGCTACCGGGAATTACCTGTGCTGCACCTGAACTCTAGCATGTTTCTAAGACCATGATCTAGGATTTTAGTAAACGGACGCACGCAGGAGCCCTGTAATCCTCTTCTAACTCAGGAATACTTTGTAGAAGGAACGTGGTACCAGCTTTTACCTAAACCCACTTTTTCTAGAGAATCACATTTGTTAACACCGGAGGTAGAAATAAAATGGAAATACACCGACGCAAGTTCTCTCGCTACGAGCAGAATTTACTCGCAAAAAGACTTAGACAACTTGCGTGACCATGTGATGTTCCCTGTAGAGCAGCCCTCCATAATAAACAACTTTGAAAGAGGAGCAGCTGGCCATAAGATTCAGGGGAACGGTGTGGACATTGTTAACTTAGTGAGTGAAGGTGAACTAGAAAAACTGACAGAAAATGTCGCCTCACGTATGTGGACAGGTCTCTTGAGGTTTGGTTCGGTTAATTCGGCTATTTTACGACTAATTGTAATTTTTAAATTTATAAAGCTCATTATAGACTCAGTACTGCGTGGTAATGCGCTCCATACTGTTTACGGTTGGAGCGTACATTTACTTGGTGCTATTTGGGTATCGCTAAAAAACCTACTCCTGCACTTGAAAAATATAAAAGGCAGCAAAAGCACGAAACCACAGGTGGAAGCAGCAGAGCTTAAAGAAGTAACAGCAGGAAAGCCAGAAGATGAAAACGACACGGAAGACAACGCCCAGCCGTCCAAGGCAACAAGCGCCTCCCAAACAAATCCACCCGGTAAGCATGTACGTTTTACTTTGGAAGATGAAGTCTTTAATAGGTTTGATGCTTTACGAACCACTCAATAGTAGACTCTTTCGTGCTTCTTCGATCAAAGGACGTCTTTTTATCATGTGACGTCCCCGCAGTTAAACGAGTAACCCTACACAAAAAAAACAAATTCGTTCCTTATCCCGGTCAATTTCCTTTAATTTTAAAAACTCTACGCGGTTTAGAACTACGTTGCGCTATTTTTGGTCAGTCCGTTAAGCCGGTACTCTACCAGGGATCTGGGCTAGAAGAGCCAATAACTTGCAAGTTTGAGATGGATAAGTTGCACTTACCCTTGAAATTTATGAATATGACCTCTGGAAAAATTTCGTCTTGATATGAATTGTGCTAAATGCCGATGATCCACGGACCCTATTGCCTTTAAATCGATTGCGTCGATTAGATGGTCGTATGATTTCGGTGTAATAAGGTTTTTTAGTTATTAAATAAATGTCACTTGATTAACAGGTAAAACTAAAGTATATTCTTCAAAGTAAATAAAAGTTGCACAAGTGGTTACACAATTTCGATCACTTGTGGTAACTGTCATACGGAATATTACATATGTAACACGAATTATAAACGTAGCTTGTTAAAGTGCGTTTACTGTACGCAAATTGTATTAATCGGTTATAAATGCGCGATATGTACGAATTCTTATATAAAATTTGTATAATCAAGCAAAATTGTAAGTTGGATAAATTATTAACTATGTCTTGTTAATAATTTATAATAAATTATGAAAAAGTCTGTCTTCTAAGTTAATTAATTTGTAATAATAAAGGAGAGTATCTTGAAAAAGACTGCTCTTTTGTTAAGCTTCGTTAACGTATAAAGAAGACTATCTTGAAAAAACAAGAAGCTGTTGTATTGGAAGAGAGACTCTCAAGCACAAAATGTATAAGTATAAAATATTTAAGCAGAGGTAATTAAGATTTATGTGTTAAGAGTATAGAGGTTGCCGGTAGACTACTGGCGTGGAGTCTCTTGGCTCCCCACGTCGAGTCCCGTACGGCCGAGTAGGAGGTACCCCCAATCGCGCTAGGTGCTTCCTCCACTACCGACTTTTACTACCTCGTGAGAAAGGAATGTGCTGTTTTCTTTTTCGCACGTTTTGCACGTGCGAATAAATATTAGTTTCTATCAAGTGCTAAACTGCTGTTGTCAGCATATTGTCAGATAGAAGTCGACTGCGGGTTGCCTTGGCGAATACTTCTGCCGACGTGCACCGACTCTGATTGTAAGCTTCCGACCTCTAAGTACGTTATTCTGGGCGAGTAGGTTTGTTCAATGTACCATATCATGCTGTGTGGCAAACGATTCTCCCTAAGTACTGCAATAACAGCCCTGTATCTCACGCTACCAAATGCTTTTGCGCAGTCCAGGGAAACTAAATGTAGTTCCATGTGCCCCTAACATTGAAGGGGCGCACCTAGTGTAACCGCCTAAAAGAAATTGGTTTTTGGGATTCTTGTAAAGAAAACTACGTTTTTTCTTATAGAGCGTGGACGTTCTTGAGTTCATTTACGAACAGGTCTATGCTCTTGATCACCGCTCACAGTTTGACGGCCGCGTCGCGCTTCTCCCTGGGCGGTCAGAAGCTCGGTTCGGCCGACGATTTTTCTCCTTACCGTTGCTTTGTGAAATCTCGCATTCATGTGTTTGCGCTCGATTAATTTTTTTGTGGCGGGAAGTCTTCAAGGAGGTCTGTCGCGGTGATGGTGGTGATTTCGTCCGTTTTTCCTCTTTGTCCCGGTGGAACTAGTGCCTCTGCATTTGGCGTGGGTGTTGATTCCATGGCATCTGTTGTCTGTTGCGCTCCTATGCTTTGACGGAAAGACGGCGATCTCGCAATGCTTTTGCGTCTCTTAAACGGATAACTCTCCTCCCATCGTTGGATCTGTTTCAGTGTCCAACCCACTTCTGTAGTATGCTGTCTTGGCTTTTTGTCCTGGTGATTAGCGTCATTTTGCGCTTGACGTTATTTATGGGCAAATGTTTCTCCTCCTTCTCTCTTTGTCCATTTCTTGTACTTCGTTCCTCAAGTTGTGCTATCTCTGCTTTATTTATAATTTATGCAATTTGAAATCTAATTGCATATCATTAGAATGTTATCTCCTAACTTTTTCACCACCTCCGATGATTCGAGCGCCTAGCGTGCCTCCGACACCTGTACACTATATGGTTTATTGAAAACCCATGTAATTGCATAAAGCAAATCTCCTGTATCAATAGTTGACATTTTGTGTAATTTTTGACGCATAGAAGTTTGCTGTTCAACATTGTGACAACCAATATATACATCTGTTTCTTTTGAAATGACTTTTTCGACTGCAGAAATTAACACTATATTATTGTATTTAGCAACTGAATGATTATCAAAGAACGATCATATATCACCTTGACAAATTTTATCAGCCTCTTCTTCCTATCTATTCTTCCTTCCTTCTATCCTTATTTGTGATAAATATAAAGGATGATGGTACTTCACCTTTTTTGTCGCAATCGTCGAATGAAATGCCTGAGTCCTTGCCACTTTCAGGAGGGAGCTCTGCCAATAGCTGGTTAGACGTGGAATGCCACTTAGCTAGTGGGAAGCCGCCCGCGTTGCACAGCCGTATGAGTTGCTATGCAGTCTGAATCAACTCTCCCACTGTGTCTGCTCCTCCGAAAATGTCGTCGACGTATTGTCCGTGAGTGATTGGTTCCACCGCGAGCGGGTAACTCGAGCCTTCGTCTTCCGCAAGTTGAAGCAGCGTCCTTACTGCTAAGAACGGGGCTGCCTCGGTTCCATACGTAACCGTGGTGAGTTAGAAGTAAAATTCCTTGAGCTGCTCGTCTACCCACAATATCCGTTGGAGATACCAATCGTCGGGGTGCATCTTGATTTGTCGATATATTTTTGTGATGTCCGTGGCGAACAGTTACTTGCGGCGGCGTATCCAAATAACGCTACAATCTCCACTGACGCTGTAAACAATTTCCTTCTTCTTCTGTAACTTTTCTTGAATATCCTTTTTCCTATGCTTCATGCATTTTTCATCACAATTATTGCTTTCCTCTTTCTCTCCTCCATGTGTCTTTCAGTCCTTCCATTCTTCTGTAATATGTATCCTAAGTATCTTATTTCCTCCACTTCGTCTAATTCTTTGTCTCCCCACTTCCACATTCTATCTTTTCCTTTTCTTTTTTCGAATACCAAAATTTTTGTTTTTGCTTCACTTAATATCATCATCTTACTTTTCAGATACTTTTTAAACCTTCTTAGCATACCTTTTACTTTTTCTTCTCTGTCTGCTACCAATATATCATCATCAAGATATCATCAGCATTTGATACACTTCATACCTTTTCGGTCCCAACTCTAAATCTTCCTTCTTGCCCTATTCTCATCTCCTCCTCCAAGTCCGCCATATATATATTAAAAAGAGTTGGACTTAACGGACATCCTTGCCTTACTCCCTTTTCCGTCAAAAATTCCTCCGTTTCTTCCTCTCCTACTTTAATTACATTTATCGTTTCCCTATATATGTCCATTATCCTCCTACTTAAATTAACCCCCAACTCCATCTCCCTCAACATATCTTTTACCACTTCTCTGTCAACTCTGTCAAATGCCTCTTTAAGATCTACAAAACATGCAAATACTGTGAAAATTTTTGTTTTCAACAATAAAAATGTCTTCCTCTTTTTCAAGGTAGAACATTTTTAATTTTAATTTTGTAGATCCTTTTGTAAGTGTCAAACCACTAATTGTTATCAATTGTATTTTGTTCATATCGTTTTTCCTGTCTATAGCTTTTATTAATCTTTTATTTATTAACGATATTTAAGATCCTCAGTCATAAGCCCCTTATCTTTCACTTGCTTTCTAATACAATTTTGATCTTGATTAGTTATGTGTTTACTTGTTTTTTTTTGTCATATAATTCTACTTTCAAAATGGAATTGTTATTTACCTTTTTTCCTCTTATCCTCTTCTTTTGCTTTAAACCAGTACTTTTCACTAGGGTGATATCTTACACCTTTACCTAAATTCTCGCACATCTTATATGGTTTTCTTTCTTCAGATTTTTTGTAAAAGTCTATTGTAGTCTGTTTTGGAACATTTTTCTTATTTAATAAGTTCTCATGCTTTCTCAGCTCGTTAAAGAGATCCGTTGTTCTCTTTAATTCTCCTCTGTTTGGTCTGTTTAATAGAAATTCCGGTAGTCCTATTGCTATTAATGCTATGAGTGTTTTTGAGTCATTGTCTCTATTAAAATCTACTAAAAGTTTTTCTTTCTTTATGGCGTAAACAATTAATGAACTGTCATTGTATTTAAATGATAAAGCGTAAGTCACATTATTCCATCCATTATTTGACAAAACTTTCTAAAAATCTTCTCTTCCATTTGGACCATCTAGTAGTTACAGTTAATTATATGAGTGTTGAAGAATGCCAGTCTGTTGAGGAAATAAAATAAAAAATGAGATGAGAAGAACGCCGAGCACCTTACAATTGCCGTGTGCTGATTTAAATAATTACGTTACAAAGTAGGTGGTTGTCACGTGTTAACGTAGTGAGTTTTGTGAGAAGTCTGTTGTAGATTGAGAAGGCTTATGAGACGTTTGGATTATATTAATCCTGTGAGAAGAATTTAAAAGATTATATTAATCTCTTGAGTGTTCTGAGAAACGGAACGAGCTCGACAATGAGAAACTGACATGACTTTTTAAGAGAACGTAGTAACCGTATAAGAATTTCGATTGTACTGTGATGGCTGTTGAAAAAGCCGGCGTTACGATGATTCTTCAAGAGAATGCTGGGAAAAGAAGCGTGTCTTCATCACGCCACAACTGTCACGTTGCGCCGTTCGATTTGAATGCTTATTCCCAAACATTCCGCCCGCCATCAGCAAATGGGTTGATGATGAGTTAGAAGTCCCCTATTTGTGTCACCAGAAGCACGGCGAGCTTGGCGATCGGCCGGGTGAGCGTGATGGTTTCCGTTTTGAGAGACACCACCCTGGTAAGTCCGTCTTCCCCTGGCAACAGCTTAAGTACTCTGGCCATCTGCCATTTTCCTGGAGGCAGCCGCTCATCTGTGAACAAAACTAGAGAGCCGACCTGTATATTATTGTGAGGGTGCCTCCATTTTAAAATGGCTTGCAATCGCTGTAAGTATTGAGTGGACCACAAGCGCCAGAATTGCTTCATCCGCTGTTGGATGAATTGAAATCGAGACAGCTGATTGACCAAGATGTCTAGAAGTGAGTGTTCGGGGACCGCATTGAGAGCGGTCCCAATAAGAAAATGACCTGGGGTGAGAACTGTCGTTTCCTCTGGGTCATCGCTGAGCGGTTCGAGAGGTCGATAGTTGAGAATGGCTTCTATTTGTGCTAGGAGGGTACATTCTTCCTAGTAAGTGAGTAACGTATCTCCAACCGTGCGCTCGACGTGGAACTTCAATGATTTGACTGCTGCTTCCCACTTACCACCCATGTGGGGCGCGGCTGGTGGGTTAAAGTGCCACTGTGTGTTGTCTTGCGCCAGTAGTGCGGAGAACTTGAGATGTCCAGGTGAGCTGGCAGTGAAGCAGCGCTTGAGTTGCGTCTCCGCGCCCAAAAAATTGGTTCCGCAATCGGAATAGAGTGCGGATGGGGTCCCGCGTCTTGAGGTTAATCTTCGGTACGTTGAGATGAACCCTTCCGAAGTGTAGTCGGAGACCACCTCAAGGTGAGTAGCCGATGTTGTGAGACAAACAAACACGCAGATCCATCCTTTGTAAGTTTTTGCCCCGCGGCCTCGCCATGTTTTGAGCGTGAGATGTCCAGCGTAGTCAATGCCCGTGTGTGAGAAGGGGCGTGATAGTGTAACTCGCGCCAGAGGTAGTTGGCCCATCAGCTGCTGGGCACGGATCCCCCTTTGGCGAGCACACATCACACACCTGAGAATATGAGATTTGACTGGGGCTCGACCGCCGACGATCCAATAGAGCTGTCTGATAAAAGCTAGAATTGTCTGAGTTCCTCCATGCATCGTCTTTTTGTAAGCATGAGCAATGATGAGTTCTGAGAGTCTTGAGGTCCGGGGAAGGATCGCAGGATGTTTCGTGTCATATGAGAGTTCTGATCTTCTAAGAAGAACGCCCACTCTGAGAACACCTTCATTGTCGATGAAGGCGCTGAGTCGGCTTAGTGGGTGAGAGCTTGGCAAGTGAGATTGTTGTCTGAGCAGAGCGAGTTCATCCTGGAAGTATGCTGCCTGAGTTGCCTTGACCCAAAAGAGTCGTGAGTCTTCCCAATCGGCAGCTGAGATAAGGATTGCTAGAGTTGAGTGAATCCTCCCTAAGAGTCTCTTGATTGCTTTGTGACAGAGTGAGGTGACCCTAAGTAACTTGTTGAGTGTCGAGAAATTGTAAATGAGATCCCAGTGATATTCAGGAATGGACCGTACTGAGTGATGTGCAACAATTGCCCGAGTTTCCTAAACACATATATCATTAGGGGCTTCATCAGGTTGAACAGGCCATGAGTCTTCTGAGTGAGTCATCTATGGTGGTCCCGTCCACCATAGTGAGTGTTCTTCAAGCTGATCTGTGGTTATTCCACGCGTTGCACTGTCAGCTGGATTTGAGGTGCCTGGTACATGCCTCCAATGAGCAGTCTTCGTGAGAACCTGTATCTTGATTACACGGTTGTGAACATAATCCTTCCATCTTGATGGATGAGCCTTCATCCATTTGAGTGTCACTTTATAGTCCGTCCACAAATGTATGTTAGTTATAGTTATGTTTAGAGTAGTGTAAACATTCTTGAGTAACGTTGAGAGTAGCAGCGCTGCTGAGAGCTCTAACCTCGGGATGGTTAGTCGTTTGAGTGGAGCAGCTTTTGTTTTTGAGCAGATGAGTGAGACGTTGGCGTCAGTGGACGGTAAGTTTATGATTAAATACACAACAGCTCCCATTGCAAACTGAGATGCATCAGCGAATCCGTGCAGTTCAACCGTTGACTGAGCAAACGTGTTTAACCACCGCGGTATTGAGAGTCTTGCCAGACTAGTGATATCCTGTCTGATGCTGAGCCATTGAGTTGTGAGTTGTTGTGGGAGTGCGTCGTCCCAGTTGAGAGTGTCCAACCAAAGAGATTGAAAAAACATCTTCGCTCTGATGACAACTGGTGACGCGAATCCCAATGGATCAAATATTTGTGCTACTTCTGATAAGTCGAGGCGTTCTGAGAATCTGTTAAGATGAGTTGGCGAGATGGCTGAAAAGTTGAAAGTATCTTCCTGAGATGACCAGCGTATTCCCAGGATTTTGGGGTCGCAACCGTCAAATGAGATGTCTGAGTCCTTGCCACTTTTAGTAGGGAGCTCCGTCAATAGCTGACTAGATGTGGAATGCCACTTAGCAAGTGGGAAGTCGCCCGCGTGGCACAGCCGTATGAGTTGATGAGCAGTCTGAATCAGATCTTCTACTGAATCTGCTCCTCCGAAAATATCATCGACGTATCGACCGTGAGTGATTGGTTCCACAGCGAGTGGGTAACTTGAACCTTCATCTTCCACTAGTTAAAGCAGAGTTCTTACTGCCAAGAACGGAGCTGACTTGGTTCCATATGTAACCGTAGTGAGTTGGAAGTGAGATTCCTTGAGCTGTTCGTCTACCCACAATATTCGTTGGAGATCCCAATCGTCTGAGTGTATCTTGATCTGTCGATACATCTTCGTGATATCCGTGGCGAACAGATATTTACGGCGGCGTATCCAAATGAGCAGGTCGAAGAGATTGAGCATAAAATTTGGACCAGCGTGCATGAGATCATTAAGAGAGTAACCCGTGGAGGTTGTGCTTAAGCCGTTGAAGACCATTTGGAGCTTAGTGGTTGAGCTGTCTGGCTTTAGAACTCCGTGATGCGGCAAATAGTAGTGTGGTCTTGTGACTGTCTAGTTGTCTACGAGTTTGGTCATGTGACCAACCTCCTCGTACTCTCTCATGAACTGCATGTACCATTGCTGGTATAAATGATCTCTGCGAAACCGGGTGAGTGTTCGTTGTAAACATGCGTGAACAGTGTGCTGAGAATCGCCCAAGAGCTTCGGAGAAGAGTTGAGAGGTATCCTGACGATGTAACGCCCTGTCAGGTCTCTCGCATGAGTCGTTTTGAAGTTGTGTTCACACTCTAGTTCTTCAGGTGTGAGTTGACCGTCATTTAACGTTGGAACCTCCTCTTGAACCCAAAATTTTATGAGTAGATCTTGCAAGCAGGAGTTGGTCGGTTGTGAGATGCCATGATGAGTCTTCTTTGCCAGCGTGACCGGTGCACGAGTTGGACCGATGACTAACCACCCGAAGATGGACAGTTATCAATGGGGTCGCTAGGTGAGTGCCAAATGATGTTTGGCCTGATGAGATGTCCGTAGAAGTCGGCGCCAATAATCACGTCCACAGCTCTTGGAATGAGAAACTCTGGGTCAGCGAGGTTTAAGCCTCTCAAGTGAGGCTAATCAGGCTCGTGAGATATCTCGCCAGACGGCAAGATGCTGGTTACCGTCTTTAGCACATAAGCCATTATTCTCACTGAGAGTGGTCTGTACCTGGAGTGAAGGTCGAAAGTGATCACACCGCTGGTCTAAGATGTCTTTTTGTCTCCAACTCCATAGACGTCCAGCGTTGAGTGTCGCTGCACAAGATGCAGTTGTCTGGTGAGACCTTCGCTGACGAATGAGATTTCTCACCCGGAGTCAATGAGCGCGCGTACCTGAGATGACGAGGTAAGTGAGAAGTCTGTAGCTATTGCGGTTGCCAACAATGTGAGATGACTATGCTGCTTGAGTAGGCATGTCGGTGTGGGATCGGAAACACCGACGATCTGACTTTTACTTCATGCGGTGAAGGGCTTGGCATCGGTTATCACCGGAGCCCGCTGGATATTAATGCTTGATGGATCAGCTGTCGCATGATCCCCTGGAGCTTTCTGAATGACGTCTGGGTTCGTGGCGAAAAGGCTGCAGATACTGGCACCATTGAGCATGGTGTGACGCGTGTTGTTGCAGTTCCTGCAATGCCTGCGGCTGTTACATTTTCTGATGTTGTGCCTGCCTAAGCAATTGATGCACAGGCTTTGCTCCTTCACCACCCTTAAGCGCTGACTGAGTGAATATTCGCTAAACCTTGGACACACTACGATGAAGTGATCCTGTCCACAACAATCGCATTGATACGTTGAGCGGGACTGAGTTGACTGAGTAGACTGTTGAGATGCCTGAGTGACCGGTGTAGGAGATTTTGCTCGGGGCTGTTAAGATGCCTGATGGACAACGACGCGCTTGGGCACCGATGTCTTCGACGCGTTCTCTTCTATGTTCTCTATCGTGCGAGCCCGAGCCATGAGAAATTCCGTGAGCTGACTAAGTGATGGGAACTCATCGGTAGATGTTAATGATGATTTCCATCTCTCGCGCGTGTCTAGGTTGAGCAGCCCACTGGCGAGCGTCACTAAGAGACACTCATCAGTTTTGGTCTGCTTGAGTGCCTGAGTCGTCTCATTGAGGATATTGAGCAACTTCGTTAGTGAGCTGGCCTGCCGCTTTTGCATGGGTTTCAGGTTAAGCAGTCTCTCGAGCTGGGCTTTAATTATGAGTCGCCTGTTCTCAAACCGGTTGTTGAGAAGTGACCATGCTGCTGCGTAGGATGAGTGGTCTGGCGTGAGATTCAGGATGAGCTCTGACGCTTCACCCTGCATTGCGGCGTTGAGATACTGGAATTTCTCGAGGTTGCTGAGATCTGAGCGACTCCCGATGACCGAGATGAGCATGGCCTTAAAATCTGGCAATTTGGGCGCGTGACGGGCATGATCGAGATGATGAGACTTTCTTATGAGCGGTCTAACAGGCGAACAAGCCGAATAGTACACACACTACACGCGTGGGAGAGAGTGAGTCGACACTATACCTCACGGCACACGAACGCGAGAGAGTGAGTGAGAGAGGGCGATAATTTCGTTGAGCACTACACGAGCGAGCAAAAGAGAAGACACTAGCTTTGCAACGCACGAATCGCGAGTGAGCGAGAGAATTGTCACTAGATTCGCACTAACGCGAGCGAACAAGAGATGGCGATAATCTCGCTGAGCACGATGCGAGCGAGCACGAGAAGACACTAGGTTCGCAACGCACGAATCGCGAGCGAGCACGAGAGAGATTTCACTAGACGCACTTCACACTATTTCGTATAATTGGCAATTGTAAGAATGCCCGATCCGGCTCGAAGGACCAAATGTTGAGGAAATAAAATAAAAAAAAAATAAAATGAGAAGAACACCATGCACCTTACAATTGCCGTGGTCAGATTTTGAATAATTACGTTACAAAGTAGGTGGTGGCCACGTGTTACCGTAGTGAGTTTTGTGAGAAGTCTGTTGTAGATTGAGAGGGCTTATGAGACGTTTGGATTATATTAATCCTGTGAGAAGACTTTTAGAGATTATATTAATCTCTTGAGTTTTCTGAGAAACGGAACGAGCTCGACAATGAGAAACTGACATGACTTTTTAAGAGCACGTCGTAACCGTATGAGAATTTCGATTGTACTGTGATGGCTGCCGGAAAAGCCGGCGTTACGATGATTCTTCAAGAGAATGCTGGGAAAAGAGGCGTGTCTTCATCACGCCACAACTGTCACGTGACGCCGTTCGATTTGAATGCTTATTCCAAAACACAACCTAAACTTAATTTATCTAAAGATAATTTTAATACTTCAATCTTTTCTTCATCTTTATTTATCTCGAATCGAGAATATTCTTTCTCAAAGCTCTCCATCCATTGTTTAGCATCAATTTTTTTTCTTGAAAACTTTTCTATCAAGAATTTCTCTCAAAAAAAAATTCTTATTATCTTTTAGTGAGGCTACCGCCATGAATTAAAATTGTAGTTTTAAGATTGTTAAGTATTTGTCGTTGTATAAGACAAATAATTTTAAATTTAATATTGTTGAGAAATTTTTCAGGAAAGTAAAACTCAATTGGTTGCTATGTAAAAGTTGTATATAAAAGTTTTTGTTCTGCATTTAAATGCATTTGCTTTAAAACTGTTCCAACACCTTGTAGACTCGCGTCAGTGTAAATGCATATTGGAAGATTTTGATTGAAAATTGTTAAAATTTGCTGGGAGCAGAGTATTTTTTTCGTATTATTAAATGCCTTCTGACATTGTTCCGACCAAATAAATTTTCGTTCCTTTCTCTGTAAATTGTGTAATGGCTCTTATACATTCGAATTATTTGGTACATATTTTCCGTAGAAATTGATCTTTCCCAAAAATTGACGAACATTCTTTCTAGACTTAGGAAAAAGAAAATTTTTTATATAGATCACATTATCCTCCAGTGGACTGACTGAGTTATTTCGTATTAAATGGCCTAAATACGGTAAAGATCAATAACATTCTTAGCGTGTAAATTCAAAAACATTTAACCATCGTTTAGTAGGGGGCAACACAGTTGTTGCGTTTCGATTGATGTTTCCATGAACAGTTTTTATGGTTACCATCCGAACCACGTCGTTCCCGCCGGGTTGTACGTCTATCATCCGTCCCAGTTGCCATCTCATGCAGGGTTGATTCTTGTCGATATGAATGACGGCATCCTTCTTGAGCCTTTTATTGGGAGTTAATTCATTTCTTGCGTTTCTGAAACTCGCTCAGGTATTAAATATGCCACCGTCACCAAAAATCCTGCCGCACCTTTACAATATGTTTCCATGAAGATAGCTTCTTACTAAAAAATAGGCAGGCGTTAGTGCTGTAGCAGCGTTAGGATCTGATGAAATGGGACATGAAGGTCACGAATTCAATATAGCTTCGATCTCGATTGCGAATGTATTCAATTCTTCGTACGTAAATACATGTTCTCCTACCGCCCGTTTAAAATGGTGTTTCAAAGATTTAACGGCAGCCTCCCATAGACCTCAGAAATGAGGTGATAGTTGAAGGTTGAAATGCCACCATATTCTCTGGTCGGTCTCGAAATTGTTTATCTTCGTTTTGAACTCGTCCGATTCGTTTAAATCATATAAATCCTTTAATTGGTTATTTGCCCCGACGAAATTAGTACCGTTATCTGAGTACGCGTGTGATGGAATAGCTCTTCGCCCCGTAAAACGCCGGGAGGCGGTCAAAAACGTGTCTGTTGTCAAATCAATAAGCATCTCGATATGCACGCCCCTTATGCACATGCAGACGAAGATGCACCCGTATATCTTAATGCGATCCTTATTCCGATGTTTTTTCTCTTTCGCGTAGAGTGGACCGAAGAAATCCACTCCAGTGTGGAGTGGAAAACGCGATAATTTCTGGGACTCGAGATTTAGGTAGATCGCCTATTTTGTACTGTATGCCGGACGCACGGAATCGAATGCAGCGTACGCAATTACGTACGATTTTCCGCACTTGATTCTTACCGTCTAAAAGCCTAAATCGCTTTCGTATGGCGTATAGGGTAGTTTGTATGCCGGCGTGAAAATTTTGTTCGTGAAATTTACAATTGGGAAGATCGGTCACGTGGTGATGAGATACCAATATTAGGAATTTACATATTACATATTATGAGGTAACAATATTGGGCATTTCTCCTGAAAAGGTATGAGTCTTGCACTTTTAACTCCCTCTGATTCAGTCAATCTTTCCCTTTCGGCGCGAAATTGTTCGTCTTGTATGAGTCTGAGTACGAGTCGTTCCGTATCTATTATTTACGCGGTCGAAATTTCTCCCCGATATGAGTTAGTTTTAAACTATCTTCTACACCGTGCTGTGATTTCTAATAGTAGCGTGTAGTTGGAGAATCGCTTAAATATGATTTTCCGATTCTAGTAGTGTCATCAATACTGTTATTTCTTTTACTTTGGGTAATTCGTCTGTCTCTGTTTCGGTCTGAGTTGGCCATTCGGATTCCTTTCAGCGAAGCCAAGAAGGGCCGTGAAACCATGAATCGTTTTTTCCATCTTCTACACCGTGCTGTGTTTACTAATAGTAGCGTGTAGTTGGAGAATCGCTTAAATATGATTTTCCGATTCTAGCCGTGTCATCAATACTGGGATTCCTTCTACTTCGGGTAATTCGTCTGTCTCTGTTTTGGTCTGAGTTGGCCATTCAGGTTCCGGTCGGCGAAGCCAAGAAGGGCCGTGATACCACGAATCGATTTTTATAAATTCACGAGGAAGCTGTCCGCGGGATTATTTTCCGTTCGCACGTGCAGCTACGTGATTCCTACACCAATTTTTTGGATTTCGCGTACGCGATTTGCCGTGTATAATTTCAACGTGTTGGAATCCCTTCTCAACCATCCTAGCACAATCATGGAATCAGACCAAAAGATTATCTTATCAGGTCTTATTCCGCAAGATGTTCGTATTTCTCAATGTAATCTAGCAAGCGTCAAGGCTCCACATAGTTCTAGTCGCCGTATAGTCGTGTCTTTGAGTGGAGCCACGCGGCTTTTCGCGCAAAACAATCTCACATGTATGTTGTCGATTTGATCTCGCGATCCTACGTATAAATTACCACCGTAATCTGCTTGACTCGCATCGCAAAATCCGTGGATCTGTATTTCATTGTAATTATCGACGGTCAAACGTCTTTCAATTGTTAAGTTATCAATTAGTTCTAATTGTTCCGTGAACCTTGTCCAGGAGGAATGTAATGCACTAGGTACCGACTCGTCCCAGTCGACCTAGGTATTCCAGCAATCTTGTATCAAGATTTTGGCTGTTAATATGATGGGTCCTAATAATCCGAGAGGATCATAGATTTTCGTAATCTCTGATAGAATTCGACGTTTCGTAGTTCTTTCGCGAAGGTCTATTGGTGTGACTGAATAGATTATATGATCATACTGGGCATTCCACGAAATTCCGAGTGTTTTTAAAATGAAGGTTTCTCCAGAGAAGAATTCGACGTTGACGTTTTTCGTGTCTAACTTGTCGAGAATCGGCCGATAATTAAGAAGCCCATTGACGCATATTGAAGCCGCCCCTTTTTAATATATCGTTGTTCTGATCCCTTATTTCCCCGAGAGTCTCGATATCATTAGTTCCAGTGATGAGATCGTCGACGTGCAAATATCCAGTTAGGATCTCGACTTCGAGCGTGTAATTGACGCCTTCATCTTTCGCGAGCTGTTTTATGGTCCGGATGGCGAGAAAAAGTGCTGAAGCTACAACAAATGTGACCGTGTTGAGTTCAAATGTACGAATCCGATCGTTGTGAAACCAAAATATACGCTGGTATTGCTGATCGTCCGGGTGTACCCATACCTGACGATACATTTTTTCTATATCCGTTCTCAATACGTACCGATATGTGCGAAATCGTAATAAATGTTCTACCAATGTGTCCTGTATCGTGGGTACGACTAGCAATGTACTATTAAGGGAGATTCCCTTGCTATTTTTCGCGAAAGCGCCGAATACGTCTCGTATTTTTGTCGTCGTGCTAGTTGATTGGATAACGTTGTTGTGAGGGAGATAGTAGCCGCCTGTCGAGTCGTCTCCGACAAGTGACATATGTCCTAACGTTGGGTATTCTTGCATGATGCGCTTGTACTCTTTCTGAAGTTCGGGGTTCGCGTTTAACTTTCTCCCTACGATTCATTACTACAGTTACGTCATGCCGCAACATACCGTCCCCCTTGAACGGATCACGTCTAAGACTACACCATTTACAACCCAGGATACAAATTCACTACATGCTATAAATATAACAATTACAATACATATATTTTCGCTATACAAAAGGGTTGTTAAATCGCGATTTGATTGTTTAAGTCTCTTTTTTTAGTTTCTGTATAAATGAAAAACGGAGAAAGTCTTTTGAAACTTTGTTTTAGATAACCTTTAGCAGTTTTCACTGTTATTACTCGCGTTATACCCTCGGCGCCAGTATGTTACTCTGTCACTCGACCTAAAGTCCATTTTAGAGGAGGGGAGTAGTCTTCTCGGAGAGTTACCAATGTGCCTATACCTATGCCGACCGGTATGCTCTTGTACCACTTCCTACGCACCGTTTGTTCGTTTAGGTATTCTTTATTCCATCGAGTCCAAAAATGTTGTCGCATCTGTTGCACCTGCTGCTAGTGCGATAGTCGGTCGCATGTTATGTCCCGGTAATCGTGATCTGGCAAACTTGTTAGTGAGTCACCTATTAGGAAATGACCAGGGGTGAGGTCACGCAAGGTCGTTTGAATCATTAGAAAGAGAGGTCAAAGGACGGGAGTTTAGGATAGCCTCTATCTCGAGCACATAGGTTAAAAATACTTCGTATATAAGTAACGTTTCCCGAATTACACGAATTAAATGATGTTTGAAAGACTTCACTGCCGCTTCCCAGATCCCTCCAATATGAGTTGATCGAGGAAGGATGAAGTGCCACTTTATACTTTTTCATTCGCTAACTTACGTGAAACGCGATCTTGTAATTCATTCGCGGTGTCTGTGAGGTTGTACGGTCGTGCTGGTTCTCACTTCCCTGTATCACTATCTTTCCGAATTTCGTTGTTTGTTACTAACAGTAACCTCTAATTATTACTGCTAGCTGAAGTTATTTAATAGATTGACTTATGTGCGGATTACCTCTCCGTGATTCCGCCTAACGAATATGAACAACTGAGGAAACTAACTTGGAACGTATCGGTCCTCCCCCGCCACTTCTAATGTCTGACCCATCAAGGGACCTGTTGTGACCTTGGAGTGGGGGTAGCTGACCAAATGCACCACTCTCCAAGTTCTAAAAATTAAGATCGGATACCGAACGCAATAGCTAGGTATCTGTTGACACTCTTGTGTTTATCGACGAAGAAAACCCAGTGATACTAAATAAATATTCCCTATCTACTGTAGATTGCTTTGTCCAGTATGTTTATATTTGTAAATGCAATCCGAATGTTCCTTTGATAAATTCTTTTAAGTGTTCCGACAATAACAGAATAGTTTCCACGAAGTTTGTTGCATTTTCTGTGTATATATCCAAGCATTTTCCTTTGCGAGCCACAAATCTTTAAGCCATTTTGTTGGTAATGATGCGGAGGAGTTATTATTGTTGGGTTTTTTGATTCACTCATCTTGCGCTTTTTTGAATCTTTTAGTTTGGTTGATTTAGCAGGAATTCAGTTTTGCGAATCTTCCGAGTCTCTATCCGTCTCCCTTTATATACACGAGTTTCTATTATCCATTTGGATTATTCTCTTTTCTGTACGAGCGAGGTTTGAGGATTGTTTTGTTTTCATCAAAGATTGACATTTTTCGGTAATTTGAATAATGAATCTGTTGCCATTATTAACGATTTTAAGAGGTGGGATGTTGTTAATTTCCATGGTCAAAGCTTTTTTGCCATAGGATTGAACACGCGATTACCCGCGTGAGTGCAGTGTTACCTCGCTAGAACACTGGTCACTTGTAGTTGCGATGTCAACCTAACTTACGTTATACTGTGTATCTCAACGTAAATAAGTTTAAATAAATATTATTTAAATACTTATATTTTCGGGAGCGGTAGATAAACACGTCCGTATTTACTAACTATTAAACGAAGAATTCCTATTTTATTGATATGATAAATGAATGTGCTAGAAAAATTTACATCTAATCGCACATCAGCGTTTTTTCAGGATTGCATCGAGTTTGCGTCAGAGATACATCAGTGTTTTCTCAGAGTTTTTTCGGAATAAAGCGAATATTTAGTTCCTAACATCTTTCACACAAATTTATATATTTATTACCCCGCGCAGGCCCGATGGAATTGGAAAATTTCTATTCGATATTGTCGATTGCGATAATCAAGAAATAATGGGAGTTTACTTTTCGCTTGAGACACATTTGATTACATATTTTTTTTTAATTTATCTTAATCTTTTGTAGCACATACGCTCATATAACATCCGTTGATTTTCCTTAAAATTTTTCTAACAGATATTATTTATTTTTTTAGGTTTTTTGTAGTTAAAAGAAACAATAAAGATAACATAAAATACAATGCAACCTCATCTTTTCAAAAATGAGATAGCTTTATATTGTTAAGGCGTAAAAAAAATCGAACAGTGTGTTATCCAGTTTATACATTTTCAACTTAATTTTATGATCCATATAGAGGAGAAATAAAACGAATTAAAACTAATAAATAAGAAACATACCTTCGTTAACCTCAAAAAAGACTTTTATTACTAATATTATCAAATAATCAATGTTTTTCTAGATATTTTTGAAGTTATTCACAGTTTTTTTAATATCAATCACCACCACATGAAATAATTATAATAAACCAGGAGAAGAATAGGACGAGTATCTTTGTTACTGGACAAAGCAGGGCGTGCTTACCAACGTTTCGAAGTGTGGGGAGGCGCGATAACATTTTGACATTCTCAATATTCTCACAAAGAAAGAATATTCTTTCTACGATATTCACAAAATAATTGAGACGCGTATTTCGAATATACGCTAAGATTCTATAATCTTTATGGATCGTACATAAGTCGTTAACACGTTTAGTGCCACACGAAATCCTAAAGAAAATCCTTGTCATTCCACGCTCGTTATTTAGTATTAAAAAAATATCAGAATTTAGATATCAGTCCACACTAAATGTAAAGGAGATAAATCAAATTATTTCGTGCTGTAAATTTGAAATCTCTTTGCCCGCGCATCGTAAAAACCGGAAGACATTGATCACTTTTGGAAGTTTGTTTTGGTCGGGATGCGTACGGATTGTAAAAATTCAATCTAAGCATTTTTTCCTAAACGCAACAAAAGAAATATAACAACAATAAGAAATGATATATTAAAGAATAGCAAGTTAAAATACATACAATTAATTATAATAATAAAAACGTAATAGACGCAATAAAATCTATACCATGCAATATAATACAAAAGTAAAATTATGAAGTTAAATAAAGAATATTGTGAACAAAAGTCGAATATAGAGTAGAGTAATAGATACTCTAATATTAAAATACTTAACGATATCGTTTCTAACGAATAAAGAAATATACAGTTAACAAGTGAAGCAATAAAATAAAAAGATATTACTAATATATATTAAATAAAATAAAAGCAATATAAGATTTTATTGAACGTAGCTATTAGAGAGTTGGCAAAAGAGTGTCGATCTTTTCCTGTATTGCGAGGAGATTTCCATATTTGACAACAAAGTTCGAAGTTGCCATCGCTATGTTTGCCTACTCGACGACTCGCTTGCTCTTATTTTCTAGTTTCCACTTCGTTAGCCTCTCCTAGTTGAAAACTATCAAGGTTGCCGTTATCTAGGGGCTACAAACATGGCACAACCTATGACAACGTAGACGTCAGTTTATAATTTTTATATCTTATTTTAGAGAGTTGAGCCGTGTTACGTCGAGAGGTGTCTGCCGGCAAATATTTCTGTCGCACTTTGGAACAGAGTATTGACAAAAATGTAAGATATTATCTTCTGTAAAATTTCAATAATAGAGGTTTCGCTGGTTTCTAGGTAACGTTGTATTTTAGGTCAATATCTTTAACTATTACTGGATTATCTATTTGTACAACGCATTTTCTTAATATTGTAGCAACTATTCCCTTCATATCGATCATTGCTAATGTCTGACCTGTAAAAGTGATAATTAATATGTATGTATTTTGCAAAATAAAAGTTTCGAATACGAATTCAAGAATTTATAAAAATGTGGTATTACCTATGCAGTCTCTTCTTCCAGCACTGAATGGTAAAAAACATTTTGGATCGTAATTGCCTGGTAAAAACCGATCAGGAATAAATGTTAAAGGGTCCTTCCAATATTTATCGTTTCGATGAAATGTAAATATAATAAGCAGTAGAGAACAATCTTCCGGTATTACCACATTCTCGTCCACTAAATAAAATAAATAAACACATATAATCAGTACATAAAAAAATAATGCGAATGGTAAAAAATATATACATGTAGTCATGTAGTATATGTAGGAATACCTCTCACTTCTTTTTGTAAAACTCGACCAAGGATAGGAGCAGGAGGAAAGAGACGTAATGTATCCTTGATAACACGCTCCAAATACTTCATTTTTTTAATATCTTCAAGTGTTATAGGAACATTTCGGGGATCGCTTGAGCCGTACATCTGGTACAACTCTTCGTATACTTGTTGCTGCAATCAGAAATAAGGAAATAAGAAAATAAGAAATAAAGAAATAAAGAAATAAGGAAAACAATACAAGGTTAGTAAAAAGATATATTTGAATAATTATGTAGTATTTAAATGCTATCTGTACATACTTGAACTTCCGAAAATGTAGCAACCATTAAAAATAGAAATGCAAGTGTTGCAGCTGTTGTGACGCTTCCCTGTAAAGTATACTAATAATATTTCACGTTTAATCGATTCAAAAAATTGTATTTTATCTAAAATTAAAAAAACTTAGTGCAAAAACCAATGTATTAATTTCATCACGAATATCTTGTTCCGCATATACTCCTGTCTCATAAAATGATTTCAATAGCAAATCAAGAAATGTACTTGTATTTTGTCCTTTATTCAGAAAAATATATAATTAATTAGTTAGCATTTTTATATAAGTTTTCTATTCCTAAATGGATCAACAATAGAACTTGTTTTTAAACTGTTATACTTACTTGCATCTGACGCTTCCAATTCAGGAGTAATTTTATCTTTTTGCATTGACTCTTTTTTTTCTCGTATAATCTTGACGAATGAAAGTTATATACATTAGTAATATATGATTTTGTTTTTGCAAAAAGAAAAGCAGTATCCATGAGTCTGAATAAGTTTTAAAATTCAATAAGAGAAAACAAATATGGACTAAAATTACTATTACATTATAAATATTAAAATATTCTTTTTATTTTATTACTCTGACATATATACATCAAGTTTGCATTCGGGATTGTTCTTCAAATCAAGATCACGACCAAAAAAGCTATCTGTCAGTTCAAAAAAAAGCATATTTTAATTAACTTAATTATATTTATACAAATAATTGAAACATTTAAGAATTTCAAAAGCTTACCATATATTATATCCAAAGTACATAGATGTATGTAATGCAGGGTATCTATATTTTTTCCATCAGTACTTTCTAAAATTGTAGTTAGTCTGTTTGAATTTTTTGATATTGAGTCCATAAAAGTAGAATGGAATTGTTCTTTGAATACTGGATTTAGGATTTTTCGATTAATTTCCCACTTTAATGCTTCAAATAAAAGAATATTTCTTACCAAATTTCTTACGTTGTTTCTTTTTTTTATATTCATAAGTTAAAAATGAGAAAAAAAAATTTATTGTATACGTATGTATTTTTTTGAGACTGTAAACATTGTATGCTTAGATAAAGAAAAGTACTACTTTTACCAGTATTCCTTTGTAAGACATTTAAAAATATTCTTTTGGATTATTATATATATATTATAGCATATGAACGTGTTGATTACCTGGGATAGTAAACAACACATTACCCACAGCCGGTTTGAAAAAATCATATATCAGATTTTTCTCCTAACTGTTAGACTTTTTTGTTATAATCTAGAAACAAAACAAAAAATTAAACAGAAATAAAAAGCAAAGAATGACATAAATTAAACTTGCGTCTCCTCATTAAACGTCATTACGGTAAACTGATTAATTTTACCTCAATAAATTTAGGATCATCAAATAATATAAATAATTTTGGATATATCCAGAATCTCTATCGTAATGCATATTTGGTAGATGGTTTTAACATTTTATTAGTAACAGCTAAAATAAATATCTTTAATAGCGTTAACATAAGTATAGATATAACAAATATGAAATACAGCTATACCTTCCATATCCCTAAGAAGCAAATACAGGTTTCCAATGAGAGGAAAAGCTTTTGGTCCCGAGAATCCTTTTGCCATATTATATTAAAAAATCTTATTTATTAAATATTTAATTATATAGTATAATATAATTGTTATTGCTGTTTTAGCAATAAGTGTATCGATATACTGTATGATGAATTGAGCAAACGAAAAATTACAGAAAAAATAAAATTTATTTAAATATAACACTAGGACCACGTCTCGTAACTTTGGAACGAATATTTTGTAAGAACTGTGCAAAAATTCTAATACACTTCGCGTCTTAACAATAAGTGACAATGTATAAGCAAACGGAAAGCCTATTTATAAAAGACTTGGTACATTCTTTGTCCAGACGTCAAAAACTGTCCGTATGAATACTAATTTGTATTTACATATGTAATATGTAATTTCCAAGATTAGAGCAAATAAATAAATAAAAAATAAATAATATATATTTAAAAAAATCTTTTTTTCTTCCCTTTTTTGTATTTGATTTCGAATTATACTTATAAAAAACTATTAGATAATCGAGAAAATCTGACGAATAGCAAGAAGTATATTGATTATGATCAGATTAAAATAACTTTATTTTGCATCATTGTATAACATTAACGATTAGATTTAGTTATTCGAGATGTAACACATAGTTTTTCCTATCTTATGAAATAATATACTTATATGGTAGAGACATTTTTACATCTGGTCGTATCTCAGCATTTTTTAATTAATGCGTCAAAGTTTTTCGGGGATTCATTAGCGTTTTCTCAGAGTTTTGTCAGAATGAAATAAATATTTAGCTCTCACCAACTTTTACACGAATATATATATAAGGTATATTCTATATGGTTCTTATAGGGATAATGTCTTGGAAATATAACTGCCTTGAGTTTCTGCAAATAAGAGATTCTCTCGATTATTTTATTAATATTATTCACACTAACCTACATTATCTGCATTGCGTTACATTGTAAAAATACAAATTACACTTAAAACTACACTATGTACACTAGTTGCATTACCTGCAAATAAGAGAAACAACATTTACAGCTAATATTCACTCTTATTTTATTATCTTATTTCTAGCTACGCAATTTGAATTCTCGCCGTCTCTGCTTAGTGAACTCCTAACCTCTTCTATACCCCCAATACGCCTGCGCGTCTTAACCGTAGGACGGCGGGAAATTTAAATAGTAAAGGTGACGAAATATAAATAGTAATATTTCGTTACATCACCCCTCCTCGGGGAAGGGAAAACGAAAGACAATATACTAGCTTTCTTGATCATCACACATAAATGGTACTAGTTTCGTGATGTGAAACAATGACTCTGATTTTTTTCGGTCCGTCTGTATTTTATAAATAGTATTTGAAATCTTTTTTATAATTTTGTACGGTCCTATTTTTAATTCATCTAATTTTTTTCTGTTTAACCTATGATTATTTTCTACATATACTAGATCTCCTATATTAAATTCGTGATGTCTTCTGTTCTTATCAAATATCTTTTTATTATGTTCATGCGATTTTATCGTGTTTTTTAGGGCAATTTTCCTATCTCTGAGTAGATCCTCATGCGTTTTTGTGTATTTTAGTTCTTCAGGAATTATTGCTGTATTTGTGCCTTCTAGTAAGTATTGTGGGGAGAATCCTGTCACTGTGTGTTCGGTTTTATTATATTTTGCTACACATTCATGTGCTATTGTAGTCCAAGCAGTTTTTCCTCTTTTCTCATTTATCTTACATCTAATTTTGTTTATTATGGTTTGATTTAACCTCTCATTTAATCCATTCGAAAAGGGTGCGTTCACTGCCGTGAATGTTAATATAATGTTTTTCCTGTTTAAGAAGTTTTTTAATTCTTCCGAATTAATGCCCGGATATTGGTCTGACAAGATCATACCTACTTTGTTGTCTGCTGTTATATTTTGTATTAATCGTATGAAATCGTTTGCATTTTGAGTTTTTGATGTCAGAATATGAGCATATCTCGTGAAATGGTCTACCAGCAAATGTAAATATTTCTTTGTTGAACGGGAGCCCCCGAATCCTCCAATCGTGTCTATAGAAACTATCTCATACGGATAAGTAGCTGGACCCAAATGTGACATCAATCCAATTTTATATCCTCCTCTCGATTTGTTCTTTATGCAGATTTCACAATTTTCACAAATTCTTTTTATATTTTGATCCAGATTCTTTGCTACATAAAATGGTTTGATTTTTGCTCTAATTTGTTTTATTCCTATATGACAGTAGAGCGAGTGTATTTTATTTATAAATTCTTTACTGAAGCTTTCTGAAAGAATAATTTTTTCTTTTTTTCCTATTTTTTTATAATAAATTTTGTGTTTGAAAATCAGTGTATCTTTAGCATTTTGTATATCAGTGTTGTTCTTTTGATCGCATTCGATCTCTTCCATTTTTATAAAGTTAACAGTTTTCAAATTTCATCTTCATTTTCATGAGATTCTAATACCGGGTTTCGGCTTAAACAATCTGCCTCTAAATTGTGTTTCCCTGGACTGTACTTAATTTTAAAATCATATTGCGATAATTCATACATCATATCTCCTAATTCTTCATCTGTCCTAGTTTTAATGTTCATATTTTCTAAGGGCTTATGGTCCGAGTATACCGTAAATTTTTTCCCGATGAGCCAATGTTGCCAATATTTTATTGCTTCTTTTATTGCCAAGCATTCTATATGAATTGCTTTTTTTCTTTTCTGAACTTCATTCAATTTTTTCGAAAAATATGCCACCGGTTTTTGTTCCCCATTTGGTTGTGTTTGCTTCAAAACGGCTCCAACACCTTGCAAACTCGCGTCGGTGTAAATACATATTGGGAGACTTGGATCAAAAATCGTTAAAACTGGCTGGGAGCATAGTAGTATTTTCATATCATCAAGTGCCTTTTGGCATTGTTCCGACCAAATAAACTTTTGTTCCTTCCTTAGCAAATTATGTAGTGGTTCCAATACAGTCGATATATTCGGCACGTATTTTCCGTAGAAATTAATTTTTCCTAAAATTTGACGCACATTCTTTTTTGTTTTAGGTGTAGGAAAATTTTTTATGGATATCAAATTATCTTTCAGTGGACTGATTGAGTTGTTTTTTATTATATGGCCCAAATATTTGACGGAATCTGCTGCAAAAATACATTTGGAAAACTTTAATTTAAAGCCCTCATCCATAATTGCTTGTAATAATCGTGACAAATGATCTATGTGCTCTGTAAAATCCTTAGAGAAAACCAAGATGTCATCAATGTAATTTACACAAAAATCAGCAAGTTTGTGTTTTCTTATTATGTTACTTAAAATTCTTTGGAAAATTGCTGGTGCTGTTTTCAAACCAAATGGTAAGCACGTCCATTGGTAATGTCCCTCTTGGGTTACAAAAGCTGTTTTCTGCCTATCTGCAATCTTCAAAGGAATCGACCAGAAAGCCGAGTTTATGTCGAGTGTCGAAAATAGTGTGCAATTTCTGGTCTTAACTATAAGATCTTCAATTAGCGGAAACGGTTGCGGTTGAGGGATAACGATTTTGTTTAGTTCCCGAAAATCTATGCATAACCTTGCTCTTTTTTCCTCATCTTTTTTAAATGCCAAAGTCACTGGAGCCGCAAACGGACTATACGATTCCTCAATCAAGTTTTTCTCTAATAATTTTGCAATTTGTTGTTCTATCTCTTTTTTATCTTCTATGGAACATCTGTATGGTCTTTTGTAACAATATTTATTAATTATCAGGTCTATATGAGCTTCATAATCTCTAACCGTTCCTACGTCATATTTATCTCTAGCAAAAACTGTTTTATGTTTATCAATCAAATTATCAATTTTAATTTGTTGTTTAATTTCTAAATGATTGGTTGATATCTGAAATTCACTTGTATCTATATGTTCATTGTAATTTATTTGATATTCATTAATATTTTCTTTTCCTCTTTTTGGATTGTCCTTTGAGCTTTGTGGATTTATTTTGTTTTTGATTTTATCCCTAGGGATAGACTGAATTTTTTTTTGAGTTATTTCCAATCTCTCATTCTGAGTTAGTAGGAATTTTTTTATACAGTCTAATCCAATTAAAAAATCATATTTAAAATTTTCTTTATCCACTACTAAAACATCCATTTCCTCTTCAATTTCAAAAATTTTTATTTTTAAGGTGACCATACCATCTATCTTTTTCACACCATTAATCGTTGTTAAACCTATATTTTTTTTATAACTAAATCTTTTCTTTGGTATGTTTAATAGTTTTGAACTTATCAAGGAGACATTCGAGCCGGAATCATAAATACCTATAACCTTGATAGTGTCGTTTAACAAAATATTTATCTTGATTAATGGTGGTAATATTAGTTTCTTTGATTGACATTATTCAATTCCAGTTCTAATTCGGAGTTATTTACGTGTTTGATTCGCTCTTTCTTACTCTGTTCGTTTCCTTTATCTTTGTACCAGCATAACGATTCTGGATGGAAGCGATTGCTTTTATTTCTCTGTTCGCAGATCGTACATGGTTTGCGATTATTAGGTCCATCTTTAGGTATTTTTTCATAATTAACAGTAGTCCTCCTCGCTACATTTTTTGTCATATATTCTAGGCCTCTAATCTCGTTAAGTAGGGTTTCGACCGTTGTTATTTTCTCTCTATCTATCCTATTCCTTATGGGATTCGGTAATCCTACCACAATAAGACTAATTAAAGTAATTTCTGTTATTTTCTTATCAATTTGTAATAAAAGACCATGCTTTTGCACCGCATAATCCAACAGTGAACCGGATAAATATTTATACGACATCGCATTAGTGACTGGAAGCCACCCTTTGTCCGCGTAAACTCCGCAAAATTTTTCCTTCCATTGCGACCACCCTGACTCTATCGTTAGCTTTATAAGCATTGAATTATACCAGTCTATACATCCGTCTTCTAGAAACAATCTAAACATCTCAATTTTATCTATATCGTTTTTAATACCTAATCGAGTACATTCGCATTCAAACTTATCCATCCATTCAGTTACATTAAAACTTTTACCTGAAAATTTTTCTAATACAAACTTTTCTGATAATTTTTTTATATTTTGTTTTTCCGAATCTTTGTTCCCTTGTTGTTTTACCAATTCCTCCCAGAACTTTGTAAACATTTCTCCCGGCGGGTTTAGTTGTGGCGTAGCCGGTGTTTCCGTCAATATCTCTTCCAATACGTAGTCTTTGAATACCATATTTCCCTCTTCGTCCATGTATAACCTATATATATCCGTTGGTAATTTGATATTCATATTTCGAGTTTGTCCTCTTTTATTTAACGAATTTTGTATTTGTTTATATGCTGTTGTTGATGCCAGCTTCTTATGGTGCTCCATCAGCTGATATTGCTCAGGCATAGCATAACCTTTATTGTCCTGTGTTGTTATTTTCGTCAGAGATATCACGTTTGACCTTGGATCGTTGGGATGTGCTTTCAGAACAAATGTAAATTTTAAACTGTCCATCTCAGCTAATTGTATCTTTTTTCTTAATTAGCAATAAAAATGTTGTTTTATAAGGTATATTCTATATGGTTCTTATAGGGATAATGTCTTGGAAATATAACTGCCTTGAGTTTCTGCAAATAAGAGATTCTCTCGATTATTTTATTAATATTATTCACACTAACCTACATTATCTGCATTGCGTTACATTGTAAAAATACAAATTACACTTAAAACTACACTATGTACACTAGTTGCATTACCTGCAAATAAGAGAAACAACATTTACAGCTAATATTCACTCTTATTTTATTATCTTATTTCTAGCTACGCAATTTGAATTCTCGCCGTCTCTGCTTAGTGAACTCCTAACCTCTTCTATACCCCCAATACGCCTGCGCGTCTTATCCGTAGGACGGCGGGAAATTTAAATAGTAAAGGTGACGAAATATAAATAGTAATATTTCGTTACATATATATTTATCTACTAGTAAAGATGCGATTGAATTGATATTTATCTTTTTCGATAATGTCTGCGATAAACTCTGTAAGAATTTTTATACGCGTACGAAGAAAGAATAATTTTATCTGTAATCATTTTTTATTCTTTTTTTCTCTTTTCCCTCATTATTTACAATTTCTCTTTTTAGATGTTAATTTTAACACTATTCCTACCGACACTTCACGTATACCTATTCCTACCGCGGCTGGTCAAATGACCGGTCTTTCACAACTTATATTTTTCAATATTGAATGCAGACCAATGGCCAGCTTACCAGTATAAAAATATATTTTCTTTTATTCAAGAGTACATAATCTACATTTTATTCGTTTTCGTCGCATTTTTTACAAATGGGCTTCTCAACTGTACATTTTCCGCATACGTACGTTTTACATTTTAGACAGATTTTGTTCGTCTTATTATCTTTACAATACCTTATCTGACATGTTTTCCGTTCACGAGAACCTGTACTTGTACTTGCGATGGGTATTGGTTGATTTTTTTTGCCGAGCTCTTGTTGGTATTCGATGGCAAGTTCTTCTGCCAATTGAAATAGAAATTCCTGTCTTGTAATTTCTCCTCCCGTAGTTTCTTTATATAATACCCATGCATTTATCCCGGCTAAATCCAAGATATTAAAAAATACTTGCAAAGGCCATCTCCGAGATTTAGATTTTACCGAATAATTTCTGGCCATTTGGTCGGTCACATCTACGCCAAACTTGGTGCTATTATATAATTGAATTGTCTCCGGTGTTCGGGTGACATTTTTTTCAATTTGTACGGAGTTGTGCATTGAACTGAGAATTAGAACTTTCTTTCTTGGTTTGGCTTTGTAAACTGTCAACATACAATTATTTGAGCGATAGAGTTTGGTTGAAAAAAGTGCCATGTCGTCATTTTTCAGTTTTGCCAGTCTTGGTAGCTCTTTTCTATTTGCTCTAATTGTCCCAACAATCGTAGTTTTTTTTGCTAAAAGTTTTGTTGCTAAAGGTAGGCTTGTAAAAAAGTTGTCCGTGGTTATATTTCTTCCACATCCTACATACGGTTTTGCTAATTTCATAGTGACAAACTCTCCAAGAGCAACTGAGGGTTCTCTACTTTCATCTTTTCCCAAATATGGAAAGCCGTTTATTATATATTTGCTACGCACATCGAATGCTAACCAGAATTTTATACCAAATTTGTCCGGTTTATTGGGCATGTATTGAATAAATCTACACCTTGCTTTCGTTGGAAACAATTGTTCGTCAATAGTAATATATGGTCCTGGTTTATAACAATTCTGACTGTTGTCAATAAACTTGTACCAAACTTCGGAAATCATAGCAAATTTATCGGTTTGTAACCGTTAGTTTCGTTGATTTCTGTCGTCAAATCGAATAAATCTCATAATCTCCGTAAAGTCATGTCTACTCATAGTATTTGAGAAAAAAGGCGAGCCCCACTTTTTATTCCATAGAAGTGCTATATCTATATTCTTAGCCTCATATGCGCCGCGTGCATACAGAATTGCAAAAAATGCATATAACTTTGCAGTAGATAGTTCCCATTTATATCCCAACACTCTAAATGCCTCTTCCTCTGTGCACTTTCTTATAAGTTCGATTATATTCTTATCAATTATCACAGAAAATGCCGTCCTAACTTCGCCTTTCATAATATTACGTTTATTGTACCCAGTCGGGCCTGATGTTTCCCTAAAAATATTATGACCAGGTGCTCTTCCAGGATTAGACCCTATTTGTACTTCGTGCCAAACAGTTCCGTCCATCGCAATTTCGCTTACTTCTTCCTCATTCTCACTATCGGAACTAACTAAGAATCTCCTTCTTTTTCGTCGTCTACGTACGTTCGAAATATTCTCTTCGTTCTCATCGGTGTTCGAATCTGTTTCAATTGGATCATAATTTTCCGTATTGTTATTTTCCATATCCAGAATTTCCTGATCATCTTCAGAACATTCTGCATCGATATCATTTATTCTCTCTAATAATACATTCGCACTCCTCAAACGTCTTGCCATTTTGGGGACAAATATTCTACAAAAA
Source organism: Polistes metricus (assembly GCA_010416925.1). Classification (NCBI taxonomy): domain Eukaryota; kingdom Metazoa; phylum Arthropoda; class Insecta; order Hymenoptera; family Vespidae; genus Polistes; species Polistes metricus. The sequence goes on from QUOH01000053.1 coordinate 308,608, forward strand.
TAAAAACTAAAATATGAAAATGTAAATCAAAATAGATAAAAAAAGAATAAAAGATAAAATGTGAAACTTACTGCGAAGTATTGTTAGTCTTGTTCACTATTTTGAAAATGGCACTTATAACACGTAATACGATATAAAATATTACAAAATAATAATAAAAGACTGCCAAGTATGCTCTTTGTGACTTTCACGTTCGATGCACTCTGTTCGTGTCGCAAGACTACACTAATTTGAATTCGTGAGAAGACGTCTATACACTTCCTTCAGTTACAAGTTTATTTATTTTACGTCATAGTAGATGAGATGGCGTAGAACATTCGAGGATCTTGACCGTATCGGATATCAATCAAGCAAATAAACACCGCTAGCCCGATAGTCGAGTGAGAACTGTAAACACTTGGAAGTGCCGTAAACCATTTTCTGGAAGGCACATATCGGATAAAATGTGTCATAACTACATTACCTTTCGTTTGTAACGACTTTATAGTTTTGGCATTGAGTCTTAGAGAGAAACTCTTACATAAATGTATAAATCGTACTACCGGTCAAATGACCGGTCGTGGTAGGTAAGACAGACTACAAATTTTTCTCGGAAAATAAACAATAGAAAAATAAGTGAATATTGAAAAATATATCATACATATATATGAGGAAAAGTGGTAAAGTTTAAAGGCGATTCACATACGTTGAATGTAGGAAATTCCAAATGAAAATTTAAAAACGGTCATTTGACCAGTCCTGGTAGGAATAGTGTTAATAAAATTACGCTAATGATGGTAATTATGCAATTCTACGTGATAGACGTAAATAACTTATATATTTCAATTTATTTAAACATTAAACGTCGTGTTATTACTTTAACATGATGGTCTATTCTCCAAATAAATAATTATTCCTCGAATGAAAGATACTTAATAACTTTTAGATAAGAACGTAACGTGATTTGCTTCTATCGATAAGCAGAAATTCTTTGCAAAGTTACAGATTTTTGCTAAGCGAACTTTGAAACAGCATTCTATTCGTGTGCGCGTGGATGTATAGATAAAAGTAAGAAAGAAAGAGTATGTAATTAAATACAATGTCGCAAGGCAGTGTATCGTTTGTAAGTACATAAGAAAAAAAGTAATAGGAGAGAGGGTTGTGGTTATTTATGATAGAAGGGGGAAGACGATGACGACGAAAAAGAACGTGAGAGAGAGAGTGATAGAGATGGTAATGAAGGGGGAGTAAGATAGAAAACGGACAAGCAGAATCACTTTTTTTAGGAAGGTAGGAAGGAAGGAAGTTATGTGTAAATTTCAGTCTAATTATAATAGTGAAACAGCGCGAAATACCAAAAACAGTGTCACAACATTTCGTAATGATTGTCCTCATAAGCCATACTTATGCATTGATTGTTTTAAGAAAATTCATCGCTACATGAAAATATAAGTCAAGTTTAGGACATACTTTCTATTTCGTATATTCACTTTTGTACGTAGCTTTTATTTCAATTATTCAAAATAAAATAAAATCAATTTATTATACGCATTCATTCTATTTTTATTTAAGGGAGAAGAAAAGTGTAAGATGGCGTTTTTACAGTGATTATCATGAATTTTTTTAATACATATGGAATTTTTATTGATATCGTAAGATCATATTAAACATATATTTGAGAGTATATTCTGAAATTTTCAAAATTTTCCTCGAAAATTAACGGAGATATCAGCTGCCGTGCATTGAATGTCGCTATCCGACATAGCAGTATGTGTACATCTACTAGGCCGCAATTTTTATTTTAAATCAATCGCACAGAGAATTTACTTCTTTCATATGTGTCTTTTATATGTGTACTTTACTTTCTATAAAAAAAAAAAACAGAAAATAAGTATTTTAAGAGGTGTATGAATATAAGGCATGATTTTTTTGCCAATTTTCGTACTTTTTTTTTAGAATAAAAAAATACTCTGAACAAGGATATTGTTTAGATTTTAGTTCAAACAAAGCGTGTTTATATGAAAAAGTTATATACTTAGTTTCAAAATGATCGGTGGGAAACTTTTTAGCTAGAATGTGCACAAATCTGAAAAAAGTTGTTTCGAGAAAAACGCGTTTGAAAAAAAACTCGACCGCTCTGTATTATAAAATGCAACGCGCATCGACACTTGAACGAAGAACACTCACTTAATCGCTTATAACTTTTAAACGAATTGGAATTTTTACTTGAAAGTGTATTTTTGAATAGTTTTACAAGCGATTTATAAAAGAACACGGGTGTAAATACTTATATACGAACGTAAGAAGTTATACTTCTTCGACGTATAACAAAATGTGACGTCCCGCTACGAATATAATTTCTTAACATTATTTTTAAAGTTGTACTTGACGCGTTTGGGAAAATGTGATTAGAGTGAAATTTTTACGAGCGAAATGGAAAAATTTAACACCACGAAGTTTGTCAGTATTTACGATGCGCGGCAACCGACTTCATATTTAAGGTATGAAGTCGTCGTCAGATACCAATAGTCACCGCATTAGCAATCACAATCCACAAATCGTAGAAAGTAACTTTCGATCAAGTTTTTTATTGTCTGTAAAGTGTTATGCGTTGATTGAACGATTTCTGGTGGTAAATGCAAGAATCTAAATAGATATTCAGTTCCTTCATACGTCAAATACCAATAGAATTGACGCAAGGCAAATTGTTCTTTGACGTATTTTTTGAATTTGAGCGATTAAAAAGTTATAAAAGAATTCTTATTAATGTTCGTTACATATCTATGACACAATGATTTCCATTGAGAATCCAGTATTATACATTTGTTATGATAAGTAAAGCAAAAAATAATTTTTAGGCTGTGATTGGAATTTTTTCGCCGAGGCACAATGGCTAATATCTTCTTCTTCTTCTTTCTTTAGTTTAGGCAAATTGCCTGTTTCGTAACGACGTTTTTCTGCCTATTGCACTGTTAAATTGTCGCACCATCGTTTTCGTGGGCGTCCCGTGCTTCTGCGGCCTACAGGTGACTTATCCCGTGCAATTCTGACAATTCTTCCGTTGTCCATTCTGTTAATATGTTCGTTCCATTCTTTTTTTCTTTTTAGTATCCATTCGTTGATGTTTTCCACTTTGCATGTTCTTCTTATATCTTCACTTCTCTCTCGATCCAGTAGTGTTTTTCCAGCTATTCTGCGAAGAACTCTCATTTCGGTTGTCTCTAGTAACTGTTTCGTTTTCGCCGTGTCTGGTCGAGTTTCTGCGGTATGTGACATAATAGGTCTTACCATTGCCTTGTAGATTCTTGCTTTGGTCTCTATGTCAATGTTTTTGTTTCGCCATATTGTGTCATTCAAACAACCCGCTATTCTGGATGCCTTCATTGTCTGTTCTCTTACCTCTGCTTCAACATCACCATATCCTGAGATTTCTATTCCTAGGTACTTAAATCTCATTTCCTGCTGAATAACCTTCCCTTCAATTTCCAGTTTGCATCTTAACAGCGTCTTTGATGTTGTCATGCATTTAGTTTTCTGGGCCGATATTTTCATGTTGAATGATTTGGCTATGCAGTTAAATCGGTGTAATAGACGTTGTAGATCATCCTCATTTTCGGCCACTAATACAGCGTCATCAGCATAGCATAGGATGGTTATTTCTTCACTGCCCATTTTATATCCTTTTAGCAGTCTTACGTTTCTTATTATTTCGTCCATAATGATGTTAAAAAGCAGGGGACTTAGGGAATCCCCTTGTCGGATACCACGACCTGCATCAATCGGTTCAGTCAAGGCGCCATTTATCTTTGCTTGGATCTTATTGTTTCTATAGATGTCCTCTATGGTCTTGGTAAGATTGTTCGGAATTTGCCAGTTATAGAGGAGGTGTATAACATCCTTTAATTGCACTCGGTCGAATGCCTTTTCCAAATCAATGAAACACATATATGCTGGTCTGTTGTATTCAATTGATTTTTCTGTTATCTGTCTTATGATGAAAACCGCGTCTGTGCACGATCTGCCTGATCTGAATCCCTGCTGTTCGTCTTCTAGATTCGTTAAGCTGTTAATTTTATTCGTTATAATCTTTGTCGTTAGTTTTAATGAAGTGTTTAAAAGATTGATTCCCCTGTAGTTTGTAGGCAACTTTTTGTCTCCTTTTTTAAACATAACTATAGTTGTACTAGTTCGCCATTCGTCAGGTATTTTGTGTTGGCATAGTATTTTTTGGATTAGGAATGTTAGTTGTTGTGTGAGACGTTGGCCACCATATTTTATTAACTCGTTTTGGATGCCATCTTGCCCTGAGCTCTTCCTATTCTTTAGTCTTCGAATAGCTGTTTCTACATCACTGGACTCAATTTGTATGTCGCTTCTGGTTATTATTTCTGGCGTATTTAGTTCCGTTTGAGGTTCTTCTGATTTATAGAGCTCTGTTAGATAGTTAATCCAATTTTCTTTTGTGATCTGGTTTGTTTCTATCATTTCATTGACCTCCTTTCTTTGATTTCTAATAAATCGCCAGATTTGTTTTTGAAGTCCATAGAAGTCACTCTCCATTCTTTTCGAAAAAATCTCCCAATAATTTTGCTTTGTTTGCCTTACTAATGTCGCTGTTTGATTCCGGATTCGTCTATACGTTTCGTATAACTCAGGTGTTCTTAATGTCCTATAGTTAAGGTATGCTATTTTCTTTTTTTTGCATATTTCCTTAATCTCTGGGCGGAACCAAGGAGTTTTGATCATTCTAGCCCGGTTTTTTACAGTTCGTGTTCCCAGGGCTTCATATGCAGCTTCTAAAATGTTGGTTCTTAGTTTCTTCCAGGCTATGTTTATGTTATCTTCTTCTTTTATTGGGCTTTTTTCGATTTTTTCTTTCAACCTGTTCTCGTATAGTTGTTTGGTTGATAAGTTCCATAGTGACTCGATGTTTATTTTCAATTCTTGAGTTACTCGTGCAAGATTTCTTTGGGGTTTAAACTTCATTCTTATCTTTGCTAATAGTAGGCTATGATCGCTTCCTACATCCGCGGAATTTAACGTCCTGATATATATATATAGTCACCGCATTAGCAATCACAATCCACAAATCGTAGAAAGTAACTTTCGATCAAGTTTTTTATTGTCTGTAAAGTGTTATGCGTTGATTGAACGATTTCTGGTGGTAAATGCAAGAATCTAAATAGATATTCAGTTCCTTCATACGTCAAATACCAATAGAATTGACGCAAGGCAAATTGTTCTTTGACGTATTTTTTGAATTTGAGCGATTAAAAAGTTATAAAAGAATTCTTATTAATGTTCGTTACATATCTATGACACAATGATTTCCATTGAGAATCCAGTATTATACATTTGTTATGATAAGTAAAGCAAAAAATAATTTTTAGGCTGTGATTGGAATTTTTTCGCCGAGGCACAATGGCTAATATGTCAACAAAAAGTTATATATGTTTCAATTGAATGTAAAAAATAGTCAATTTAGTATCAAATTAAATAATAAATGAAATAACTAATTGATCCAAATAAATGTATTCTTATTCTTCCATTTGAATTAAAATATATTCCCTTTTATTATGCTTATCTGAAAACTTTAGCTTATCGGTAATGCCAAATAGTCATAATTTTTTTCATATCATTTTTGATTTCTAGAAATTCTTGTCCATTGAAATCTAAAACACCCTTCATATGTTATTTATTTTTTCTGCCAATATTGTATTTTTTGAATGCTTTACAATTTTTAGAACAACTATTTCCTACAGAATAATACACGAAATAAGAAATACAAAAGTATTCTGTAAAAGACTTTTGGTTAAATTTTCGTTTCTTTGAATTAACACTTATAAATTGAAATGCAAGAAACAAACTCTTAAAATTTCATACTACGCTCTTCTTTTTCCCTCGCATACGATAGACGCGCTCATGGCGTGAGAGTGAGAGAGTATGAACGATTCTCCCTCTCTATACTTAACGAGCGAGGAGGACAGAATGTTGTTTTTACTCTTTCCCTCACATACGATATACCGAAGGCTTTGCGCATGCGAAGGGTGACGCTTCTCTTCTACCAACAAACGTGTCAATTAGGAAGATAGAGAGGGAGAATCGTCCACAATCTTTCTTCCTTTCTTTCTATCTCTCTCTCTCCTTCTCTCCTAAAATCTCTATCCTTTCTTTTCTCTTCCAGCTCCTTAATTTTTTTTTCCCCCCCAGAATTCATCAAATTCCCTCCCATACGCTTTACTCCGCCTCTCCGATTCTTGCACACCAATCATGCACATGCTGCAACAACCTCACTTATCTTACACATCCTGCATATTTTTTTCTGCTCATCCATCCGATACTAACGCTAACTCATACCTTCACGCATCTTGAAACATATAACCCTATTGTATTTGTTCTTTTTTTTTACCTTATTCAAATATTCCAATACAAATATACAGATATAAATCATCATTGATACTTAAATTTTTCTCAAGTACACCTCTCGTTTTCATTTTGTCATTTTGTATTCAACCTTTCTTCTATTCTCTTTTGAGGAATCCCATTATTTTCATTGCCATGTATAAAAGATGATTAGGAGCTACTCCACGTCGATCTGAACGTCTGAGTTCATTTGTTGCCATCAAAAATGGAGTCACACGAACTGTTTCCGGAAATATTCGGTATTGTCCCAAATAAATCACAGGGAATGATAATTCTTCAGTAGGTTCATCAAAAAATAAGCTTTGTTGTAAATTTTCTTCACCTGGTGCAATGTGAAGATATTTCTCCTCGTTCCATAAAAGTGTATGTTGTTGCGCCATGAAAAATTATTGTATAAGTATTTCTTCAGTGTTTCGTCTATTGGAAATTGGTGGACACGATGATCATCAAAGACAGCATTATTGACTGTAATATCGTACAGTTTATAAAGCGGAGCATGTATCAAATATTGCAAACATATTTGTATAGTTCTTTTTGTTACAAAACCAATTAAATAACTTGATTTATGTATTTTTTTTCTTTTTATGTGCACATTAATGCAATGATCATTATTAACGTCTCTTGGTAAACGATTCCCATTTATATCGATTGATATTGGAACATTAATAATTTGCCCATAAATTCAGTGTTGACCTTGTACATGCCGTAATCATCAGATCTGTATGAATGGTCTTTTGGGTGAGATTGATATCTCTAACACTAATTCTAATTTTGGTAGAAGAGAAGGTAATTCTGGGTAGCCGAAACTATTTGAAATTGATAACGTTGGAATTGTATTCGATTTTAGAACATTTCGGCATGTATTTCACGCTATCAGATCTTCAATGAAGATGAGTGGAAACGTAGTACGTAACAATTTCTCGTGCCGAGGATTAACAGGTTTAAAGTCTTTCTTGAACCATATCTGGTCGCAAATGGAGCACACCGTGCCTAGCGGATTTTCGAAAAATTGTTTATCAAATTCACAATGAGTAGGATGAAAGAATGTATATCGTGTGTATAAAGATGTAATAGATGTATTTATACTCTCCGATTTCTCAGATATGTCAGATGTATTTGCTATTGATACACCCAGCATGTTTGATGTCGTTTGTAGGTTATTTTATTTATTTATTTAATAATATTTTATTGACCCTAGAGCCTAAGCTCCTTAAAGGCTTTTTATTACAGTGTAGTACAATATAATATGTAGGTGAAACAAAACGGAAATTAAAATTATGTAATTATATTAAACTTATCATTATAATAGAAGTAACGCACACAAAGTAGATAAAAGTAAAAAGAAAATAGTAGATAAAAGTATACCAGTTTTTAATAGTAGTATAGTAGTATTGGCTTAAAGCAACAAACATATGGTTAAAAACAAAACGAAGATAAAAAAAAATTTTTTTTTAAATAAATCATAAGTAACAAAACACGTTCAATGTCTCTATCAATAAAGTAAGCGTAATATCTTAATCTAAATTCTTTATAGTCACTTAGAGCTACGATATCTTCCGAAAGTTGATTCCAAATACGAACAGCCGTAACCAAAAATGATTTGTCATAAGTCCTGGCTCTTGCATAAGGTAAACATAATACATCTAACTGCCTGTCAGCACAACCACGTACAGAAGTAATAATACTAAAGTTTGTTCTTAATATTTTGTTGTGCTGAAGACGCAGCATCTTGTATACTATGCAATCCATTAAGAAGTCACATCGATCTTGTAAAGTCAACCATCCTAAATCTCTTCTAAACGGAGTAAAATGCTGATATCGTTGCAAACGAAAGATGAAGCGAATACAAGCATTAAACTTTCTTTGCAATTTAGATTTTAATGCTCCTGAGATGTTTGTATAAGCTGTGGAACAATAATCGAAGATTGGTAGTATTGAGGTGGCAACTAATCTTCTACGCATAGTCGTATTAAACAAATGGTTGTTCATTTTCAATCGGGCTAAGCAACTCATTGCTTGATTACTAATCAACATGACTTGTTGATGCCAAGATAAAGTATCGTCCAAAATAACTCCTAAATATTTAATTGATCTGACGTAATCAATAACTACTTGATTTACTTTGATTTTCGGAGCATTAATACATACAGAGTTATTAACATGTTGAGGACTTCAAAAAATTATAGTCTTTGTTTTAGAAGCATTTAACATAAGAAAATTTCTCGTACAACAATCGATTATTATTATAATTATTTCATTCAGCTCATTCACAGCTCTTTCTATATCTGAAAGGCGACAAGTTAAATAAATGATAAGATCATCTGCGTAGAAGAGATGTTTTCAGCTAATTAGATTTCCCAAGTCTGAAACAAACAGGGCATATAATAGTTGAACGATAACACTGCCTTGAGAAACACCACAACGACAATATTTTCAAGAAGAAAATTTGTCCTTTAGCTTCACAGTTTGACTACTCTCAGTTAGATAGGAATAAAATTATTTGATGACATCAGATGAACAATTTAAATCCTTGAAGTTTAATAAGAGCAGTAATTGATCCACACAATCAAATGCTTTATTAAAATCAAATGATACTGCAATTTTAATTAGCTTATCATCAATTTCCAGTCGAATATCATCACAAAGACGAATAATAGCAGTTTGAGTGATCATTCCTTCCTGAAAGCCTGTTTGCCTAATAAGATTGCCTGAATAAATATGCCTAATAAGTTGATCATCAACACAACGATCCAAGATTTCAGATAATATACACAAAATCGATATTGTTTTTAAATCATTAAATGACTGCGGAGATTTAATTTTTGGCAAAGACAAAATTATTGATTGCTTCCACTGTTGAGGAAATTGACATAACAATATTGAATTATTGAATAAGTCCCCAATTGAGGGCAGATAATAATTTAGCAAAAACTTGTAATATTTAATAGATAAACCATCTGGACCAACAGCAGAAGTAATAATTTTTTTTAAGTTCCGCTTAATATCAGCCTCATTTATTTCATGAAAGTTGTATTGTCCAGGCACATTTAGATCATCTAAACAAATACACATTAATTGCTCTGAATCATAACGAGCATTTCCAATTGCCATAAAATAGTCATTAAAATTATCCAAATCAGTGTCAGGCAAGCAAATATCCAAAAAAGGCTCTTTCAAGAGCCCTAGATTTATGAAGTCTTTTTAGATTGTTTTAGGACATCTGACATTATTAAATCTGTTTTGCAAGAACTTTTTCTTTGCAGCATTAATCCTCTGTTTAAGTAGTCGACGAACACTGCAGTATTCAGCATAGGCATAACCCGTTCTCTTAAAAATTCTGTACAACCTATCTCTTATTGTTTGTAAACTACGAGTTTCATCACTCAACCATGGAGCAGGGGGCTGAGTGACTTGAATCATATGTTCTGGCGCTATAGAGTCAACTACACTATGCATGCTTTGATTCATGCCATCGACGAAATCATCAATTGAAAAGTACTCAGCAAAGTTTGATGTCACAAAATCATTAATATTATTAGCAATTGATTCATCATTAATTAAATCCCAGTAACGACGTCTAATAATCATTTGAGTATGCTTAGGAACACTATAATTAAGAGTCACTGATATGCAATCATTACCTGAGAGAAACGGCTCATCAGATTGACAAGAAGATATTAAATTAAAATCATTATTCATGATAAAATGATCGATCCAAGTATCTGAAGTAGCAGTGTTTTAATTATTAAATGATAGAATACGTAAGTCATGGCTTTCACAGAAATCATTTAAATGAATGGATTCACGAGAATCACGTAAAAGGTTAATATTTAAATCACCTGTTATTACAATATTTTTATAATGCATAAATAACTTATCAAAATCTTGCCCAAAAATATCCAATAATGCTGTGTTAGGCGGCCTGTAAATCGCAGAAATTAAAACCTTATTACGAATTAATGACCATATTTTAGCAATCATGTACTCAGGGAAACCATCTATTTGATTTAATGAGCAAGCAACAATACGAGAAGATAACGTATTGCGTACAAATAATAAAATATCTTCACCATGATGACGCTTGCGATCATGTCGATGTAAATGGAATATCGGAAGCCATAATTGAGCATCTACAATACAACTGGAAAGCCATGATTCATAGACAGCAATAATGTCCAGATTAGTTTCTCTAAAAAATTCACGAGACTCATCAATATGAGGAATAAGTGATTGAACATTTAAGTGACATATTTTTAAATTAAAAGATGATACAGCAATAATATTACGTTGCTGAGAGCCAATTTTACAATATTATTAACAGAGACTAGGAATATTTGATAAATCATTTGACGTCAAAATTTTTACAGGTTCTGATCCATTTTTAAAGTCAAAGCAAACAGAATTAGCCGTAATCCAAAATTTTTTTTTGCTAATATAAGGAAACTTCTTAATAATATTCTGTCGCAATTTGTATAATGACGATGGATACCGCTTATTCACAAAAACTGGCATCTTTTGCGACCCATTGATGACTAAATTAGCTGCAACATCACTATGTTTCCTCTTACAGGCAACAAACTTGTCAACCAAATTTGAAGAATGACATTTTACAAGAATATCACGTTCACGAGAAGAGTTTCCTTCAACATTTTTCTTCTTTTTGTTTCCAAAACGCTCTACTAATAGGAAACTATTAGTACTCAGATAAGGAACCTCCAAAATTTATCCAAGCTTAAAAACTGCAACTGTTAAATTCTCCAAAGCAACCTCTGGAAGTCCCGATATAACAAATTGATCACGGAGTTGTTTCGATTCTATAAATAACTGGCGCATTTCTATCTCTTGAATAGCTTTTAATTGAGAACTGGCTGATTGGTCAACTGTACAAGTTAAATCTGACGATGACGCAGATTCAATAGCACCAACTCGCTTTTCCAAGAAATTGTAATCTTCACGTAAAGAAGCACAATTAACAACTATACCATTCAGTCTAGTAGATAGATCTGTGAGTTTAGCATCAATGTCATTTATTTTATTTAACTTTTTATTAGTTTCATCCAAAACAGAAACAGAATGATCGTTCTTCATTGTACAAATGAGACATTTGCTAGAAACGAAATCCCTAACTTCAGATCTTGAATAGAGAGCATATTTAACATTAACACAGACCAAGTGAAATTTATGTTTACAAACATCTCGAGTCATAGCGGAAGAATCGTCGGCAATTGGCTGAATACAGATACCACACCACTCTGTAGTTTTATCTGGCATAGTGTAGGTGGCAATGATATATTAATAATTTAATGTAACAGTAATGACTGAAAATAATATAAACTATGGTTAAAAACCAACGGCCGGAAACTCAGATTAAAGGGCTTTTAACAAACTCACAAAACAAAAAGCTCAAATATAGATAAAAATAAAAAAGCACTATGAAAAACAGTGAAATAAAATAAAAATTATTTGATTGGAAATTGAAAACACAACTAAACAGCAAAATGCGGGAGCACACTTTTGAAGCAGCCATTATACTTTAATGCGCCATTATGTTGTATGGATACTCCTAGCTTTGTGACGATGTGTTGTCCTTCGTCTTTCTTCAACGCCTGTTGTCTGGCTCGATACTCCCTACTTCTTTGCAAAGAATTTTTTGGCTCATTATTCATTGATTTCATGGTTTTTTATTGTTCTCTGAAGGCTCGCACTTTGTTAGTGTTTGTATTACTTTTCCTCTTTTTCATGCTACTTATTAACAATCACTTTTTAATGAGACGCTATAGTCCAAAAGCCAGTGGCCGGTAGACAGCATTTATTATTCTAAGGTCCAAATTTCGTCCAGTCAATCTCTCATACCTACTATACATTAGAGGGAGTCTAACTAAGCTCGGCGGTCCGACCTACGGTCCGATGACTTCACTCACGTAGCACAGTTATAAAATTTAGATTAACTTCAAAATCATTTTACCAAGGCTGCCATCCGAATATTTTATTTTTTACTATTATTATTATTTAAGAAGACTAGTAGGAGATAATTATGACGGTTATAAAGATATAGCAAACAATTTTGAAAATGCCCTAAAAAAATTAAATTTCAAATGTAACTTAACAAATCTAAGATTTTAATATGTTATTTATTATAGTATTAAGAGTCTACATTTATTGCAGCAGACATTTTCTCCGATAATAACATTTCGGCAAATTGTGAAACAGCTACAGCCCGAGCATACGTATGTATATATGAGTATTATACTATATAGAGACTAAAGTCTAGAGGACTAGTTTTGTTCCTTACTAGCCTTCTTCCTTTGCTTATCCAAATACCTTAACACATTGATTGCCGTCACCAATGACCTCACCATGAATAATAAATAAAACACAATTATACAACGCCGTTTATCAGTTGTAACAAAACTTTCAACAAAATATGCATCCCATAGTAGAAAAAAAGTGTAGGCGTGGTAGACAAATCATGTGTCTTCATATAGACAGGTTTGTCTTTCCCAAAGGTTAAATCGCAATAAAGAATAACAAATTATATTAGGTTGTTGGAAAAAGAAAAGGAGTGAGGAGGAAATCGAGGGTTTTTGTGTGTTTAACGCTTATTTCTATTCACCTTAGCTTTGGTACTTAAGGTGATTAATAAAGGAAAAATTGACTTACAATGTGGTGTAACAAAAGTGCGGTCTTAAATTTAGTAGTTTTCTTAAGTTTAGCGGGAACTTTACAATGGTTTCTAGGTCTCTTAGATCTTCCGTTGTTTCTCGGCTGCTAGGCAACTGCTGGAGTTTGCTCACACTCGTGAAATAATAACTTTAGCACAATGATGAACACACTTTTATAAAGGGATTTACAAATTGGAACAGTAATAACTTTATAACGTTTACGTAAAAAGACGATTCATTAATTATAATGACGAGAAATAAAAAGCAAACTATGAACACTTAAGATAAAGGATACAACTAAAATTGTTAACTGATAATTGTGACTGTAACCATTAAGAGAAAAAACTACGCGAGGGCTGAAAAAGAGCTTCTTATATGGACTAACATTATCCCTGAAGGGAGTTTACTTGCACCTATTTCCACGAGCGCATTGCGCTGTCCCAATCAGTTCCATGAGCATTTCAAGAAGTCGTATATGCGGAGGCTGCATTTGCCATATCATGCAGTGACAGTAATTAATATGATTTAATATATATTATTGATCGCTCTGGCACCTACGGCTTCTAAATTTATTCCGTCGCAGATATTTAGTTTCTGCTGATAGATTTAATGTTTCTCTAACGATCATCCGTCCTTCTTATTCTAACGCATAGCGGATGTACGTCTAGGCTTATGCAAGGATTTCACTTTTGGAAGGCGCGTGTACCGCTGTAGAGGACAAATAGGTCGAATAGATGCCAGAAGTAAGGAGGAGTCTTCCCGGAATGCTACGTAGTGGAAAAGTAATAAGAGAGAATGAATATTAGAAAGGCAAAAAAATAATGTTAAGAAATTATGTTCGTAGCGGGACGTCACATTTCGTTATACGCCAAAGAAGTATACCTTCTTACGTTAAGTACATACACCCGTGTTGTTTTATAAATCGCTTGTAAAATTATTCAAAAATACACTTTCAAGTAAAAATTCCAATTCTTTCAAAAGTTATAAGCTATTAAGTGAGCGTCCTTCATTTATATGTCGGAGCACGTTGCATGTAATAATACGGAGAGGTCGAGTTTTTTTTTAAACGCGTTTCACTCGAAAAAACTTTTTCTAATTTGTGTACATTCTAGCTAAAAAGTTTTGATTTGATCATTTTAAAATTTGGTATATAACTTTTTCATATATACGCGCTCTGTTTGAACTAAAATCTTAACAATATCTTTGTTCAAAGTATTTTTTTATTCTAAAAAAAAAGTACGTAAAATTGCAAAAATCATGCTGTATGTTCATACTTCTCTAAAAATACTTATTTTCAGTTTTTTTTTACGGAAAATGAAGTTCACATATAAGAGACACATATAAAAAAAGTGTGTGCGTACAAAGTACACATGTCAGAAGTGAAACTTCTTTGGCAAACTAATTTTTAAATCTCGTTTATATTTATACTAATCTAAAACTTTAGATTTCCGTGCCTTAGAGGGAGGGGAAAAGGAAGATATGTAAGGAACTTAATGAATTTAATTGTAATTAAAATAATAAAAGTGTGTCACGAAAATTATTACAAATTATAAATTTAATATTTTTAATTTATTTCTTCGATATTTAAATTATTTGATGCGATTTCTATAGGTATTGTTGTTACCAAAGCATTATGATAAATAAAATATGCAAAATATAAGTTCGTGTTTCAACATTATCTAAATATCTTGTAAAAATTGCATCTATTGTCGTTTCTGAATTTGTAGTTGGTGTGTTTGGATTATTATTTAACTGTAAACTAAATTTTTTTTCTCGAAAGTTAATTGAAGAAATTTAATTACATAAAAAATTGTAAATTAACAAAAAGATAACAAATATATTACTTACTCTGAGCAACTGCTTAGTATAGGACGATTTACAAATTTATGACAAAATGTTTATTTACAAATTTAATTCATTGTTTACACATTGTATACATACTAATGATAATGTAAATAAATAAAAAAGATCTGCGTATACTATAGTACAAGACGTTATGCGACAGAATTGCCATCTAAAGTTCTAATATTTAACTAATAAGCGAATACATTAACCAATAGCGAGTATTTTTTCTCGATCTCCCTTTCTCTCTCGCTCTCTCCTATCTCATGCTCCATGGCACTGTGCGTGAAGCGATGTTCGCTGTATCTTACTCTCTCTCTCGATCTTTCTCACTTGCTTGCTCCCTACTCTCGCTCCATGCTACGTTCGCCCTTTCTCACTCACTCTCAATCGATTTCAATCGCTCTCTTACTCTTCTTGGACAAAAACGTTCCACATTTTCGTATTACTAATATTAATATTATTGCGTTTCATCCGTAAAAATTGTACCCTCATGCGCGCAAAGAAGTTTCACTTCAAAAAGTAAGTTCTCTGTGCGATTGATTTGAAATAAAAATTGCGGCTTTCAAAATGTACACAAACTGATAAGTCGGATGGCGATATTCAATGCGCGGGAGCTGATATCTCCGTTACTTTTCAAAGAAAATCTTTAAAAATTTTAGAATATATTATCAAATATATGTTTAAAATGATCTTACAATATCAATAAGAATTCCATATGTGTAAAAAAAATTTACGACAATCACAGTAAAAACGCCGTCTTACACTTTTCTTCCCCCTTCAATAAAAATAGAATGAATGCGTATAATAAATTGATTTTATTTTATTTTGAGTAATTGAAATAAAAGCTACGTACAAAAGTGAATATACGAAATAGAAAGTATGTCCTATACTTGACTTATATTTTCATGTAGCGATGAATTTTCTTAAAACAAACAATGCATAAGTATGGCTTATGAGGACAATCATTACGAAATGTTGTGACACTGTTTTTGGTATTTCGCGCTGTTTCACTATTATAATTAGACTGAAATTTACACATAACTTACTTCCTTCCTACCTTCCTAAAAAAAGTGATTCTGCTTGTCCGTTTTCTATCTTACTCCCCCTTCATTACCATCTCTATCACTCTCTCTCTCACGTTCTTTTTCGTCGTCATCGTCTTCCCCCTTCTATCATAAATAACCACCCCCCTCTCTCCTATTACTTTTTTTCTTATGTACTTACAAACGATACACTGCCTTGCGACATTGTATTTAATTACATACTCTTTCTTTCTTACTTTTATCTATACATCTGCGCGCACATGAATAGAATGCCGTTCTAAAGTTCGTTTAGTAAAAACCTGTAACTTTGCAAAGAATTTCTGCTTATCGATAAAAGCAAATCACGTTACATTTTTATCTAAAAGCTTTTAAGTATCTTTCATTCGTTGAATAATTATTTATTTAGAGAATAGACCATCATAGTAAAGTAATAACACAATGTTAAATGTGTATGTCCAGAATAAATTTGATATCGTGAATAAATTAAAAATTATAAGTTATTTACGTCTACTATGTAGAATTGTATAATTACCCATTAGCATAATTTTTATTAAAATCAACATCTAAACAGAGCAATTGTAATTAATTAAGGAAAAGAGAAAAAAAAGAATAAAAAACGTTTAGAGATAAAAATATTCTTTCCTCGTACGCGTATACTTATTCTTACGAAGTCTATCACAGAAACAAGTGAGATAACATTACAAAAAATTATAATTTTTTTCTATTCTTGAAAATAACTATCCTTGCCTAATATAAAAACCAATATTTTTAATGTCAAAATATCATGCATGGATCGTGAAAATAATCGTACATCATAAAATATAAATATATTCATTAGTTTTTTTTAGTCGATATAAAATTAGTTTTATTTTGATTGAATATAGTTAATATATTGACGTTATCGTATGTGAATCAAAAGTTTAGGAATTCGCGAATAAGATTGGGATAAATAAAAAGGATCTGTATTTAAATGTGTCTCCACCGAGAAGTACTCTCCCATTATTTCTCGATTACCGGAAGCAACATTATCGAAAACTATAAATATCAATTAAATCGCATCTGTACTGGTATATAAATATATATACTCGTGTAAAAGTAGCTGGGAGATAAATATTCGTTTCATTCTGACAAAACTCTAAAAAAACGCTGATGTATCCCCGAAAAACTCTGACGCATTCTATAAAAAATGCTGATGTGCGACCAGATGTAAAAATGTCTCTATCATATAAGTGTATTATTTCATAAGATAGGAAAAACTATGTGTTACATCTCGAATAACTAAATCTAATCGTTAATGTTATACAATGATGCAAAATAAAGTTATTTTAATCTGATCATAATCAATATACTTCTTGCTATTCGTCAGATTTTCTCGATTATATCGTAGTTTTTTAAAAGTATAATACAAAATCAAATAAAAAAAGGGGAAAAAACAAATTTCTTTAAAAATAGATGATTTATATTCTATTAATTTTTTTGATCTAATCATGGAAACTACATTGTCACATGTATATGCAAGTTAGTATTCCTACGGACAGTCTTTGACGTTTGGATAAATTATGTTCCTAGTCTTATATAAATAGGCGTTCCGTTTGCTTATACATTGTCACTTATTGTTAAGACGCGAAGTGTATTAGAATTTTTGCACAGTTCTTACAAAATATTCGTTCCAAAGTTACGAGAGGTGGTCCTAGTGTTATATTTAAATAAATTTTATTTCTTCTGTAATTTTTAGTTTGCTCAATTCATCATACAGTATATCGATACACTTATTGCTAAAACAGCAATAACAATTATATTATACTATATAATTAAATATTTAATAAATAAGATTTTTGAATATAATATGGCAAAAGGATTCTCGGGACCATAAGCTTTTCCTCTCATTGGAAACCTGTATTTGCTTCTTAGGGATATGGAAGGTATAGCTGTATTTCATATTTGTTATATCTATACTTATGTTAACGCTATTAAAGATATTTATTTTAGCTGTTACCAATAAAATGTTAAAACTATCTACAAAATATGCATTACCATAGAGATTCTGGATAAATCCAAAATTATTTATATTATTTGATGATCCTAAATGTATTGAGGTAAAATTCATCAGATTTACCGTAATACCGTTTAATAAGTAAACGCGAGTTTAATTTATGTTATTCTTTGCTTTTTATTTTTGTTTAATTTTGTTGTTTTCTTTCTAGATTATAACAAAAAGGTCTAACAGTTATGAGAAGAATCTGATATATGATATTTTCAAACCGGCTCTGGGTAATGGGTTGTTTACTATCCCAGGTAATCAACACGTTTGTATGTTATAATATATATATAATAATCAAAAAAAATATTTTTAAATGTCTTACAAAAGAATACTGGTAAAAGTACTAATTTTCCTTATCTGAACATATAATGTTTACAGTCTCACAAAAATATATAGGTACAAAATGAATTTTTTTTCTTAATTTTTAACTAATGAATATATAAAAGAGAAAAAACGTAAAAAACTTAAGTAAGAAATATTGTTTTATTTCCAGCATTAAATTGGGAAATTCATTGAAAAATCTTAAGTCCAATATTCAAAGAAAAATTTCATTCTACTTTTATGGACTCGATATCAAAAAATTCAAACTGACTAGCTACAATATTAGAAAGTACTGACAGAAAAAATATAGATACCCTGCATTACATACATCTATGTACTTTGGATATAATATATGGTAAGCTTTTGAAATTCTTAAATGTTTCAATTATTTGTATAAATATAATTAAGTTAATTAAAATATGCTTTTTTTTGAACTGACAGATAGCTTTTTTGGTCGTGATCTTGATTTGAAGAACAATCCCGAATGCAAACTTGATGAATATATGTCAGAGTAATAAAATAAAAAGAATATTTTAATATTTATAATGTAATAGAAATTTTAGTCCATATTTGTTTTCTCTTATTGAATTCTAAACTTACTAAGACTCATAGATACTGCTTTTTAAAGGATCTTTAAAGTCTGGTTACATCCTAATATTATTATTAACTATTCATCTCAGGAAAAGAGAGTACAGAAACTTTTATCTCCCATTAAAACAACCACGGACGAGGTATAAATAAAAAGATTATTTTTATTTTAAATTATTTATACTCTTCTAAATATTCTATTGCTAAAACAAAATCATATATTACTAATGTATATAACTTTCATTCGTCAAGATTATACGAGAAAAAAAAGAGTCAATGCAAAAAGATAAAATTACTCCTGAATTGGAAGCGTCAGATGCAAGTAAGTATAACAGTTTAAAAACAAGTTCTATTGTTGATCCATTTAGGAATAGAAAACTTATATAAAAATGCTAACTAATTAATTATATATTTTTCTGAATAAAGGACAAAATACAAGTACATTTCTTGATTTGCTATTGAAATCATTTTATGAGACAGGAGTATATGCGGAACAAGATATTCGTGATGAAATTAATACATTAGTTTTTGCACTAAGTTTTTTTAATTTTAGATAAAATACAATTTTTTGAATCGATTAAACGTGAAATATTATTAGTATTACTTTACAGGGAAGCGACACAACAGCAGGAACACTTGCTTTTCTATTTTTAATGGTTGCTACATTTTCGGAAGTTCAAGTATGTACAGATAGCATTTAAATACTACATAATTATTCAAATATATCTTTTTACTAACCTTGTATTGATTTCCTTATTTCTTTATTTCTTTATTTCTTATTTTCTTATTTCCTTATTTCCTTATTTCTGATTGCAGCAACAAGTATATGAAGAGTTGTACCAAATGTACGGCTCAAGCGATCCCCGAAATGTTCCTATAACACTTGAAGATATTAAAAAAATGAAGTATTTGGAGCGTGTTATCAAGGATACATTACGTCTCTTTCCTCCTGCTCCTATCCTTGGTCGAGTTTTACAAAAAGAAGTGAGAGGTATTCCTACATATACTACATGACTACATGTATATATTTTTTACCATTCGCATTATTTTTTTATGTACTGATTATATGTGTTTATTTATTTTATTTAGTGGACGAGAATGTGTTAATACCGAAAGATTGTTCTCTACTGCTTATTATATTTACATTTCATCGCAACGATAAATATTGGAAGGACCCTTTAACATTTATTCCTGATCGGTTTTTACCAGGCAATTACGATCCAAAATGTTTTTTACCATTCAGTGCTGGAAGAAGAGACTGCATAGGTAATACCACATTTTTATAAATTCTTGAATTCGTATTCGAAACTTTTATTTTGCAAAATACATACATATTAATTATCACTTTTACAAGTCAGACATTAGCAATGATCGATATGAAGGGAATAGTTGCTACAATATTAAGAAAATGCGTTGTACAAATAGATAATCCAGTAATAGTTAAAGATATTGACCTAAAATACAACGTTACCTAGAAACCAGCGAAACCTCTATTATTGAGATTTTACAAAAGATAATATCTTACATTTTTGTCAATACTCTGTTCCAAAGTGCGACAGAAATATTTGCCGGCAGACACCTCTCGACGTAACACGGCTCAACTCTCTAAAATAAGATATAAAAATTATAAACTGACGTCTACGTTGTCATAGGTTGTGCCATGTTCGTAGCCCCTAGATAACGGCAACCTTGATAGCTTTCAACTAGGAGAGGCTAACGAAGTGGAAACTAGAAAATAAGAGCAAGCGAGTCGTCGAGTAGGCAAACATTGCGATGGCAACTTCGAACTTTGTTGTCAAAAATGGAAATCTCCTCGCCATACAGGAAAAGATCGACACTCTTTTGCCAACTCTCTAATAGCTACGTTCAATAAGATCTTATATTGCTTTTATTTTATTTAATATATATTAGTAATATCTTTTCATTTTATTGCTTTACTTGTTAACTTTATATTTCTTTATTTGTTAGAAGCGATATCATTCAGTGTTTTAATATTAGAGTATCTATCAATCTATTCTATATTCGACTTTTGTTCATAAATTTCTTTATTTTACCTTATAATCTTACTTTTTTATTATATTGCATAATATAGATTTAATTGCGTCTATTATATGTCGTTATTATTATTAATTGTATGTATTTTAACTTACTATTCTTTAATATATCATTTCTTATTGAAGTTATATTTCTTTTGTTGCGTTTAGGAAAAAATGCTTAGATTGAATTTTTACAATCCGTACGCATCCCGACCAAAACAAACTTCCAAAAGTGATCAATGTCTTCCGGTTTTTACGATGCGCGGGCAAAGAGATTTCAAATTTACAGCACGAAATAATTTGATTTATCTCCTTTACATTTAGTGTGGACTGATATCTAAATTCTGATATTTTTTTAATACTAAATAACGAGCGTGGAATGACAAGGATTTTCTTTAGGATTTCGTGTGGCACTAAACGTGTTAACGACTTATGTACGATCCATAAAGATTATAGAATCTTAGCGTATATTCGAAATACGCGTCTCAATTATTTTGTGAATATCGTAGAAAGAATATTCTTTCTTTGTGAGAATATTGAGAATGTCAAAATGTTATCGCGCCTCCCCACACTTCGAAACGTTGGTAAGCACGCCCTGCTTTGTCCAGTAACAAAGATACTCGTCCTATTCTTCTCCTGGTTTATTATAATTATTTCATGTGGTGGTGATTGATATTAAAAAAACTGTGAATAACTTCAAAAATATCTAGAAAAACATTGATTATTTGATAATATTAGTAATAAAAGTCTTTTTTGAGGTTAACGAAGGTATGTTTCTTATTTATTAGTTTTAATTCGTTTTATTTCTCCTCTATATGGATCATAAAATTAAGTTGAAAATGTATAAACTGGATAACACACTGTTCGATTTTTTTTACGCCTTAACAATATAAGCTATCTCATTTTTGAAAAGATGAGGTTGCATTGTATTTTATGTTATCTTTATTGTTTCTTTTAACTACAAAAAAACCTAAAAAAATAAATAATATCTGTTAGAAAAATTTTAAGGAAAATCAACGGATGTTATATGAGCGTATGTGCTACAAAAGATAAGATAAATTAAAAAAAAATATGTAATCAAATGTGTCTCAAGCGAAAAGTAAACTCCCATTATTTCTTGATTATCGCAATCGACAATATCGAATAGAAATTTTCCAATTCCATCGGGCCTGCGCGGGGTAATAAATATATAAATTTGTGTGAAAGATGTTAGGAACTAAATATTCGCTTTATTCCGAAAAAACTCTGAGAAAACACTGATGTATCTCTGACGCAAACTCGATGCAATCCTGAAAAAACGCTGATGTGCGATTAGATGTAAATTTTTCTAGCACATTCATTTATCATATCAATAAAATAGGAATTCTTCGTTTAATAGTTAGTAAATACGGACGTGTTTATCTACCGCTCCCGAAAATATAAGTATTTAAATAATATTTATTTAAACTTATTTACGTTGAGATACACAGTATAACGTAAGTTAGGTTGACATCGCAACTACAAGTGACCAGTGTTCTAGCGAGGTAACACTGCACTCACGCGGGTAATCGCGTGTTCAATCCTATGGCAAAAAAGCTTTGACCATGGAAATTAACAACATCCCACCTCTTAAAATAGTTAATAAGGGGAGCAGTTATATTAATCGAATAAGAGCTAATATCGAAATAGGTCAACCGTTGATGGAAACAAAACAATTCTCTAACCTTGCTCGTACAGAAAAGAGAATAATCAAAATAGATAATAGAAACTCATATATGTGGAAAGAAAGAATGGATACAGATTTAGAAAATTCGCAAATCTGGATTCCCGCTTACAGGGTTCGAAAAAGCGCAAGATGGGTGAACCAAAAAACAGTAATAATAACTCTTCCGCATTATTACCAACAAAATGGCTTCCCATTATACCCATAAGCAATTTATGATCTACTCGTCAGGTCAACAAAACCAAAAAATACTACTGAAAAATTGGAAAGAGAAAATGCAGTAAAAACACCACCAATATAAATCGACGCGGAAATCATCGACCCTCTGCTCGAGTTATTGAATGAGACAGCTGAACAAAATAACTATGTAATAAAACAATCTATAGAGAACCAAGTGAAAGTACAAACTACTACATCAGATATGATCAGAAAGGTAATAAATGCACTAAAAACTTGAAACCCGGAATACCACAAGTATCAAGAAAAAAACGAGAAGAGCTATAACATCGTAATTTAAGGACTTCATTTCAAGTTAAATACAGTTAAAATAACAAATGAATTACACAAACTTGGTCACAAGGTAAGATCAATAAGTAATATAACAAAATTCGAAACCAAACAGCCGCTACCTTTATTTTTTATCGAACAGGCTCCTCAGAATAATAACAAAAACATATACGACATTAATATCCTGCTTAATACAATAATAAAGTCGGACCACCTAGAACCTAAAGAGAAATACGTCAATGCAGACGATGCAAAGCTTATGAAAACACAAAAAATTATTGCAACAGAAATCCTGCTTGTGTCAAATGTGCAAAAAAACATTTAACAACACTCTGTCCTCAAGAGGGCAAAATCGAAAAAGTCATATGTGTAAACTGCAACGGTAATAACCCAGCAAATTATAAAGGATGTCAGAAGAGAAAACTGCTACAACAAAAATCTTTTTCAACGCTAAGAAAAAAAGTATTGGTAAAACCTATTCTAGACGATACTTACAAGGAAATTCCTTACTATAAACAAAACGAAAATGCACAACAGAGATAAAGTACCAATATATGAACAAACTGAATTAAGAAGAAGCTACGCTAAAGTGACAAAACGAGCACACACACATAAAAAAGACTTTAACACTAATGAGACATTGGACATTAAAGAACTATTAAAGCAATCAATTACAACTACCGAAATAAAAACCACAACGATAATAGAGTAAAATTCTCTCTTCACACAACAAACGCAACAAATTACCACAATGCTATACGCCCGAACGTTCTTAGAAGTTTCATTTTCATTATTCAGCTCCTGGCGATAGGCAATACTTTCGTACTTTTGTGTAATAAGTGGCAATCGACTAATAGAAGCTTTTAAAAGAAATTACCGTGCGCATTCGATACATTTTTTCAAAATTTATGAACGTTTATGAATATCTATGATTCCTCTATTTGTAAAACAATAGTCTTGTTGGAGCTCGCTTAAGGTGGGAGACACAGTCAGAGGAGTGAAATTTTTAATAATTGTTTTTTTATAATAATTAAGTTTACTTTATAAAAATGATTACACAGAGTTTTTATATTATGATTCAACTTAACTTCTACAAGACTTTAAAAACAAATATTAATTATTTATAAAAGTATCGCCATTTTTGTTAGACCCCGTTTCGCAAGAAGTGCTTCGCGGTGACCATCAGAAATCATCAAAAAAAAAATATATAAATCATTAGTTTATCTAGGTCTAAATCATTAGTTTATATAGTTTTAAATCTTGTCCTTCATTGATGCTTTTTTATATTTTTTTGAAAATTACAAAAATTGGGGATTTTAGCATTTTTTCGATTTTTGACAAAAATATCATGAATTTTTTGTTAAAAAAAATTGTTAAAAAATCGATATTCTAGTAAATGAAAATCCTTCGATGAAGAATTAGTTTTTAGTGCTATTAATAAACAGTCGAAATTTCATCAAAATCTATCGAGTTGTTATTGAATTATAGTGGTCACCGACTTGACAAACATAGTTTCAAGAAAAACGCATTTAACAATTTTTTATTTTGATAAGGTATTATATTTTTGTAAAATTTTGAGCTCGATGGAAAAAGCTAAACATTTTTTATGTATTTTGATCCGCTGAATCTGAATATCACAATCTTCTTGCCAAAAAATTGAGCATTTAATTTCTTATAGCCAATTGTTTAAACAATTTTTCAAAAAGTTATAGTTTTTCGAGATGAATTAATTTTTTTTCATATTTTGGGCAATTTCACAACGAAAGTATTATATACAAAATTTTGATAAAGCTCATAGTTTTTGAGTTATAAATTTTTTTAAATTTCTAAAAGAGTTTTCCAATCTTACACTTAATTTATGTACTTATTGAAATACTAATTAAATAATTACTTACATTATTATATACAAGAAATGCTATGGTTAATACAATTATCACGTGATACTACAATTTTTAATCCCGGACCACGTGTTCTTACTCTCTGAAATTTCACATCCCCATTACACTATTTTCCTTTTACAAGATTTGAAATAGTCGTAATACAGAAACAAGGTTTATTATTCTATAATCAACACGACAATCTTTAGGTACATCATCTTCTGTGTCACATTTTAATTTTTTTTTCATACTTTCTTCAAAAGTTCTACTTTCGAGCACTGGGTGTGGTCCGAAAAGATATTCATTTTTAGAGACTCTACAATACCGCCTTTTTTCCGCAGCCTTGGCCGCAAAGTTTACTTCCCCCTTTTTTTCCGTACTGTCCTTGTACAATCAAATGAAATTAGGAAAGAAAAAAATCAAATTCTAGTGTACCGACCGCAGATTTTTAGTAAATTTTATTCTTAGTTACTATTTAGTTGCGCTGATTATTTCTCTGTTGACAGTTCATTGCGAAGAGAACCTTATTCCAATAAAATAACAATAACGCCATTTTACTACATAAATACATTACAAGTTGAATAGAAATATAAAAATACATAATAAGTTGAATAAGTTTATAAAAATATTCCGATAATGTATTCTGACAGATTATAAATTTTTTCATTTTTAAAATGAGTATCCCTCGAAAGTTTAAATTACGAAGCAATAATGACAAAAAATAAAGTATGTCATTTGGCCACTAAGTGGATATTTTGACAACGACGATTCTACGATATTCTCGGACATTAGCCTCGGACGTTAAAATTACGCCCGTTTTCGTAAATTTCCGTCACGAACCTTAAACTCATATCGCAATATAGTCGTTGTCAGAAAATCACCACTTTGCGGCAATATGACATAAATTACTATTAGCTGATGAACTTGTAACACTTCCATCACATTCCGCAGTTTTAGGATTGAAAACATTTTGCTATTTAACGGTACGTGACTATAGAGTCAATTAATTTGCTTCTTTATTTTAAGCTTTCGATGTTTCTTTTGTTTTTGTTTCCACAAGACTATTCATAAAATATATTTGGCGTATCGAAAACGGTTGCTTGCTCCTTCTGTCTGCTACCTATCAATTGTAAAATGTCTCGGAAACTATTCATCGGATTACCTTCAAATTTTCAGAGAATATTTTTGAAACGTACTTCAAGAAAATGAAAAAAAAAACAAATCTATTTTTTGAAAATCTTGACTGAATCTCACCACTAAAAAGAAACTAAGCACTACGCTGATCTTTATAGTAACGGAATATAAGAATAATTATATTTATAGAAAATATAATTATATTATATATAATATATATTTAATATATTAAATAATAACTTTATTTTTAGGGTAAATAATAACTTTAAATAAGTTATTTCAATTATTAAATTATTTACAATTTTAATAAGTTTAAATAATAACTTTATTTTACCACAATAATAACTTTATTTATTATAATAATAATTGAATTCATATCTTTTTCTATATTACCTTCTTCTACCTTTACAATGTGGAAGTATGGAAGATTAAGTTCTTATAATAAGACAGTTGAAAAAACGCGTGCACAGTACGGAAAGTGAAGATTATTTGATGACCATACGAACATACACCTATCGTAGTCTGTTTCATTTCCTCCTCTCTCTCCCTTCCATTAGCTCTAAAAATAGCAAATTAAAGCTCATTTCATAAATTAATCAAAACCTTCTGCGCATTCTATAGATTTACCGGAATATATACATTGACCGTAACATACAAAAAATGATATCAAAAAAATGGATTGGTTCGCGTACTTCGTTTAGGGGCAAAAATCCCTAAGAATTGAAAGAAAATTATATATTCCCCTGCTGATAATAAGTTATTATAAAGAATCGTTTCAACACTTCCTAATACAACGAAACGAACAATGATTTGTCGATGAAATTCTCCGATTTCAATTCCAATTTCAGAAATGGCCGAAGAGACACCGTTATGGCTGAGCATCGAGTTTTGGCAAAATATATTGCAGAAGGCGAAAAATGACAATTCGATCCGTGTGATCGATGTATTTTCAAAACCGGCGACGGCTAAGGGGGACAACTATAGTAGCGATATGTACAGAGTTTCAGTTGAATTTTCGTCCAAACAAGAAGACCGAGAAGTTATGAACAAAATATCTTTCATTGTTAAAGTCGCACCATCGGCAGATACTATACAAAAAAAATGGTAGGTATTACAGTCTTTTGTTTTGAAATTAGATTCAGGATTGAGAGTAAGAATAAAGAAAGACAATCTGAATGTACGATGAAGCGTTAAATTAATCTTTTGCACTCAGCGCCGTTTCGGAAGTAACCTACCGACAATTCGACGCTATTCTTAAGTCATCATATTATATAGCATAACTTTTAAAGTATTATAAGTAAGGTATTGTGACGATGTTTGATTTGTCTAAATTTGTAGGCATTGTGATGAACATATATTTGCAAACAAATCAGAATTTATTTCTTATTATTTTGTACAGTTATATACTAAACTTACGTTGTGTCACGACTGCACTGACAGCCGAGTGCGAAGGGTAAAATTGAAAAAATACGATCAATAATATAATACGTCGAATTGTTCGTCTAGATCGAGCAATCAAAGGTCTTCTATACGGAAATATCGATAATGGAGAACCTGTTGAAGAAAATGAACGATCTAGTTGGACCAGCTAATATTCTCGGTGCACAAATCTTCTACAGTAAGAAAGAATATCCGAGTTTTCTAGTGAGATAGAGGATCTAGTTCCACTTGGATCTCGTATGGCTAACCGTCAAGCTGGTCTTGACCTTCCTCACTGCTTGTGTGCGATGCAAGGACTGGCTAGATTTCATGCGAGTAATTTTATTATATATATATAATAATAATAATAAAAAAAAATAATAAAAAAAATATATATAATATAATAATAAAAATATATTTATATTTTTTAATTTTAATACCTTTAAGGTATTCTCGTGGTAAAATATTTCGGTGAACTGGCCAGCCAATTTAGAGAGAAAAGCTCTCAAAATTTGCTTTTTTTTATACACGTGCTTTTTATACAGGTTCTTGTAAATTCCATTTTTTTTTATTTGGTGCAATATCAATTGTTCAGTTCTCTTTGTAGAACAGTCTTTTCTTTTTATAAATTATTGAAATAAGTTTATTAGATTTATTATATTAGATTATTTATTATATAAGTTTATTAATATTATTATATTTAAAAAAGTTATTAAAAGGTTTAAAAAATTTTTTCTACATTTATTAATTTTTAATTATATACAGGAAAGAGAATAAAAATTATCACCAAAAAATTGGAAATATAATAATAAGTTGTTTAATATCTTGCGCAAGTAATAAGAGACGATTATTTTGTTGAATTACAGTTATCATTTTATTCTTTAACCAGTAAACATTTTAAAAATATATACAATTTTAAAAGTAATAAATAACAATTATATATATATACTCTAATCATTAAAAATTTCATGCAAAAAATTTAAATTATTTCAATAAAAATATTTAATAAATATTAATAAATGTGCAAACAAATTGTTTAAAATTTATATATAGAAATAATCTATAAAAAAAAGATTTTCCCAAGAAGGATCGAACACTAACCCATCAGATCGGCAGCCAAAAACGCTACTACCTACGCTATTGCACCAATTGATAAAAAATTGAATTTACAAGAAGATAAGTACGCGTATAACAAAAAAGCAAATTTTGAAAGCTTTTTTCTCAAAATTGGTTTAGTTGACCAGTTTAGAAATATTTTACCACAAGAATACCTTAAAAGTGTACTACTAATAAACCGAAGCTCGAAAAAATCCGTTGGTGTGCAACCGTAATGTCTCCTTGCTAGTAGAAAAAAGCTTCGGGATTATAATGCTTATCATAAGCTGCAAATTTTGTGCCCACAAATGGGAATTCGAAACTCGCGTGGCTGGAATCAAAATGCTTACATGCGAAATATCTTCCTTAAGGGTAACTAAAGTTCAATATCCCTTATAATTATATAATAATAATATCCTTTATCGTTGGACGTGTTCCAATGTTAGGTAGACTTTTTCTTTAGAAAATTTAAAAAGACTTTTAGGCGTGGATTTGTTTGTAAACGGACATGATGTAATAATAATTATTTCGTAAATCATTTATTTGAAATTAAATATATATGTGGGGTTTTGAATTATTTCATATAATTATATAAATATGAATGTGTACAATGGTATGAGCGGGAGAATGATTGAAAGGAATGAAAGAATGCATCGGTCGAGGATAAAGAAAGGGACCGTTGCGTTAGATAAAGATATGTGTTTAGGTTTAGGGTTACACCGTCCGGACTTTGTCGCCTTTGTGTGGCTACATCGAAATATCCCGAACGTTCTCGATGTTGGAATACAGGAAAAGCCTTTATTCGTGGTTGGAATTATCGGGAAGTTTTCGGAAGTTGTTCCACAATCAAAACCATTCCCTTTGACTGAAGACCTTGTGATTAAAACAAGAAACTGTAAATATTTTTCGACGCTAGACATAAACTCAGCATTCTGGTCCATTCCTTTACGAGTGTCAGACAGATTCAAAACAGCATTCGTTACACAAGAAGGTCACTTCCAGTGGACTTGTTTACCATTGTGACTTAAGACCTCACCAGCGATATTTCAAAGGATAATGAGTAACATAATCAGAAAAAACAATCTTGCAGAGTTCACCGTCTGTTATATAGACGACTTACTAATATTTTCCAAATCATTCAACGAACATATGAATCACCTGAGGCGGCTGTTTCAAGCTATAAAAAAGGAGGGATTCAGATTGAAATTCTCGAAATGCGCTTTTGCAAGAGACTCGGTGAAATACTTGGGTCATATTAAACAAAACAATTCGCTCAAACCTCTAAACGACAATCTAATTGCGATAAAAAAATTTCCAATTACAACTACAAAAAAGAATGTAAGACAGTTCCTAGGCAAAATAAATTTTTATCATAGGTATGTACCAAACATAGCTATTAAGTTGGACCCGCTACACAATTTATTGCGAAAAGACCAAGAGTTTAAATGGACCGAAGAATGCCAGAAATCTTTCGAAGAGATGAAACGAATACTATGCTCAAACCCTGTTCTTACAATTTTTTACCCAAAACTGCCAATACGGATTTATACAGATGCCAGCCTTCTAGGACTTGGGGCAATATTGAAACAAATTCATGAAAATGGAGAGGAAAAACCCGTTGCATATTTTTCAAAAAAATTAAATACAGCACAGAAAAAGAAAAAATCAACGTTCTTAGAATGCTTATCAATAAAAGAATGCTTACAGTATTGGCAGCACCTACTACTGGGCAGAAAATTCAAAGTAATTTCAGATCACAAGCAATTAGAAAATCTAAATATTAAATCTCGAACGGATGAGGACTTGGGAGATTTAACAAACTATTTATCTCAGTACGATCTTGAAATTGAATACTCTCCAGGAAAATATAACCAAGAGGCGGATTGTCTTAGTAGGAATCCAGTACTGAACTCACGAAGATTTTAGAGAACAACTAAAAACTGTAAATATGATAAAATTGGAAAATATTGTGGGATGCGAGCACCTCCAGACCAAACTTAAGTAGGCATTCGTGGGGAGATTGGATGGTGGGCCCTGGATAGCTCAATGGTTAAGAGCAGTCGCCCGGAAAGTGGAAGATCCGGGTTCGAGTCCCGGTCCAGTCAGTCCAACGGCCCAATTTTTTCACGAATCCTACATTTTGGGGGCTCGTCCGGGATGGAGGTTTGCTTCGTGTCACGCTTCTACGACCGTGCAACAATTAAGGAAAAAAATTTAAAAACATCTATCAAAGAGAGGTTAGGCCAACATAAGACGTACAGTGGCGACGTGAACGGTTGGCTGGGGAACTAGGCAGGACGGCCTTTAAGCGCCCAGCAATGCGTTCAGGATGTAAACGGTTGGCTGGGGAACTAGGCAGACGGCCTTTAATCGCCCAGCAATGCGTTCGGGACGTGAACGGTTGGCTGGGGAACTAGGCAGGACGGCCTTTAAGCGCCCAGCAATGCGTTCAGGATGTAAACGGTTGGCTGGGGAACTAGGCAGACGGCCTTTAAGCGCCCAGCAATGCGTTCGGGACGTGAACGGGTTGGCTGGGGAACTAGGCAGGACGGCCTTTAAGCGCCCAGCAATGCGTTCAAGACAACGAAGAAGGATAGATGGTTCAAGGAAGAAGATCTAATGACGAACATTCGGGGTCGAATGTAAAAAGTTGCAGGGGGTTAGAATGTGGGATGCGAAGCACCTCCAGACCAAACTTAAGTAGGCATTCGTGGGGAGATTGGACGGTGGGCCCTGGATAGCTCAATGGTTAAGAGCAGTCGCCCGGAAAGTGGAAGATCCGGGTTCGAGTCCCGGTCCAGTCAGTCCAACGGCCCAATTTTTTCACGAATCCTACAATATTGTCGAAGACCAAAATAAGAACAATAAAATACAAACAAGAAAAGATAAATTGAAAGCCAAAAATAACATTTATTATAAAAAAATGAATAACAAAGAGAAAATTATCTTGTCAGAAGAATTCAGCTTAGCGATTTTTAAAGATATCCATGAAAATTTAGGTCATATAGGCATAAAACAGATGCATCAAAATATTAGTTTATATTATAAAGCCGAAAATTTGACAGAAAATATAAAAAAAATTTTTAGATATTGTCTGACATGCATCAAAAATAAAAAAAGAGAACAACAAGAATACGGCCTAATGTCACAATTAGGCCTGGCAACAGAACAATATAAGATTATGTCAATAGGCACCATAGGAAGGTTTGGTGGATCACGCTCGACAAAGAGATACCTACACCTCTTAGTCGACCATTACATACGATATGCCTACATACGAACGTCCAAATCCCAGAGTGCAACCGATTTTATTAAATTGGCAGACATGGTCGCAGAAACGGAGGAAATTGAAAGCATTCTAGCTGATCAATATCCCGGGATAAATTCAAAAGAGTTACGAGAGTATCTAGAAGAAAAAAATATACCCATCATTTTTAAAAGTGTTGATTCCCTGTTCTCAAATGGTCTGAACGAGAGATTGAATCAGACACTCGTTAACGGGATAAGATGCAAAATGAATGAAAACAAGAAGGTAGCTTGGACAACGGTAGAACAAAAATGTGTGAAAAATTACAACGACACGAAACATAGTATCACAGGATTTGCTCCCTCATAACTGATGTATGGAAAAAACTCCACAACACTACCTAAAGAATTAAGAATAACAATCACTGAGAAATATTGGGTAAAAGATAAAATAACAGCGTTGGAAAACTCGAAAAAATCCCATGAGTATAATAAAAAGGTCTATGATAAAAATAGAAAACAGTTGACGTTGTCCGCAGGAGATTTGGTATACGTGGAGAATGGAAACAAGTTAAATAGAAAAAAACTGGATGAATTGAGAAATGGACCCTATGAAATTTTAAAAAAACTTTCGAATTTAATATTTGAAATTAACATGGGACGGAAAAGATAAAGGTCAAATTTATTCCATATATCAAAATTAATTCCAGCAATAACAGGAAATCAATAAAAGAAAAAAAAAAAAGAAAAAAATTAAGTGCTGATTTAGTTATGAAATAGCTATATTATTTGTACATTATTCATAAGAAAATGTAAACATTTTCTCCTTCGGGAGGGAAGATGTAAAGAAATATTCTTTAATTAATTTACCGCGCTAGTCAAAATCGTCGGTACATACAACTGACATACAAGTCAGCTGTTGTAAAAGAGAGGGGGAATAGATAAGTGTTGCGAGATCAGTCGCGAGCGTTTACTTGAGCAGTAGGGACGATACGGTCTATAACGAACACTAAATGTCGTTTCTTCTCGTTACAGGTAAGAAATTTAAATATTAGTCACATAAGTTTAAAAATAGAAATTTAAATCTTCTTGTTACAGAAACACAATTTTGTTTTTAACTGTATTCGACCTTCACTATAAATAGTCTTATATGCATAAAACCCATTTTTCAATATTTACAACTTTTTTTATTGTTTACTTTCCGAAAAAAATTCATAGTATGTCTAATCTACCACGAGCGGTCATTTGACTGCTTGAAAAATTCATGTTTTTTACGACTATATTCTGCGGAAAGCGCTCTTCTGAATTTGTTTTTCGAGTCTACAATGTAATTGTGGATCTACAATGTAGATAAACGAGCGATTAGAAGAAATTTGAGTTGAAATACCTGACAAAAATACG
The DNA here is from genome assembly GCA_010416925.1 of Polistes metricus. Classification (NCBI taxonomy): domain Eukaryota; kingdom Metazoa; phylum Arthropoda; class Insecta; order Hymenoptera; family Vespidae; genus Polistes; species Polistes metricus. The sequence goes on from QUOH01000053.1 coordinate 341,927, forward strand.
ATTCTCCAAATTCTAGGAATCGCGACATTATACCGAACGCGATAGCTAGGTAGCTATCTCTAATCTTCTGATGTTTGTCGACGAAATGATACACCTTGATCCTAAACAAATATTCTATATTTTTTGTAAAACTTTTTTCTGGTATCTTTCTCTTTGTGAATATGATCAGAAGTTTCTGTTACGATAAATACTTTAAGTGTTCTGACAAATGACGGAACACAAATGCAATACTAAATTCTTTAACCCTTTGCGGACCGAGCGCTCTTGACCATTTCATTCCAGCTGGTCCGCACAGATTTCACTAGTCGCTTATCCGCCTGGTAGCGTTTACTTTGGAAATCATTTGAAGATGACGAGCCACACTCGACATAGGACCGCAAAGGGTTAAACGACAGTACTGTATTGCAATCCGAACAGTAGGCATCAAAATTTTACAGTGTATAATAAAAATTATTACGTCGTATAAGTGATAGTTTCGACAAAGTCGACAGAGCCAACAATATTTTGTGATATGATTTACAATTGTTTTTTTTTTCTTTCTGGTCTCAATGTTTTTGCCTTGTTTGATTTATATCTTTATATTTTAGTTTTTACCTCATCATTTGTATATTCATCCCTAAAAATGTCAAGACATTCGAGAAATATCAATTTATTAGACAAAATAAATAATATTAATGAGGATCGTTCGGAAGATGTCCAAGAAGTTACCGATATCGATGATAAAGCAGAAAATAATTGTGACTTATTTGATAGCGATACGGACGAAGAGAATATTTTGAATATACGAAGAGGACAAAAAAGAAAGAGATTCATAGTTAGTTCCGAAAGTGAAAATGAGGAAGAGATTAAAACTGCTATGGACGGAACTGTTAGGCAAAAAATAAAAGATGGGTCAAATCGCGGAAGAGAACCGATTTATAATATTTTCAAGGAAATATCAGGACCGATAGGATACACTTAACAAAATATTATAAAGGACAGAGTTGATCAATAAGATATTGTAAAGTCAATAAGTGTTTGGGAATAAGCATTCAAATCGAACGGCGCCACTTGACAGTTATAGCGTGATAAGGACACGCCTCTTTTCCCAGCATTCTCTTGAAGAATCATCGTAACGCCGGCTTTTCCAGCAGCCATCACAGTACATTCAAGATTCTCATACGGTTACGACGTGCTCACCAAAAAGTCATCTCAGTTTCTTATTATCGAGCTCGTTCCGTTTTTCAGAACACTCAAGAGATTAATATAATCTCTAAAAGTCTTCTCACAGGATTAATATAATCCAAACGTCTTATAAGCCCTCTCAATCTACAACAGACTTCTCACAATACTCACTACGGTAACACGTGGCCACCACCTACTTTGTAACGTAATTATTCAAAATCTGACCACGGCAATTGTAAGGTGTTAGGTTTTCTTCTCATTTTATTTTTTTTTTATTTTATTTCCTCAACAATGAGACTAACAAAATTTGTATAAAATCTAAAAAATACGTATGTGAAAAGAGTGCAATACAAAATACTGTAATTTTTAAAAAATATGCAGAAAATGCATAAATAAAACTTTCTAAATAGAAAAGCAGGGAACGGGTTTCTATTGTAGCACCAGAAAAATATTTAGTCTACTATCCAATTGGCTAAAATCTCTTTCTATATTAAGATACTTATGTTCTTTGAAGCGGTCATTTGACCGCTCATGGTAGGAATAGGTGTACATGAAATGTCGGTAGGTTTAGTGTTAACTTTCTAAATTTCCAGATTGAAAACACTTGAACAAACTTTATCTCACAAATATACTGATACTATATCATGTCCATAAAACTCACAATTCTTGAACAGCCTGAGCCGCATTCTTCTCTTTTTTAAAAATAACTTTAAAATTTCCTGACTTTTTTACTCATTGGTATTTATTTTTAAGACGCAATAGCTTTTTATTGGAAAAACAAATATCAAAACTTTTTGTTTTAATTACTCTTTGATATGAAGGCTATTAAACTACATAAATATTGTCAAATTCGATTAAATATTATCAGAGTCATGCGATTTTAGAACAACCTACCGGGAAACATAATAAGAAAAAAAATTTTTTTTTAATTTAATATTTAAAATACATGTATATATATAAAAAAAAAAAAAAAATTTTTTTAAAAAAAACTAAGTTATATAATTAAAATATAAATCGAAGATATGTATTTATATAAACCGACCCGAACTTTAAGGAAAACCTAATAAAATATACAAATTGCAATACATTAATGAAAGACTATCACATAATGAAACATGAACAGTAGAGTGCAATTTTACCGCTTGCTGAACCAGATAACGTAATACGAGGCAAAGAGGTGAACTATGAAAACTAAAATACAATGAGATAGAAGAGAGAAAAGAGTAGTAGATTTATATTTGCTATTCTACATACATTTTAAAACTACAAAAGAGTTTATCATAACTGTTTTATCAAAAGCTCAGTAGATCTTCGCTTATTTTACATTATTTAATAATTTAAATATATCGCAAAATTGAGCTACTATAAAAAATTTTTCAAAGCTTATAAAGCCTTACAATTTTACAAGTATTAAAAATATAAAACAAAAAAAATGTGCGTGATCTCTAACGCCCGATAGAAGCGAAACTCGTATTTATTTGTAAAAAATAATCACTTGATCCATATATAAATATATAAATATGATCCATATATAAATATGTACTTATTGCGAGAAAATGAAACTAAGAAATAAAACGAGAGAAAAAAGATAGAGAAATTTAATAATTTAAAGATTTTATTGTCAATATTCGAAACAGTATTTATAAAATTATGATTGATTCAGTTTCTATCTCTTCTATTTAAAAAAAAAATTACACGAGTAGCTTTTAGTAACTAAAATTTTGTATATTATATTTTTTATAATTATCGTATATTTTATATAGTTATTATATTTGTGCATTTAATTAAAATAATTATTATTTCAATATAAGTTATTCTATTAATGTACCAACTATAAGAAAATGAAAATTTTTAAAATATGAAATATTTTACTTTATTCAATAAAAAGAAAATATCTCGAATAACCTCTGAATTCCATTTTATTAATTTTAACTTTTGGACATCAGGTTTTAGAGCTCTTACCGACGTCCAAAACGGCGCATAAGAGATCTTTACATAAACTTTGTTATCTTTCTGGCCAGTTTATTCGGATATCAGATGAAAAAAATGTTATGTCTTAGAGCTCTAAGATAACTTTGTACTGAGCGGCATATAATGTATACTTTTTAAAATCTAGTTATCAGAGGTTTTCAACTTAATGGACAGTAAATTAGTTCCAAGATAAATATACACCCGATGTTGTTTTTATACAAGCTTATTTACACGACTTTAATTTAACACGCATATTGACAGTTTACTTTGAAAGTGGTGTAAGTCCATATAAAAAAAAAATAAGAACACGAATCTTATATTTAATTTAGCATAAACTTTTTGTTTATAACTAGTTGGTGTTTAATTCCTTTAAAAATGCCAATGCTTTGTCACATTTAAGATTAGCCTGTAAAAAAAATTACGTAGAAAGAAGTTTATATATTTAAATTATATATTGAGATAAATTAGTAAAAACACTGCCAGACTTGACATAATTAACTTATATTTCTTAATTGACAGATAGTAAGCCTTTAATTTTATTAAGAAACAGAAAATGGACTTGCATCATTTTCAAAATAAACGGTCCATATATAAATTATCCGACAGGAATGTTAATAATAGTAACATAAGATTTTTATTGTCTGCATAATCAAATATCAATATTAACACTATGAAAATATATGTAAAATAAAAAATCTCCGTAATTAAGTTAATCGTAATTAAATGTAAACATTTTCTATTTGATTAAATAAAAAAATTATTCACAGAATATTAACTTAGACAAAAAGCTGTCTCGTTATAATTTGCAAACTAGAAATTAATTAAGACGTAGTTTTATCGGGTTAGGATAGAAAACGGAGTATCGATTCGTGTCTGTTAATACTAGGATACGCTTAGAGAATTAAAACTTTAAACGGTTAATCATGTTATCAACTTAAGAGCAAGTTTAATCGCGTAAAGAAAAAATTAGCTCAGCAAATGTACCTGAAATAACTTTTTATTTTTTTTTTTTTTCAAAGTTTGCATGAGGCTACTATCTGAGAAGAAGTTAAACTTCTCGTACAAATTAAACTTCCATTTTTGATAATATTAAAAGAAATAAATCAACTGTTTTTTACTTTTTTGTATCAAGAATTGTTATAACATATCTTATAAATATATAAAAATATAAGGTATAATATATATATTTCAATATGTAGAAAATATGCTGTTTCAATTATGTTTTTTTATGTTGCATAAGCTTTCTTTTTATAAGTGGTATAAGTTTAATTGAAGAGTATATTAGTTTCAACCAGGAATGCACAGCTTCTTTTCATATTGTTAATAACAATGTAGACACAGTAATCATTACAAATTCATCAAAAAAAAGTTTCACTTTAAAATCTTAATGGAACAAATTTTTAATTTTTAATTTTTTCTCCCGAAGTAATATATAAGTTATAGAACCTTATTTTACTTTACTCGTTTTTTATTGTCGAATAATAAGAATAAACGTGCTTGTATTTTATAAACATTGTTCAAATTCATGAAAACATGTAGCAATCTTTTTAATTCAATTCTAACTAAAACTCTGAAATATTTCGAAATTGGAATAATGGTCTTATATCATTAAAAAAAAAAGAACGGTGTGTGAATACTATATTTACTGCAAACTTGAAGAACTTAATCCCTGGGCCCGTCTTACTAATAGCGGTGGTAGACATCACTTCTAATGCAGTTTCAGTTCCTATGCTACGTGCATATCTATGCATATCAAACCGCGAATTAAAACCCGATAAATTAAATATATACGACGAGGAACTTACACTTCACTCAACCAGCCGAGTATCACGACCAGCCTTGTGTCGCTTCGGTCCCTATGCTAAATGCATCGATGCATATCAAATCGCGAAGTTAAAAAAACCGGTAATAATAAAATATATTACGAGGAACTTACACTTCACGCAACCAAATGGGTACGTGTAGTTTCGGTTCCTATGCTGAATGCATCGATGCATACCAAAACGCGAATTAAAACACGATAAAAATAATATATACGACGAGAAACTTACACTCCACGCAACCAATTGGGTACGTGTAGCTTCGGTTCCTATGTTAAATGCATATCTATGCTTGCAAAATCGCGAGTTAAAAGAAGCAAATTAAAAAAAAAAAAAATAAAAAAAAAGATTGGGAGTTTCACTTTAAAAAGCTAAGGATAGGACATGATTCTATCCCTGGGAGAAAGATAGAATCAAGGCTCGCTTGGGCAGCGTCGCATCCTTGAAGTAAATTCCTCCTAAGCAAATGGCGCCCTTTGCGAAGGAGAAATCCACCCGCTACCCATTGAAAAAAATACTGTGAGCGAACCTGAAAAAGAAAAAAGAAAGATTAGTTTAGATTTATAAAGATGCCATGAGTTATCCATGGTACCTGTAAAAACAGAAAAGTGTATTAACAATGATTATCCTCACACATGCATATAACGAGGAATGCATCTGAAAAGAATTTAATTAATATTGATGACATTAATTGTAAACTAATACACTTCAATATAATTTCGATAAATGCATATACGAGAATTACATTTTTTTTGTGTATTTCATAGATAATATAATAATTTTCAATATACATAAAATATAGTACAATAAAAATAAATCTATATAATGTTGTGCTGTTCCGAAAATTGCGCATGTGTATAAAAGAAAATCAATAAAATTATTCAATAAAATTTAATATTATAAAGCTCTCATTTTAATATTCTTTTTTTTTGTATAATTGTTTAAACTAATGTACATTTGTTGTAATGTTCTTGCGCAGTGATGACTTTGGTGGAAAGGGGTAAAATTTTCATCTAATAAAACATAAAATCGCAATTAATTAATATTCAAAGTACGTCAAAAGTAAAAAAATATTTAAATAAATATATATGCGTTAAAACAATCTTAATTATAATAAGAATTCATTAAAATGTTAAAATAATTGTTAATTAATCAATGCAAGGGTCTATTGTTGTCTAAAAGCTCGGAGTATGTGTTCCGTGATCCCTCCTCCTGGAAATCCACCGTTGATCTGAGTCATTATCTTCTGTTAAAGTTCTTTTGGTGAAAGTTTTTTACAGGACCTTTCGAACGTTGAGCATGTGTATAAAAAGAATATAATAAGGCTATTTATTAAAATTTAAGATGAAAACGTTATGATTTTCGTATTTTTATCTATTTTAAGTAATTATTTTAATGCTTCTGCGCAGTGATGACTTCGAGGCTAAAATTCTGCTGTAACATAAAGAGAGTGCATTAGTGCATTAAAATAATATTTAATTAATCGATGCAAGCGTCTATTGTTGTTTAAAAGATCGGAGTATATGTTCTGTGATCCCTTTTCCTCGAAATTCGTCGTTAGACTGAGTCATTGTCCTCTTTAAAATTTGTTTTATTAAATTTTAATTTTTAATTTTAATTTCCTAACGTTGCGCATGTGTGTAACGAGAGTTTTATTTGTAATTAATAGTAAAGTAATAGATAAGAGTAAGATAAATAGGTAATAGTAGATCTCTAATTTATTTCACTCTACGTCGATAAAACATTATTTTACGGTTACCGACAGTAAATATTTTTAAAGTAGAAACTCTCATTAAAATCGGTCGATATTTAAAAAATAGAAAACTTCAATTACTGACGGTGGATAAGATGAAGGTAGAGCACTACTATTACCGATATCGCCCTTAGCGGGCCTGCCACTAAAGTGGCTTTTGCGATTATTTTTTCCAGGTCCATCGCCACTATAGTGGTTCACTCGAGTAGCTTACTTACTCACTGATTAAATTATATAGTTGTCTTTATCTTCTTCTTCTTCTTCTTTCTTTAGTTTAGGCAAATTGCCTGTTTCGTAACGACGTTTTTCTGCCTATTGCACTGTTAAATTGTCGCACCATCGTTTTCGTGGGCGTCCCGTGCTTCTGCGGCCTACAGGTGACTTATCCCGTGCAATTCTGACAATTCTTCCGTTGTCCATTCTGTTAATATGTTCGTTCCATTCTTTTTTTCTTTTTAGTATCCATTCGTTGATGTTTTCCACTTTGCATGTTCTTCTTATATCTTCACTTCTCTCTCGATCCAGTAGTGTTTTTCCAGCTATTCTGCGAAGAACTCTCATTTCGGTTGTCTCTAGTAACTGTTTCGTTTCCGCCGTGTCTGGTCGAGTTTCTGCGGTATGTGACATAATAGGTCTTACCATTGCCTTGTAGATTCTTGCTTTGGTCTCTATGTCAATGTTTTTGTTTCGCCATATTGTGTCATTCAAACAACCCGCTATTCTGGATGCCTTCATTGTCTGTTCTCTTACCTCTGCTTCAACATCACCATATCCTGAGATTTCTATTCCTAGGTACTTAAATCTCATTTCCTGCTGAATAACCTTCCCTTCAATTTCCAGTTTGCATCTTAACAGCGTCTTTGATGTTGTCATGCATTTAGTTTTCTGGGCCGATATTTTCATGTTGAATGATTTGGCTATGCAGTTAAATCGGTGTAATAGACGTTGTAGATCATCCTCATTTTCGGCCACTAATACAGCGTCATCAGCATAGCATAGGATGGTTATTTCTTCACTGCCCATTTTATATCCTTTTAGCAGTCTTACGTTTCTTATTATTTCGTCCATAATGATGTTAAAAAGCAGGGGACTTAGGGAATCCCCTTGTCGGATACCACGACCTGCATCAATCGGTTCAGTCAAGGCGCCATTTATCTTTGCTTGGATCTTATTGTTTCTATAGATGTCCTCTATGGTCTTGATAAGATTGTTCGGAATTTGCCGGTTATAGAGGAGGTGTATAACATTTTTTAATTGCACTCGGTCGAATGCCTTTTCCAAATCAATGAAACACATATATGCTGGTCTGTTGTATTCAATTGATTTTTCTGTTATCTGTCTTATGATGAAAACCGCGTCTGTGCACGATCTGCCTGATCTGAATCCCTGCTGTTCGTCTTCTAGATTCGTTAAGCTGTTAATTTTATTCGTTATAATCTTTGTCGTTAGTTTTAATGAAGTGTTTAAAAGATTGATTCCCCTGTAGTTTGTAGGCAACTTTTTGTCTCCTCTTTTAAACATAACTATAGTTGTACTAGTTCGCCATTCGTCAGGTATTTTGTGTTGGCATAGTATTTTTTGGATTAGGAATGTTAGTTGTTGTGTGAGACGTTGGCCACCATATTTTATTAACTCGTTTTGGATGCCATCTTGCCCTGAGCTCTTCCTATTCTTTAGTCTTCGAATAGCTGTTTCTACATCACTGGACTCAATTTGTATGTCGCTTCTGGTTATTATTTCTGGCGTATTTAGTTCCGTTTGAGGTTCTTCTGATTTATAGAGCTCTGTTAGATAGTTAATCCAATTTTCTTTTGTGATCTGGTTTGTTTCTATCATTTCATTGACCTCCTTTCTTTGATTTCTAATAAATCGCCAGATTTGTTTTTGAAGTCCATAGAAGTCACTCTCCATTCTTTTCGAAAAAATCTCCCAATAATTTTGCTTTGTTTGCCTTACTAATGTCGCTGTTTGATTCCGGATTCGTCTATACGTTTCGTATGACTCAGGTGTTCTTAATGTCCTATAGTTAAGGTATGCTATTTTCTTTTTTTGCATATTTCCTTAATCTCTGGGCGGAACCAAGGAGTTTTGATCATTCTAGCCCGGTTTTTTTACAGTTCGTGTTCCCAGGGCTTCATATGCAGCTTCTAAAATGTTGGTTCTTAGTTTCTTCCAGGCTATGTTTATGTTATCTTCTTCTTTTATTGGGCTTTTTTCGATTTTTTCTTTCAACCTGTTCTCGTATAGTTGTTTGGTTGATAAGTTCCATAGTGACTCGATGTTTATTTTCAATTCTTGAGTTACTCGCGCAAGATTTCTTTGGGGTTTAAACTTCATTCTTATCTTTGCTAATAGTAGGCTATGATCGCTTCCTACATCCGCGGAATTTAACTTCCTGATATCTAATATTTGGTTTGGTTGGACGTATCTGTTGGTAACAATGTAATCAATTGTAGACCTGAAGCCTCTAGTGTTGCTGTATGTAAATTTATATTGTTCCTTATGATTGTAAAATGTATTATTAATCCTTAGCTCGTTAAATGTGCATAGCTGTGTCATTAGTTCTCCATTGTCATTTAACACGTTTTCGTTGAACCTTTGTTTTATTCCAGGTATTATTTCGTTTCCGATGCGGGCGTTAAAATCTCCAAGGATTATCATTTGTTGGTTACTTGGTAATGATCCGACTAAATTTTGTAGTTGGTCGTAGAAGGCTTCTCTTTCTTCTCTTGGTTTATTATCTTCGGGTGCATAAATTGACACTATATTTAATTTCTGTCCTTCCGCTTTCATTTTTTTTGTTGTCTTTATAGCCATTCATACTTAAGTGAAATGTTAACGTTTAATAAGTACAATATATTTTTAAGAAAAATTGTAATGTAATCATTAAATCGTATTAAAATTAAAGTAAAAGTAAAATTATAACGCATAATTTTTTACAACGTTATTAATTTAAAATTGTTTTCTACAAAGAAAGATAATTCGAATCTTCATGCTGTATTTATTTTAATTACACGATAAATACAAAAAATTCGGAACTTATATCAACCGAAAAATCTGCAAATCATAGATTGCGTTGATCTAATCGCTTTGTAACATTTGCAAGATGCAAATGCATTATGGAAAATAAAAAGAAAGATAAATGCCGTAAATTCTATTTAATCAAACGTAAATAATTCGAACAAACAATTCAGACAGGCTGTCGTCTGAAATTCAAGAATTCTCGCAACGATAGTTGGGACAGTGGTAATCCGATAAATCAAATATTCAAAGAAAACAATAGAGAAGAAAAGCATAAAGAAAAAGAATTCTCGTTTGACAATCAAATTTGAACGTTTTGCTTTATTGGGTTCCCTCGATTGCTTCTGTACGACCAATCGAAACAAAAGAACCAAACCCTGTCGCGTTTATTCTTTTCCATTCTTTTATTTCTTGTTTTGATATTTTACGTTTCCTCTTCGACGTTAGCAGTAGCCAAACGTGGCAAACGACGAAGTACCGAAACGATTTCTTCCTTTATCGCCCATTAACCTTTCAATTACCGTCCAATCTGTTCCATCGAAATAATAACAACCGAATTGCAACGAGGAAAAAAAAAGAAAAGATCTCGAAAAGAAGAATATCATATTGTACAAACAAACGATTACACTTTATATCATCCGATTTAATAATAAAAGAAATAAGAAGTAATAAAAAAGTGACAAAAACAACAACGTAAAGTAGTAATCCATGCGGTCTGTTCGAATCGATTTGAGTGGTCGGAACTTTTGAATTCGACGCGTTTTTTTGTTTTTCTTTCCCGCGTATCTTAACCGAACGATTTCAAATGAAAATGAAAACTATCGAATCGAAGTGTGAGATAATCGTTAAGATTACAAATAATTTTAAGATAGTCACTATTGTAAGATGTTGCGAAAAAAAGAGTGCGAGAGAGAGAGAGAGAGAGAGAGAGAGAGAAATAAATAGATCTGCGCGCGTAGAACGAGCCGTTTAAATACGCATGTGCAAATGCATGTTAGGAGGCGGTCCAGTTATTTACGCGGTACAGCCTCGTACGGACGTACGAAGAAAATTCTCATCTCGTGTTACGCGAGATTCGAGAGGGAAAGTGAAACAAAGATAGATAGAAAAGTTTTGGCACGAAATTTAAAATCAAAAAAGATATTCGTTCGAATTCCCCCGAAAGAAAATTAAAAGTAATAACTTCGGAATAGAAGAAGAAGAAGAAGAAGAAGAAGAAGAGGAAAAAGGTGGGAAAGGATCATCATCTCAACGGTTGATCCAAAGAAGATAAATCTCTACGCACCGACAGAAACGTCAACAACTGATTTTTCAACGGTAACCAGCGATAAGTTTAACAACGAATCTGGCACTCTATAATATGTCGCTGTTCGCGTGTTATACACGTCCGGTAAGTATTTTTGTTTTTATTTATTTTCATTATTTCATTATTATTATATAATCACTTTTCGTTACGACATATTTTATGTGGCGCGCGATTATAATTAGATATTTATTTTTATATTAATTATACGCACAGAATATTTATTATATTATATTCTATTCTATAAGATATTTTATATTAATATATATTCTATATTATATATTTATAAGTTATTTTTTTATTATTTATGTAGAATAATTCTTTCTTATGGGATAAGACAGGAATCCTATAAGGGTCAAAAGGGGGAGAACTTGCATGAATGACCCTTATATGGGTCGTTAGTAACGAAAAGGATTATATAATTAACTCTATATATATTTTTTATATTTTTTTTTTTATTATACTCCTAATTCATTTAGTCAAATGTTAAATACGATACTACACCGTAACACACTCCACGAGGAAAGAAAGAAGGAATAAAAACAAGAATACATCCAACTTTATCTTTACTTTCTTTTTAACAAACTTCTCGATATATAACAGATGAAAAAAGTTTAAGTTTCCTTTCTTTATTGTTCTTTTTGTTCGTCGTTCCTTTCGTTCGTTGCTTTCTAACGTTTTTTTCTTGTTTCTTTTTTTTTTTTTTATTTCAATGTTCATCTAATTCAGTTCATTTTCTTTTTCTTTTTTTCTCCAAATGGTAAAAGGATATCAGAAAAGATTGGCTTTGATTTGAATTTTATCCGATTTCTTACTTTTTTTTTCTACTTCTTTCTATTCGTTTCAAGCTGTTTCCTCTTTTCCTAATTTTTTTTCCTTTTTTTTCATTTTTTTCTCAATAAAAAGTTCGAACTCGGCGCCGCGGATTTCATTTTGGCGAGGAGATGGGATAAAATAGAAACAGAGAGAGAGAGAGAAGAAAAAAGAAATACCGGCATGGATCGATGCACGATATCGAGACAAGAGATAGAAAAAAAAAAAGAAAAAAAGAGAGAGAGAGGATGGTAATTCTCTCGTCCCCCCCCTCTCTCTCAGAATTTCCCATAACGGATGCCCGCAAAACGGATATTGCAAAACAGACACAACTTTTCCGATTGTATTTTCGACAAAGCAAATTATTCAAACTTCGCGAGATCGTTGCTGTGTTGAAAGACCGAAAAAAAAAAACAAAAAAAATACCCCCGCCCACTCCCACTAAAGCAAAGAACAAGCTTCGATAGAAAAAAGAATATCAATCGAAAGGGTAGTAGATTTCTTCGGTTATTTTGAAAAATTGGCCGCATCCTCGTATTCGCGAATCTATTACTTTGAAAATTACGTTTTTTTCGTTACTTTTTCTATCGAGTGACCAAACCTTTTATTTTTTTCTCTTTCGTATCGTCAATTTTTAAATCTAATTCGAGTACGTGATAAAAAAACACGTTCGCGAATAATTCTTTTCGCGTATTTATCATTCCTATCCCCCTCTTAGGAGAGGGGCATTAGGATGCCCTTCTAGGATCACGTATAAAAGTAAATCTTTATATCCAAAACTAACGATTTCACGTGACAATCGTATATCAAGAAATGAAAATTCTGTTGGGCCGTTTGAGATTAGGATCGGATCAACATATATCGTATTATAGGTCCTAGAGAAAAAGAGAAACCATCTTCTTCTTCTTCCTCCTTTTTTTGTCTTTTCTCTCTCTTTCTTCTACTTCTTTTTTATGTTGTTTATTTTTTTATTCATTTCCTATACCTTGCATGCTCATTTTGATCCTCCAACTATAAATCTAATTCGTAAGGGTTCGAAAGTAAAGCTCGTATTTTCCTTGAGTTTATATCCATACGTAACTGTTAGACGAGAAAGAAAAGAAAAAAAAAAAGAGAAAAAAAAGGGGAAGAAAAAGAAGAAGAAGAAGTCGCAGAAGTTCAAATTCGATTGAAAAAAAGAAAATAAAGAAAATATATCTTTGAGGAACCGATAAACGAGGAGACGAACATTTCGTATTCTACTAACATCTTCTAGAAAATATAACTTTCCACGTATCATCTTGATTTTCTATCGGATACTTTGAACAGTTTCTTGAACGAGTTTGAATGAACAATTTGTATAAATCCGAATCGTCGCACATACATTTGTCGTATCTAGAATCTTCTACAAGTAGAATCAAGTGTAAAAAACACATAAATAACTTCAAAAACAATTTAATATGAAAAAGTATTTATCGTTTGATCCAAATATTTATAATGACTTGAATGATTTTATCTTCTTCTTCTTATTCATTCTTTAGTTTAGGAAAGTTGCCTGTTTCGTAACGACTTTTTTCAGCCTATTGCACTGTTAAATTGTCGAACCATCGTTTTCGTGGGCGCCCCGTGCTTCTGCGGCCAACCGGTTACTTATCCCGTGCAATTCTGATAATTCTTCCGTTGTCCGTTCTGATGATATGTTCATTCTATTCTTTTTTTTTTTATTATCCATTCGTCAATGTTTTTCACTTTGCATGTTCTTCTTATATCTTCACTTCTCTCTCGATCTAGTAGTGTTTTTCCAGCTATTCTGCGAAGAATTCTCATTTCGGTTGTCTCTAGTAACTGTTTCGTTTTCGCCGTGTCTGGTCGAGTTTCTGCGGTGTGTGACATAATAGGTCTTACCGTTGCCTTGTAGATTTTTGCTTTGGTCTCTATGTCCATGTTTTTGTTTCGCCATATTGTGTCATTCAAACAACCCGCTATTCTGGATGCCTTCATTGTCTGTTCTCTTACCTCTGCTTTAACATCACCATATCCTGAGATTTCTATTTATAGGTACCTAAATCTCATTTCCTGCTGAATAACCTTCCCTTCAATTTCCAGTCTGCACCTTAACGGTGTCTTTGATGTTGTCATGCATTTAGTTTTCTGGGACGATATTTTCATATTGAATGATTTGGGTATGCAGTTGAATCGGTGTAGTAGACGTTGTAGATCATCCTCATGTTCGGCCACTAATACAGCGTCATCAGCATAGCATAGGATGGTTATTTCTTCGTTGCCCATTTTATATCCTTTTAGCAGTCTTACATTTCTTACTATTTCGTCCATAATGATGTTAAAAAGCAGGGGACTTAGGGAATCCCCTTGTCGGATACCACGACCTGCATCAATAGGTTCAGTCAAGGCACCATTTATCTTTGCTTGGATCTTATTGTTTCTATAGATGTCCTCTATGGTCTTGATAAGATTATTCGGAATTTTCCGGTTATTAAGGAGGTGTATAACATCCTTTAACTGCACACGGTCGAATGCCTTTTCCAGATCAATGAAACACACATATGCTGGTCTGTTGTACTCAATTGATTTTTCTGTTATCTTTCTTATGATGAAAACCGTGTCTGTGCACGATCTGCCTGATCTGAATCCCTGTTGTTCGTCTTCTAGATTCGTTAAGCTGTTCATTTTGTTCGTTATAACCTTTGTTGTTAGTTTCAATGAAGTGTTTAAAAGATTTATTCCCCTGTAATTTGTAGGTAGTTTTTTGTCTCCTTCTTTAAACATAACTATAGTTGTGCTGGTTCGCCATTCATCAGGTATTTTGTGTTGGCATAATATTTTTTGGATTAGGAGTGTTAACTGTTGTGTGAGACGTTGGTTACCATATTTTAGTAATTCGTTTGGAATGCCATCTTGCCCTGAGCTCTTCCTATTCTTTAGTTTTCGAATAGCTGATTCTACATCACTGGGCTCAATTTTTATTTCATTTTTAGTTACTATTTCTGGCGTATTTAGTTCCGCTTGAGGTTCTTCTGATTTATAGAGTTCTGTTTAGTAGTTAATCCAGGTTTCTCTTGTGATCTGATTTGTTTCGATCATTTCGTTGACCTCCTTTCTTTGATTTCTAATAAATCGCAAGATTTGTTTTTGGAGTCCATATAAGTCACTCTCAATTCTCTTCGAAAAAATCTTCCAATGGTGTTGTTTTGTTTGCCTTACTAATGTCGCTGTTTGATTCCGGATTCGTCTATACATTTCGTATGATTCAGGTATTCGTAATGTTCTATAGTTACGGTATGCTATTTTCTTTTTTTTGTATATTTCCTTAATCTCTGGGCGGAACCAAGGAGTTTTGATCATTCTAGCCCGGTTTTTTACAGCTCGTGTTCCCAGGGCTTCATATGCAGCTTCTAAAATTTTAGTATTTAGTTTCTTCCAGGCTGTGTTTATATTATCCTCTTCTTTTATTAGGTTTATTTTGATTTTATCCTCCAACCTGTTCGCATATAGTTGTTTAGTTGGTAAGTTTCATAGTGACTCGATGTTCATTTTCGATTCTTTTGATTTTATGTTTCAATGATTTCATGTTATTATGAATTTTTGATGTTATTTGAAATTTAAATATTAATATATTGACTGGAATGTGATGTTACGTTATTATGAAATAAAATAATCAATGAATACGTGAGATATAATTAAATTATTAGAGAAAATGATAGGGAAAAAAAGAAGATGTTTATATTTAATGATAAATTATTTATAATATCTAAGAGAATATTGGAATAAGATAGAAACGATCCAAGTTTCGTATAGAAAGCAATATCTAAGCGTCACAAAAGACGTTGATACAATCTGGCACAGAGAACTACGAGAGGAACCTATCCTCAAACGTGCAAGTGACTTGTTAACGTCAGTCTGTCTTGGAAATTGAACACAGAAAACTACCTTACCAGACTTTACCGCATAACCAAGGGGGACCAATTTCGAATGTTGCATTACGCGTTTACCTATTCGATTCGTGTATAATTATCCTACCAATAATTTCAATCTAATTCATATTTTATAATTAATAATTTAATGTAATAATTAAATCCAATTAGGAAAATATTTAGCCCGTCGAAAAAAAAAAACAATTCATTTATCGAATAATAATTATTCGACTTAAAAATGAAATTATGAATTTCTACGACATACAAACGCGATCAAATTTTCATATTTTAATTAAAATCATTTAGGAAGATTCATAATATTAGATTAGAATTATTTTTATCTGCTTTTTTCTATTATTATTATTATTATTATTATTATTATTATTATTATTATTATTATTATACAGATATTTGCGAATTAATGTAATTTCGTTTGATGGTATTTGTATGGTATTACATGCATCGAGACATACGATTTTACGAGATCGGATTATTTCAGATACGAGCTATTACAAAATATGGTCTCTAGTTTCAAGCAAATTCCTTCGGGATATATTTTAAAATAAATTTTCTTCAAGTAACATTTTAATACGTTCTCGAGAATTTATTAGAATAATCGGAACATTATCAGTGAATGTAGATTATTTCTTACATTGTATTTGTATGTGTGTGTGTGGGTGTATTTAGTATCAAAGAGAGAAAGGCTTATCTTGAATTATTTGCCTTTAGCTATGATCAAAGAATACAATTTTGTTGATTGTTCTCCTTTGTATTTAAAGTTTTATCAACGACACAATCAACTGTAAAAACTTAATTATCCTTATTTTCTAATAGAAAATCTTCTTAAAACATTTTATCATAAAACAAACAAGCCACTAGGCACGCGAAGGTTTTTTATTATTTTTTTTTCCCCTACCTCAAATGACCGGAAAAAGATTTATTCTCAAACGTTGCAACAATCAGTGGTATTTCAAATTTAATTTTACTGTAGGAAACTACTCGTAAAGTTTTGTAATTAAGGTAAAACGTGACCGAGGGTGTTTAATCGATCGATTCTTCTTTCTGTTTCATTAATTTTACGCACACAAACACACACGTACGTAAACACAAAATAGAAATATATATAAAGAATATAAATTTAAAAAATGTGCAAATATTATATAAAAATTTAGATTAGTTCGTAATATTATTATAGAAAAGGGTAACAAAAAAGAAAGAAAGAAAAAAATGATTGCGCCTGAAAGAGGGCAACGTGGTATATTTTGCTGTTAATTGCGGTTGCCCGTACCATCTGTCAATAAGAAAGTTTTAAGCCCCCTGTGGAAGGCAACATCCATTACCCATACGCGTGACTGTGTTGCCTATCACAGAAGTTTATAAAAGTTTACCCCTGATAAATGAGCACACTTAATCGTAATTATCTAGCAAGTATGCCAGGTTGTATACCTACGGGTGTTCTACAATTTTTATTCAACAATTAATTAACGACTATAAAATAATTTTGTTGAATTTTTCAATCAATAAAATCCTCTTTTTTCCCCTTCTATTTTTTTCTTTAAATGCAAGAAAAATCGTACTAAATTATATAATCCTTGTATTTTATATTCGAACGAAATGAATTATATATTTTTGTTGTTGTTGCTGTTGTAGACCTTTCGTTATTAAAATATTTAACGAGCATTTTATTCGCGTTTTGTTTACATTTTTGTCACCTAGCATGTTTCATCTTTACGCGTTGAATCTTTCATTCGTTTTTCACTTTGTTCTAAGAAAATCTAATCTCACGGATGAAAATAATCTTTTTTGTATCTTTATTTTTCATCAACCCTGTCAACGTAAAAACGCCGGATGCATCTTGTCGGAAACTAACAAACTGACTTTTCTTAATGACAGATGGGATTAAGATCTTTCGGTAAGACGTAACGTTTAATCTTTTTATTTCGTATTTATTTATTTTCTCTACAATTTCCTATTATTTATATTTTCATTACGTAACGGAAAATGAATAAATATATTTGAAAAAAATATTGATACGGATTATTAATTGAATTATCCAAGAAAATTGTCATTTACTCGCTAAATTTATTCTGTATAAAATAATCATCTAAAAAAAAAAAGAACTAATTGAATTCATTTTCGAACGGTTACTCGTACTTTTGAAAAATACTATATCAATCCCACGACCCTAATATCCTCGTATACAAGGTGTCTCAAGATTTTTTTTTCCCGATCAAACTTTGTCCGAAGTATTTGATGTCAAAATATAAGAAAAAAAAAAATCAAAGAACAAATGGTACGAAAAAATTAGAAATCATTTGTAAAAGTTTATTTAGCAAAATTGATCATTGACCTAAATTATAAATATATTTCATTCGTTGTTCAATCATTATAAACTTATTTGGTCGAATAAAAGTTCAGACACCGTGTATATACATTTCTAAAGCGACAAAACGGAAATACAAAAGTGTCACTCGATGAAAGTAATGCACCCCCTAACACCAGACCGCCTCCTACCACCCCTTCCTCTCTATGATCGATCAATCGAACATGATTCGAAGTTACTATAGTAAATTCCGTTCGAAATGGTTGAAAATTTCTGGCGCGATAAATTTATCGGTCAAATAAATAATCAAAATAAATTCTTCGAACGTTTACTATAGAACATTTTCATACATATACGAGTATATATATATATATATACGCATAATTTATTTAATTTTTTGACTTTTCTTATGTTATTTCTATTATTATTTTAATTTTGCAACTTTTAACAATGAAAATTTACAGATTACAAAATGGAAAAGAAAAGCAAATCTATGTATTCACAGTGGGAGCGAGATAAGGTTTGACATTGGTAAAAAGAGAGGAAAAAAAAAGAAAACAAACAAATCGAATAACATTTCAAACAAATTTTCACCACCGCAACAGTGTTGTTTATGCACATAATTGAAACAAACGAAAAATCTGTTATTGTTCTCGTCCTTTGGAACGTTATATTGATTTTTCACCGATATTTTCTCTACGGATCTTTTTATTTATTTCTTTTTTGTTTTGTTTTTCAGAACAAAACTTCGAAATAACACGCAGGTGATGCGTTATGCATTGAAACGCGTTCTCATTTTTTATTTTCCTACAACGAAAAACTATGAAATTACGACACTGTAAACAAAAAATGAGAAAAATAAGAAAAAAAAGAACCCAAAAAGCGATAACCTCCGATAATTTTTACTAAAACGAAAAAAAAAAAATAAAAAAAATAAAAAGAAAAGTAAAATGGACGGAAAGAAAAAAAAATGGAGATCGTTAATTCGACTGTTGTAATCAACACAATTTATATATATATACACAATATCCAATAATTCATCGATTATGTGATAATAATAAAATAAAAAGCGCATCCTTATCTTTACCTTATAAACAAATCGATATTAACGTCTAATATATTTTGTAAGAATAATTATATATTATAGAAAAAATAATATAACATCATCCAGATGATATATTATAATATAATCGTGGAGATAAATTCAAGAGAAATTGTGTGCAACGCGTAACGATTAAAAATAAATATTAATTGTTTTAATATATGAAAGTATTTATTATACATTAAGTTTTGATTAAATTTCTATAAATTTTTAAACAGTATGATATATCTTTGAACACATCTTGTTCGATTTTAAATTATTACAGTAGAACAAAGTTCTATTTTATTCGCAATAATCGTTAATGTAGCATAGTACAAGTTGTCGAAGGATAGGTCGCCTGAAACTTGCTCAAGTTAATGCAAAAGTCGAGCTCCTCTCTCTCTCCCTCTTCACCCTACCCCTCCCTCCCTCTCTCTCTTTCTTTACGAGGAAGTTTATATACTTTATATACTCGAAGAGATAGTATTTGTGGTCGTGAATGCCCTTCGACAAAATTGAAGAACCTCAACCTCCCAAAAACTCATAAAAGCATCTTTGATTTTAAATTTTCAATAAAATTCAATAAATATAAGAAAGAGGAAAAGTATTATTTATTAATTTATTAATTCAATAAATAAATAATAAAAATAATACATGAAATAATTAATACTAATATTATATGTAAATTAATAATCGATCTAAATTAATTTTTGATTCATCATCACCATCATCATCATCATTATCGATTAGTACGACAAACTAATAATTTCATTATTAAAATTTTTAAATATTATTATTGTTTAAATATATTCATATTCCTCCTAATCCATTTACGCGTGTGTTGAACTAAACATTAACGCAAAGCTACGATTGCAATCTTTTCGATCTGTTCGAAGCACGAACCACGAGGATTAAAATTACGACCAGCTCTCGATAAAGGGGGGGTCGAGGAACGAGGGGGAGGAAGTAAATCGAGAGGGTGAGTGAACCGGGGGGCAGAGTAGGGGGACAAAAAACATCGACAAATATCCTTTCGATTCCGACCACCCCCTTCACCCTGGATTACGTACGAAAGACGTAATAAAAAGGAGAAAAAGATTAAGTACGGTGTGTATTCGGATTTGTAAATCCATGTAAAAAAAAAAAGAAAAAAAGAGGCGAGGAATGAGTGGGGGAGGGTCGGTGGGTTTTGTAGAGAGAAAAAAGACAAAAAAATAGCAGTACGAGTAAACGCCAAAGGGTCAAATGTAAATTCGTTCAAAAACGAAATTCCCACCCCACTTCCGTCCCAACCCTCACCCAATCCCCCATTCCAACCCCTCGTCGTCGAATCAAATAAGAAATCGATGACGATGAGAGTAGTACTTTGTATAATCTGTGAGTTCTTTCGAAATTATGATGATAGGGGGTTGGAAGATGAAACGGGTTTTTTCTTATTGAAAATCCAGATTAGACAGATTTAGTTTAAAAGGAGAGAGAGAGAGAGAGAGAGAGAGAGAGGGATGTGACAGGGGGAAAAAAAAGAGAGAAGGAGAATTTTTCTTTCGTTAATTAAACGAACATCGAAACGTCGATCAATCTACGTTTGACTTTTCTATTTTTTTTCTTTTTTTGTTGCTTTTCGAAAATTTATTCAACTTGGGTAAGCGCGTTTTCGTAGATATTTACGAATTATACTATACGATTATAGGAAATATTATTTTTTTGTCCCAGTATAAACGTATCTTAATAAATTTTACCAAACAAATGTCGAAATTTGAAGCCCAGTTTTTGCCATGATTTTCTATTATCTCTAATTGTATGTCTTCGAGTATTTCCTTAACTACGTGAATTGCATTTAACTTTAGTGAGAAGTGCGGGGAGGAGGAGGGTTGGAAGTGGGAGGGGTTTCAAATATCGTCGAATGAAATTTAAAACGTTTGCCCGGTCTAATTCGATTGTTCCAATCGTTAAGCTAACTTTTCGAATAATCATTATTATCATTATCGATTCTTTGCGTTTTATCTTCGTAACTACTTTTTCTTTTTCCACAAATTTTTTATTTTTTTTTTCCGTTTGATCAAACAACAACATATCCAACTGATGATAAATTATCGCGAAAAATAAAATCAAATTTAAATGCGATCGAATTGCGAATATAAGTATGAACGATTAGGCTGCTAATTATATTTAAAAATGAATACAATGAAAATTATTCTAAGATGTTATCATACGTGTTAGATTGAATTTATTAATGAAAATATATTATGTAAGTATAAATTAAAATGTTACAAATATCTCGTATAATTATATATATATATAATTATTTAGAATAATTATTAGAATTGTTGTTCAAAGTACCATTCATATTTACGATAATTAATCCCACTTGAAATAACCGAAACATGGGATTATTAAGCAAGCTAATATGTACACTAACAATGAACCCTAATTATGGATAAATAGGTATAAGCAAAGATACGCTCGTGATCATTTCATTATCCTTCCATTATCATATGTTTTTTCTTCGTGGCCAATTTTTACGTACAAATAAATATTATAATTTAAAATATGAATCGATGAAAATGTTTATAAATCTGTATAAACTTTGTCTCTTTGTGAATGGTTCGTGAACCAATTACGCCTAAGAATTTAATATTCATATACGCGTATAGAAGAATGAAAATACGTGTTTAAAAGGAATAATTATTTTATGCCTTATCGTACAAATTGCAATTAAAGATTCATCCTTGTAACTCGTTGTAGTTTCGATCGAAGAAACAAACCATTCGACCCTTAAACCCATCATCGTCAAACACTGGGTTGTATAAACTTGAACAGAGTTGTTAACATAGGACGAATTCGTATTCGAAATATAGCCCATTTTCTTCTTTCTCTCCAAGTTTTTCGAACGTGATATTACATTTATTTCACTCTTGGGAATATTTTTGACTAACGCATTTAAACGAATTAATTTTTATTATTCCACTTCTCTCTCTCTCTCTCTCTCTCTCTCATTTTCTCTTATATGTGTTTATTATTCTATTAGAACGATGTAATAGAATCATAATGAAATTAGTCTTACGAGTTCCAAAAAATTATCTAAAAATCTTCTAACGTTTCTAAAGTATAATCTAAATGAAGAATTAATTTTGAAACAATAATTTTTCTCGCACCTCTGCCAAATGGCATCGTAACCATGCCGCTTTCAGCTTTACACGCTTGTCAACTAGCAACAAAATTTAACGGAACCGTTTTTGCATTGGTGAAATGTCGTGAGAGGGGAGTGGCTATTTAAAAAAAAACAAAAAAAAAAAGGAGAAAAATTGTTATTTGGCAGAAGTAGTAATATTTTAGATAAACGAATCAAAAACTCCATTCCAAATTGGAAACTTTCGAAACGTTAAACAAGCTTGTTTGTGACACGAAATGCGCATGAACAACCGCCATGTTGACAAAATGCCGTTTGAAAATAAAAATAAAAAAATAAAACTAAATAAAATGAAAAGAGTAAAAGATGAAAAAAGTAAAAAAGTAAAATTCGCAAACGCGCGCTAGTCCCTTTAATAATTTAATCTTCCCTTCGTATTCTGAGACAGTACTTGATTTTCCGTCGCACTAACAATCCAGGAGTTAGAACTTCCGTCGTAGTTTCATGCGTATTAATGAATAAATATTTATTCTTATTAGCGAAATGGATTTATTCATTTGTATTTTCTTTCTTTTTATTATTTATTTAAATATTTCAAACTTTATTGGAAAATATTCTCAATAAGGAATGAAATATCTCTCACGTGGACGTTAAATACTTTTGAGAACAGAATTGCAAGTCCGTTATATCTTTGTGGGTGTTGGGATAATTGCAAAAGCATGAAATGCAGGCGTATTTTACGTAACGATTTTTCAGAAAATTTTTTGATAATTCCAAGAGAAAATCCTTTTCATCGCATAAGAAATAAATGGATTTATGTCAAGTACGAGCATTAATATAATTAGTTAGCTATGTACGATAACAACACGCCATGATAACAGGAAGAAATTTTAACAAATATTACAAGAAAATCTCGGATGAAACCATTATAAGGTTACCATAAAATACCATGTTATATAATAATGAGAATAAGTTATACAAAAAGGCGGTTGGTTTCAATAAATTTGATAACTATTTTATTTTATTTTTATAATTAAAAGAAACATTTTTATTAAAGCAATTTTTGTAGGCTAATTAGTCAACTAATAAACTATTAAGTTTTTTTAACTACTATTGCAAAAAACTAAGTAGAAAAGTGTTTGTTTACAGATACGTGTACAATAGAACGTGATTAACAAGTTTACGTTTATCCGACGTCTTTTTAACCAAGATCATGAAATGTTTTCTTTTGTCTTATGCTAATTTTGGGTTTTTCTGTTCGTTAATTTCTTGATTGAACAAATACTATGTTTTTGCACAAATAAAACTTTTTGAAGTTATACTTCTTTTGGCGCGTTTGGGAAAATGTGATGGGAGTGATTTTTTTCCGAACGACACCACGAAGTTTGTCGGTATTTACGATGCGCGGCAAAGCGATTTCAAATTTACGGCATGAAGTTGTCTTCTCTTCTTCTTCCTCTTCTTTTTATCTCAAGCGGGTCACCCATCCAAGTATTAATCGTACTCAGCGCTGCTTTACTTAAATGATCGAAGCGGGAACTAATACAATCACCGTGCCATAGCTGTTGACGCGTGGAGTAATTCGATATATCTCTCTTATATTTAGTGTTTACTGATATCTATATCTTGATATTTTCTTTTTCTTTTTTTTATTCTTTCTTTCATATATATATATGTAGGATGTTTAAATAAAAAAAAAAATAGTGAGGAGTGCGATCAGAAGTAATTTATTAATATAACACTAACTATCGTAGCTGAACTTACACTGAACTGAACTGTCTTCGAACCGAAAACGCTCCTCTTTTATATTCTCTCGCCTTATATCCTTTCCTCCTTTCGTCTTTCCTGCATCCACGCTAAGCACATCCATACACGCATACTCTCTCATTCCCTAACCGAAAAACAACTTTTTGCTTATACTAGATCGTTCTCGAACATTCACATTTCAATGTTTCTTACTTCTATATTTATCCTACAATAATTAAGGAAATTATTTCTTATGCCTTTACCTAGCTGAACAACAATTTTACTTATACTCGATTACTCTTGAATATTCATATTTTAACGTCTTTTGCTTCTATATTTATTCCAATCCCATACTCGGCCATTCTGCATGTACATTCGTCCTCGAATGTGTCTCTCTCCGAATAGAACATTACAGAATATGCATACATACTACATTGAAATTTCACACACACGCTCGTTATCGGATATATCACTCTCACTCTCATTGTCAGACATATCACCTTCTTCACTAAACCACGGTTTCATATAATCGGCTGCTGTGGATGTTTGCAACGGACCCTCATGCTCTCCAACTCTTCGTACTAAATAACGATTGTTACGCATTTCTTTTATTATCGTATACGGTCCTAAAAACTTATTCGCTAACTTCAGGCCTGGTCCCTGTTGCATACGCTTTATTGCAACCAAATCTCCGTCGCGATAAACCCTAGCTTCGACTCTTTGTTTATTAAACGTTTTGCGATTTTCCCTCTGTACTTTACTAATACTTTCTTTCGCACGCTCTCGTAGTTCATTACGCTCATCCTCAAACATACTAATCAATTCTGATTCTATCATTTCTTTTATCTGCAAATCTACTTTAAAACGCGGTTTTGTTCCGAACAATAATTGAAATGGAGACATACCAATACTCCTATGTAAAGTTATATTCAAAAACTGTTGAGCCGTATCTAAATATTTATACCATTCTTCTTTCGATGTATCAGATAATTTTGTTAACAGTGGTATTAATGTTCGGTTAACACGCTCTACTTGTCCGTTTGCTCTCGGCACACCAGTCGTAATTAGAGAATGTACAATGCGTTCTTCAGTGCAATAGTTTTTAAATTCGGCAGAGGTAAACGCAGTTCCTCTGTCGGAAATAATACGCCGTGGGTTGCAAAAAATCGCAGCTTGTTTTCGCAGTCTCATCACTACTTCAGACGAACTAGTACTTTTTGTTGAATAAAGCCAGGTAAACTTTGAGAAAGCATCTACAACTACAAATATATGTCGATAACTCTTCTTTGTAGAAGGCAGCGGTCCTAGATGGTCTATGTGATTGGTATCAAGGGGCACTTCCCCTTTATCTATGGGATTCAGATATCCTTCTTTTCTACCTTGTTTACTTTCGGCTAATATACACGCAACACAGTTTCGAATAACATTTTCTATTTTCATTTTAACATTTGGAATCCAATAATCTTTTCGAATTAATGCCTCTGTTTTACTTACAGAAAAATGACCAACCTCATGCGCTTGACGAATTATTTGTAAACACATCTGTTTCGGAACTACTAATTTAAAATCATCATCAACTTCTTTGAACAACAAATCTCCTCGCATTTCGTATCCATTAATTTTTCCGTCTTTAGTTAAATCTATTATTTTTTGTACATCACTATCGCTCCGCTGAGCCTGTCTTAAGCGATTCATTAATCCATTTTTACTTTCTTCAATAATCATACAAGATGGTAACGGCTGACGACTTAAAGCATCTACATGCAGCATATTTTTTCCTGGACGATGCTCGATAACATAATTAAAATCTTGTAAAAAGAAAACCCACCTACCAATTCGCACGCATAAATCTTTTTTTCCCATCGTAAGAGCAAAAGCGCGACAATCCGTAATAATTTTAAAGGAAATTCCCAATAGGTAAACTCTAAATTTCTTAAGCGCTTTAATTATTGCAAGTACTTCAAACTCGTAACTTGTGTATTTCTTTTCTGCCGGTGTAGTCTCACCACTAGCATAAAAAATAGGGTGCCACGCGTTATCTTTCTCGCTCTTTTGTAACAATATCGCTCCATACCCATGCATACTCGCGTCAGTGTTTAACTGTGTCTCTGCACTAACCCTATACAAACTCAACACCGGTTTCTCGGCTAATATTTCTTTCAATTGAATGAATGAGTTCTCTTGTTCCTCACCAAATGTAAACTTAGCATCCAATTTCAACAAATCTGTCAACGGTCTAGCTATTAACGAATAATGTGGTATAAATTTCCTAAAGTAGCCACTTAGACCTAAAAAACTTTGAACATGTCGAATGTTCGTTTGCGTGGGAAAATTTTTAACAGTCTCTGTCTTACGTTCAGATGGTCGTATCCTTCCATTCTCTATTATATGGCCTAGAAATTCGACCCTACTTTGTAAAAAGGAACACTTCTTCCAGTTTATCTGCAAACCTGCTTGACTAGCAGTATCTAACACGATTTTCAATCTTTCTAATCCGTCATCACTATTAATTGATGGTATAATCAAATCATCTAAATATGTTAATACTATTTTCTGGCGAGTCAAATCTCTAAAAACTGCATTTATATATTTTTGAAATACGGATGGCGAATTACAAAGTCCAAAAGGAACTTTTAAAAATTCATAGTGTCCATCAGGAACTATAAACGCGGTGTATTTTCGACTTTCTTCTTCTATCGACACGTGAAAGAATCCATTCTTTAAATCAAGAGTACTAAAGTAATTAGCGCCCTGCAACTGATCTAACTGATCTTCTATGAGAGGCAAAGGATAACGATCTTTAACTATCTTTTGATTTAATTTTCTATAATCAACACACAATCTAAATGAACCGTCTCGTTTTTCCACTAAAACTATCGGACTTGCATATTCAGAAAGAGATGGTTGTACGATACCTTCTTCCATCCACTCTTGTATCTGTTGATTTACAATATCTTTTTGGGATTGGGAAAGTCGTCTCGCCCTTTGATATACCGGTTCGTTATCCTTAACTACGATAGACATTTTAACACCGATATCTTTTGTTTTCCTAGGATTATAATCAGCAACTAAATTCTTAATTTCTTGTTGACATTTAACATCGTTTACATGATCTACTTCTATTTCCAGAGACTTTTCAATAAGATCTATTTTAAATATTTCTGAGCGATCTAAATCGTTACCTGCTTTCGGTGTAATAATAGCGTTTCCGTCTTTAATTGCTACATCGACCGTACTGAGAAAATCGATTCCTAATATCAACTTTTGACTCATAACTGTATTCGGTACTACACGCATTAGAACTACATACAAATTATTGTCAATTGTTAACCGTGCATAATATTCACCTATTGTTGTATTTGTGCCTCCACCTACACCACTAAATTTCAATTCTCTATCCATTAACCGTGGAGATCCTAACTCTATGTATTGATCAAAACGCATAAGACATACATCGCTGCCTGTATCAATCAATGCCTTGATGCAACAATTATTCACTCGAACGTCAATAACGCACTTCTTTTCTTGAATTCTAAATGTGTTTAAACTTTCTTTTACTACGGGATATTTCTTCGGACAATTCGATGCAATGTGTCCTCGCTCTTTGCAATTGTAGCACGTTGGTCCTTCCTTCTTCTTCTTTGGACAACTATCAGCCATATGGTCAAATGATCCACAAGTAAAACAACTTCTTGTCTGCTTCGTAGATTTCCACCCTCCTGTATTCCAATTCTTCATGTTGTAAGGTCTTCTAACGAATCTCGTATCACCCGGAATTCGATTCTTTTCCTGCAAGGTCACTCCTTCGAAAGCTTCTAGGATATCTGCCTTCGTTCGTAACCTATTTATCTTAGCTTGGTTTTTATGATTTGCATCTGGAATACCTTCGATGATATAATCTACAATTTCATCTTCATGAATCGGAACTTTGTTTCCGAGTATCACCTTGTTGTGAACGTACTCACGAAATGACTCATCTTTTCTCCAAACACGCTCTTCAAAAATTTTTCGTAGAACTATACGATTTTGCCGATAACAAAATGTGCTTCTTAAATCGGCTAGCAATTCCTCAATGGGTATTGTGACATAATCTGGTTTTGAATAGAACCATTCAAGTGCCTTCTCTTTTAATCTCATGCTGATTAACATACGCACTTGATTATCGTTGAGACTATATGTTGCTCGTAACATTCTCAGCTGTCTTTCCCAATTTTCGTATTCACCCATTTCTCCCTTAAAAACATTCAAAAGGTCAGACACAAGCCTTATATCAACCCTTTCTCTAAATCTGGATTACTGTAACTTTGTTCTTGCGTTTCAACCAATTGTCGTCGCTCTGTACTAATACTTGCACCGCGAAGACTTCTAACCAATTCTAACTCACGTCGTACGAGTTCCAATTCTTCCTCCAGTAAATGCTTATCATTTTTTCTAACTTCTTCTTCGCAATTATCATTCAAAAATCTCCCTACATCTTAAGCATCAGGGAATCTTACTTCTTCACACACAACGCGTGGAGCTGTATTTGTTACGTTCTTCTGAGCCCACGCTTCCGACGGATCAACTTCTCTCAACCGTTGTATTAATTCGGTTTTCGTTCCTGAAGTGCTACATCCTAATTCTTTGCACTTCTCCTTGAGTTCAGCAATCGTAGCGTTATTCAGTGACTTCGACATCTTATAAATCTTTTCAACGAACCGACAAACCAAAAACTGTGTCCAACCTCGATCTTTAATACAGACTTAAACCAACGCTGTATAACTTACACGAGGATGCTATTCCCAATACAACCCCGATCTTTAATACAGGCTTCAACTAATGCTGTATAACTTACACGAGGATGCTACACACTAGCAATTTCAAAAATTACACTCACTCACGGCTTACTTTTTACTCAATCCCGGCTGAGCCCCCAAAATTTGTAGGATGTTTAAATAAAAAAAAAAATAGTGAGGAGTGCGATCAGAAGTAATTTATTAATATAACACTAACTATCGTAGCTGAACTTACACTGAACTGAACTGTCTTCGAACCGAAAACGCTCCTCTTTTATATTCTCTCGCCTTATATCCTTTCCTCCTTTCGTCTTTCCTGCATCCACGCTAAGCACATCCATACACGCATACTCTCTCATTCCCTAACCGAAAAACAACTTTTTGCTTATACTAGATCGTTCTCGAACATTCACATTTCAATGTTTCTTACTTCTATATTTATCCTACAATAATTAAGGAAATTATTTCTTATGCCTTTACCTAGCTGAACAACAATTTTACTTATACTCGATTACTCTTGAATATTCATATTTTAACGTCTTTTGCTTCTATATTTATTCCAATCCCATATATATATATATATAATAATAATTATTTTTCTTTTAAGTTATATTTTTTTTGAAGTTATTCTTTGAAGTTATTTTTGAGGTTATTGAGGTTATATTCGTTTTGGTACGGCAAAGAAGTATAACTTCTTACGTGCTTACATAAGTGCACCCACCAATTTTTTTATAAACTTTTTTCCTTTAATTTAACATATTTCTGATAATATAAATACATATGTTTTTTTATTTACAACAAACTCAACTGTACTTTCTAATTTTAGATTACACTAATTATAAAAAAATTCCGTAATTATTTGTTGAAAGTTATAACAAAAGAAGATTCAGTATAAAAAAAAAAACCAGTTATATTATAATATACTATGTGTGTATAGTATATATATTTTTATAGTATAATTACATTTAATTTAGAATATTTATATTATAAATAGATTAGTATAAATAAAACTTTTCCGTAAAAAAGCATTTTTAAGTAGTAAATTAATAAAGCAATGAAATTTCAAACGGATAACAATATTTTGATAAAAATAAGAAAACATAAATATTATTTTGTAGTGAATACATATGCATTATATTATACATATTATATATAATTATAGAGATATGGTAAAAGTGATAGTTGTTTTAAATGAAAGTGGTTTTATTTAGATTGCACGGCGGGTTTAATGTTTTATACACTATTAGCTAGCGTTGATTCTAACTGATTGTGAACTGAACAACTAAAGAATTGCTTTCTCCTTTATATTTTTCTTTTATCTTTCTCAAAACTTCCCGACCATTTCCGAGTAATAAACATCTAGATTATTTCTCTACTTTAGATACAGGGAATATTCGAGATATTCGGTGCGACGTAACATCAGAGGACCGACTCTCCTCATGCGATATCGCATACCTAAACAAAAAAATGCATTTCCGAGAAACTGTCTCTCTTTTATGCTACATAATATTTATATTAATATAAAACATATATGCAAATAAAATATATTTTTTTTATTTTATTCGTTTTCTGTTTTTCAATTTTTATGTATGTAAGCCGGTCGGAAATTTCCTTTTTAATCTTTTTCTTATGCGAGTAGTGTATGTTTCTATAGCTAGTTGATTAGGTAAATACAATATATGCATAAATATATGTGTCCATAATAACGAAACTGGTTTAAGTCATATATCTCTTGTTTCGAGATATTCAAAAGATTACATTTGAACACTAACAGATTTCCATATAATGTTGAAATAACAAACGTTATCTAATGATGCATTTTTGACAACAACGTAAAAATTACATTGAATTAATTTAGTTTTCAATAATGTGGTTTTAAATAACTGATAAACTTATTTTTTTTAAAGTTTCACCAAGACCGCTTTCATAATTATGAGTATGCGTATACAATAAAAAAGGGTCATAGTAAAAGAATCTTTTTTGTAATCAAAAATCCTAATAAAAATAACTCAACCCTACTGTTGATTATTCATTGAACGCTGGTTTATCAAGGTCCTAATTTATTTATTCATTAAACATACATATATATACTTTTGTTATATTTTTATTTAAATAAATTTTTGTGATTTTGACTACTACCATGTCTCCCTGTACTCACATGACGTTCGGTACTGTTCGGGGATTCATTTAATTCTCAAATCCTGTTAGAGTGAAATCATGTTCTAGGATGCCCTGTTTGATGAGACTTCTCCCCAATTCTCGGACTCTATCAAAACGAAACTGTTTTATAGAAATGCCGTAATATACGGGGTTATTCAAATTCAAGAAAGATTCTTTTATTTTGATGATTTTTAAATTATTTACGTATAAATAAAATATTCTTTTTTGTTCATAAGAATAAAATTAAAAAGTTAGAATGAATGAAATTCTTACTAATTGACAATCTTGAAATTAATTCTACATTCGATTAAAATTCTTTCTTTTTATCTCATTCTATAACTTTTTCAACTTGAAATTCGGTTCACCTTTCTCGATTAAATTTTCACAAGCTTGATCGAGAACGAGCTAAAGTTTCTTCTCATTTTCAATTTTGTCATCTCCGTATCATCTTTCCCTCTTCTCTCTCTCTCTCTCACTTTTACTCTCTCTCACTCTCACTCTCAATCTTACTCTCTCTCACTCTCACTCTCACTCTCACTCTCACTCTCTCACTCTCTCACTCTCTCATTCTCTCACTCTATATATATGTGTAGTATATTATGTCGTCAGAACTATTATAACCTGTGAATCGAGAGGATTCTCAAGCGGTAAACATTGTCGAATAAAAGATATCTTTGAAAATGAAAAATAAATAAACACATAAAAAGTTTTGGATATGAATCGTTCTTTTTTTTTTTTAATTCGTCAGCACTCTAGTGAACTTTTCGGAAGTCTTTACTCTCGTGATGAGAGATCTGCTCACGCTCTGTGCGCATGCGTCAAATATTTCGCGCGTTTAAATAAAAAAATTATACGACAATAGGTATTTTAATAAAATATATGCATAAAATATTCTAGGATTACTAAATAAAAAAATTAATATTACAGATGATTTTATAAATCAAAATAAGAAATAATCAAATATAATAATTATACTGTTTTGTTTAATAAGTTTTCTGCTTTAAAAAATATTAAATTTCAAGTATAAAGTAAATATACTTTTAGGTTATCTACATGTCAACAATGTTGTCAGTGAAAATTATAATAAAGACAAGTTATTCTAAAGGAAAAAAATACTTAGGTGAACGGCATCTGAGTTAAGCGAAAAAAAAAACACACTTTTTCATTATTAAAATTATTTAATAATTATTTTAAATTATTATTCCCTTCTTTTTGTATACATGTACAATAATTGCACTTGTAAAGAATAAAATTTAAAATTAACGAATTATATCGAATTCAGTCGAATAACCGTAAATCAAGGAAGATGTACGAACTGACTCGATCGCTAACGAAAGTAAATTTTTCATGCCTGCACCTACACTCTCATGATGATAAAAACTCTCACAATTTTTGAGGTGCATGAAAAAAAAATTTTGTTTAATCTTTAAATGGAATTGAGAAATTTAGGGAATTCGTATTTTAAAAATAGATAAAATTATATGAAGATAGAAAAAATTTCAACTATTCATTCCATAAAAAAAAAAGTTATTGTTGTTTTAATTCGAGCGTGAGCAAAATGCTCATAGCAGGAGTGCAGACGAGTTAATAATTCTTATTATAAATTATCGTTTAAAAAACTGAAAACATAATTGATTTTTTAAAAGCTGTTTTTCTAACAAATTAAAACACGATTTTTTAAATAAAATGCTTTACAATTTTATAAATTACGATAGAGAACTACCGCTGTAATAGTATAATGACCGATTGATTTTTACACTCTCGGAGTTTCGACATTAATTTTTTTCGCAAATGTTTTGGTAAGAAAATATGTAGCGACCCCTCTGACTTAATGCAAGGGTTAAAGGGCGTTATTATTAAGTAATAGCTTGTCAGGACTGACGTCTAGAATACACACATATTTAATTGTACATAAAATCACTTAACGTAAATCTTCGTAATTACATAAACATAACATAAGAAAACATAAGACATAAAAGCCGTAAAACATAAGACATAAGAACTCAATAAGGCCACATAATACTTCCACATAATACGACCAAATAATACTTCCCAAAATACTTCCGCATAATGCCATAAGACTTCCCTAAGCTCAATCATAAGACTAATTTTTTCCTTTTCCCTATCTTATGAACCGGTCCAACCGCCGTCGGAGGAGCAAAGGGGTCGCAGGGCGGTCCTAGTCCCTTTCCGACCCATCATTGGTCAACCGTCTTTCTTCCAAATCTACGTAACACCTTAGAGTGGGAGTGCGTACAAACGTTCTCGGAATCTCCAAGTCTATATCACCAGATGTTATTTGTTCAGCAATAAATATTAGATCCTTTTCTTAAGAGGACCCTATCTTACGGATTATATAGTGTCATAAATTCTCCATCTATCTTATACAAACTAAGATTAGATTATCTTATATCTATCCTAAACTAATATTATCCCTTAAAATATTTCTTACAAATATGCAAGACTTAGTTACCCTAATAACGTAATAAGATAATTTATTTTTAATTTCTTAAATCATAGATTGAGTCGAAGAAACCTGAAAACGAAATTACAGAATATGTTAACATTGTGATAAAATTCTAACTAATTTCTTTCTTTAATTACATTCTTATCACTCTATCATTAATCGTCTCTCGTCTATCATTTGTCGTCTATTGTCATTTCTTTTCGGCGTCTTTCTACTTATCCTTCTTTTTCTTTGAAATTCCTACTCCGCTTCATCGCAGATGACAGTCGATCGTGTATGTCGCTCTCTTTTCGGTCACGTACGCCATAAGTAGGTACACGCACTTTTTCATATACTCATACTGACTATTCAACACGACAAAAGAAAAAATATTTCCGGTAGTTTTACTTCCAAGAAAATCGTCTTTAGTTGTTCTAAAAAAATCTATATACGTACCTACTTCCAATAGAGATAGTTTTATCTACGCTTAAATTTCTTCTTTTCTTATATTTATATATACATTAACACGAGACAAGAAGAATCACCGCTTCTTATTCATTCCTGAATTTCTTTCCTAACAACAATTCTTTAGGTCATTTCTTAGTCAAAGCTTCACAGCTTGATCAAAAACTTTTTTACCACAAAATTTTTGTTACGCCACACTATTTTGTTATATTTTTATACGCGGTCAGATACATTTACAATAGTACAGATTCTGATACGGAATAAAAGTTGCTTTGATTTTTTGAATTATAATTATTTTATCTGTATATAAACCTGTTGTGTGATTTAAATGATTTTAAAATTTATGCTTACTTTGCTTACAATGTCTTTTCTTTCGTATAAGAAGACTCTTTTTACACGATTTTTATAAGCGTACAGAAATCAATGCGAAAAGGCTAATCCGCATAATTAAAGGATGGGTGGGTGTATATTAGTCAAAAATACTGCTTCTTGTGAAGCGAATATCTATTAATAATTTATTTTTATAATGAAAATTCGTTTAGTATTAGGTGTTTTTTTTTTTTACAAATTTTGA
The DNA here is from genome assembly GCA_010416925.1 of Polistes metricus. Classification (NCBI taxonomy): domain Eukaryota; kingdom Metazoa; phylum Arthropoda; class Insecta; order Hymenoptera; family Vespidae; genus Polistes; species Polistes metricus. The sequence continues at coordinate 376,383 of QUOH01000053.1, forward strand.
ATAAACATTTATTTCTGTACAACGAATTTTATCAATATTCATACATTTTAGCTGATTTAGTAGAAGCAGAAATATATTCAATGCCGTTTATATCATTATTATTTCATTTCGTTTATTATCATTATATAGAAAAAAGAATTCATAGTAATAAGCGTGCCTCATTTGTTACTTTGTTACAGTAATATTATTATATCATAATACTGCTGTTGCACTGTTAAATTAATTACATACGTAACATTATTTAATTATTCAGTTGTAATATACATTCTTCAAACCTTACTCAATTTAAAAAACATAGAAAGCGTTTATTTTTTTTTCCTTTATTTATGTTCCTTTAATATTTATTGCTCAAATAGAGAAAACAGGAAAAATAAATATTACATATTAACAATTAATTAATAGAAGTTTTGTAATTAATATAATACTACAATTGCGATAAGTGGTCATTCTCATTTCTTACATTTGAAATAACAAAAAAAGCTTTTTGTTTTTTTTGTATTTTGTTAAATCGAGAAAACAAGATAAATATAAGAGTCATACTGGGTCGAAAAACTTGATTTTATGTTTTATTTTATAATATATGTTTATTAGAATTTCTTTTGTTTACTTCATTGTCGTAATTAATAAATATGGCTTCTGTTCAATATTATAATAAGAAGAATAAAGTATATGTTAGATAATATATGTTCAAATCTACTATTTATTTTCAAGTAAAAGATTACTTCCTCATTCTCGATAAACTCGATTGTTTCTTTTGTTTTTTGTAATTCCTCAAGTGTAGATGATTTAGATGAAGTAAGAAAGGGAAGATGGAAGAAAGTTAGTTCATATGGCTAATAATCCAGTCGGTCAAGAAAAATTAAAAAAAAAAAATAAATATTTTTTGAAAAAAAAGTTCACCACACGATAGTATGTTTATCCGCTTCATGAAATTCCGAATCACTTGATACCTACATTGTGATAACGATTTCTTTTTGTTATTAAATTACTTATTTAATAAAAACTTAGAAAAAAAGAAATTTAGTCCTACTTCCTCTAATCTCGTTTATTACTTCTACTGGGGGGGATTCTCGCATGCGCTGTGCAGCATATGAGAGGTTCCAATAGTTACCTCTGTCTTACTCATTGGCTTCGGAGTAAGCGATGGAAGAATTAAATGTTTTAGAACTGCTTTTTTAATTACACAAACACCCACACACACCTTAATTTTTATTTTATATTTAATTTTTAGCTACCCTTACGCATTTTGGTCTATAGAATCTGTAAATATTAAAAAAACAATCAATTTTTCAATTTTGACTATTTATTAATGCCAAAAAACTAAAATTCGTTTTTGGCGATAAAAATTGCAAACAATTTTTTTGAGCTTTGCATAATTTTTTCATTATAGAGCTTAATTTAAGCTACAATTTAAAAAAAAATTTTAAATCGATGGATTTTTCGCCGAGTTAGAGCTATTTGTTTACAAGCGCTCGCGCTCGGCACCTAAATTTTTTATTACAAAATTCATAACTCGTAAACTATTAGTTTTAGAGGAGTCAAATTTTGCTCATTCGATTCGGTATTCTTTTCTCTAAATTTCGCACGCGGCATGTCTAGACTACTTTTTATTAGTTTTCGAGATATTTTAATCTAAAACTACTTGCAAAGTGCCAATTTTTTAAACACTTGAATTTCCGCGATTTTGTTTTCGTAAAAATGATCTACATACTTTCCTGAGTATTTAAAAAAAATTTTTTTTAATTTAAGACATTTTTTTGCAAGTAGTAAACAATCCTGTATTCTTTCTTGGCCGACTGGACTATGGACGGTAGTGCTATCCAAAATCGAATAAGATGGGAGACAACTGCTCGTAGAAACGCAGTGGCGTAAATAGCAAGTGCTTTTAAAGTTATTTTTTTTTTGTATATTTTTTCTTTCATTAAGAAAGTTTTATAGGAGGTTGCTGTTATGGGCGGTGTTCCTTCTTTTCTTTTACCATTTCTTCTTGGAGATCCAATAATGAGAATCTCAAAATATAACTGTATAGAACCTTTATTAAAAATCTAGAATCTGACGGTTCATTATACTGCAAATAAACTAATACAAAATTATCACAGTGTTATGAAAGTTTTTCTAGTGAAATTTAATGTTTAAAGTTTTAGTAACCTTCACTGTTGATGTTAATTTCGAGAAAAAGCGTTTTGTGAAAAAACATGCATTGTAACTATAATTTCTTTATACTCTTTTTTATAACAAATATTAAATTTTTAAATTAATTTAAGTATTTCTTCATTTTTAAATTCGGTGTACACGTTTTTTTCTATAATTTTTCTTCTTCTTCTTCTTCTTCTTTCTTTAGTTTAGGCAAATTGCTTGTTCCTTAACGACGTTTTTCTGCCTATTGCATTGTTAAATTGTCGCACCATCGTTTTCGTGGGCGCCCCGTGCTTCTGCGGCCTGCCGGTGACTTATCCCGTGCAATTCTGACAATTCTTCTGTTGTCCATTCTATTGATGTGCTCGTTCCATTCTTTTTTCCTTTTTAGTATCCATTCGTTGATATTTTCCACTTTGCATGTTTTTCTTATATCTTCGCTTCTCTCTCGATCCAGCAGTGTTTTTCCAACTATTCTGCGAAGCACTCTCATTTCGGTTGTCTCTAGTAACTGTTTCGTTTTCGCCGTGTCTGGTCGAGTTTCTGCGGTATATGACATAATAGGTCTTACCATTGCCTTGTAAATTCTTGCTTTGGTCTCTATGTCAATGTTTTTGTTTCGCCATATTGTGTCATTCAAACAACCCGCTATTCTGGATGCCTTCGTTGTCTGTTCTCTTACCTCTGCTTCAACATCACCATATCCTGAGATTTCTATTCCTAGGTATTTAAATCTCATTTCCTGCTGAATAACCTTCCTTTCAATTTCCAGTTTGCATCTTAACGGTGTCTTTGATGTTGTCATGCATTTTGTTTTCTGGGCCGATATTTTCATGTTGAATGATTTGGCTATGCAGTTAAATCGGTGTAGTAAACGTTGTAGATCATCCTCATTTTCGGCCACTAATACAGCGTCGTCAGCATAGCATAGGATGGTTATTTCTTCACTGCCCATTTTATATCCTTTTAGCAGTCTTACGTTTCTTATTATTTCGTCCATGATGATGTTAAAAAGCAGGGGACTTAGGGAATCCCCTTGTCGGATACCACGACTTGCATCAATCGGTTCAGTCAAGGCACCATTTATCTTTGCTTGGATCTTGTTGTTTCTATATATGTCCTCTATGGTCTTGATAAGATTATTCGAAATTTGCCGGTTATAAAGGAGGTGAATAACATCCTTTAGTTGCACACGGTCGAATGCTTTTTCCAAATCAATGAAACACATATATGCTGGTCTGTTGTATTCAATTGATTTTTCTGTTATCTGTCTTATGATGAAAACCGCGTCTGTGCATGATCTACCTGATCTGAATCCCTGTTGTTCGTCTTCTAGATTCGTTAAGCTGTTAATTTTATTCGTTATAACTTTTGTTGTTAGTTTCAATGAAGTGTTTAAAAGATTTATTCCCCTGTAATTTGTAGGTAGTTTTTTGTCTCCTTTTTTAAACATAACTATAGTTGTGCTGGTTCGCCATTCATCAGGTATTTTGTGTTGGCATAGTATTTTTTGGATTAGGAATGTTAACTGTTGTGTGAGACGTTGGCCACCATATTTTAGTAATTCGTTTGGGATGCCATCTTGCCCTGAGCTCTTCCTATTCTTTAGTTTTCGAATAGCTGTTTCTACATCACTGGACTCAATTTGTATGTCGTTTTTAGTTACTATTTCTGGCGTATTTAATTCCACTTGAGGTTCTTCTGATTTATAGAGTTCTGTTAAGTAGTTAATCCAGGTTTCTCTTGTGATCTGATTTGTTTCGATCATTTCGTTGACCTCCTTTCTTTGATTTCTAATAAATCGCCAGATTTGTTTTTGTAGTCCATAGAAGTCACTCTCCATTCTCTTCGAAAAAATCTCCCAATGATGTTGTTTTGTTTGCCTTACTAATGTCGCTGCTTGATTCCGGATTCGTCTATACATTTCGTATGATTCAGGTGTTCGTAATGTCCTATAGTTAAGGTATGTCATTTTCTTTTTTTTGCATATTTCCTTAATCTCTGGGCGGAACCAAGGAGTCTTGATCATTCTAGCCCGGTTTTTTACAGTTCGTGTTCCCAGGGCTTCGTATGCAGCTTCTAAAATGTTAGTTCTTAGTTTCTTCCAGGCTATGTATATGTTATCTTCTTCTTTTATTGGGTCTTTTTCGATTTTTTCTTTCAACCTGTTCTCGTATAGTTGTTTGGTTGGTAAGTTCCATAGTGACTCGATGTTTATTTTCGATTCTTGAGTTGCTCGTGCAAGATTCCTTTGGGGTTTAAACTTCATTCTTATTTTTGCTAATAGCAGGCTATGATCGCTTCCTACATTCGCGGAGTTTAATGTCCTAACATCTAATATTTGGTTTGGTTGGACGTATCTGTTAGTTACAATGTAATTAATTGTAGACCTGAAGCCTCTGGTGTTGCTGTATGTAAATTTATATTGTTCCTTATGATTGTAAAATTTATTATTAATCCTTAGCTCGTTAAATGTGCATAGCTGTGTCATTAGTTCTCCATTGTCATTTAACACGTTTTCGTTGAACCTTTGTTTTATTCCAGGTATTATTTAATTTCCGATGCGAGCGTTGAAATCTCCAAGGATTATCATTTGTTGGTTACTTGGTAATGATCCGACTAAATTTTGTAGTAGGTCGTAGAAGGCTTCCCTTTCTTCTTTTGGTTTATTTTCCTCGGGTGCATAGACACTACATTTAGTTTTTGGCTTTCCGCCTCCATTTTTATTAGCAAGATACGTGAAGATATATAATTGCATTCTTTTATGCTGTTCTGATACTTTTTCGATATTGCGATGGCTACCCCTTCTTTTGCCCTGGTTTGTTTTTCGACTCCACTATATATCACCAGGTAGTCGTCGTATTGTATTTGCCCTTTGCCTTTCTTTTTTGTTTCTTGTAAGGCGCAAATATCAATATTGTTGTCCTTTATTTCCTTCAGGGTCTCCTGGTCTTTGTTGTTAAAGGATTTTATATTCCAGATAGCCAAGCGCAATATATGTTTTTTTTTCCATTCCTTAGTCCTCTTACTTGCATGGGTCGTCGTCGTTAAATCCGTCCTGTTCCGAGGCAAAATTTTGTCCTTTTGAGCAGATTTCCTTTTTTACGTTGGGTAGGGAGCTAGCCTGACCCAACAACCTTCCTCCTTTTCCCGGGCTTAGGACCGGCAACATGATCGCTGATTTCGATGCTCCCATCGATCATGCAGGCGGAGTTATAATTTTTTACATGTGAAAAATAAGATTCTTATGTTGCAATAATCAATTTTAACTTAAGGCATAGATGTTATTTTAATATTCTTGGAAATATTTAATTTATTTGCATTTTCTATTTAAAGGCTCATATCTGTTGAATTCTGGTTGAATACAGTTCTTTATAATTACGAAAAAAAATATAGGCCTTAGAAGTTTATTGGTTATACCAAAAGGATTTGTATTCCTGGAAAAGTGAGAAATTCCATCAATCAAGTAATTTCGTTCTTAATTGTTCTTAATTAAAAACCGAGAATTAGTAGAAAATAATAATAAAGAAAAAGAAAGTTAATAAAAAGAGTTGAAGTGAAGTGAATGTAACGATTCCAAATTCTGTTTGAGATGCGAATTGTTCTTTTCTTGACATTGTTTTTCTTTTATATTGAACTCCAGTGCGAACAAGGTCTATTACTACAATTTTGCAAGTCCTCTTCTGTAAATAAGAAAAAGCAAGACGGGTAAATGAAAGAGTGGTGGAAAAAGAAGTATAGAAGAAAAAGCATTCTATGTATTTTCTGAGGCTACTATTAAGAGAAATTCCAGCTTCTCCCACGTGTACAGAAGTTATTACGGAAAATAGGAGCGTATTCACTGTTTTTTGTTCTTCTTTCTTTTTTTTCGTCCCTTTTTCTTTCTTTATATCTCTATTCATATCCTTTCGCCTTTTTTTTTATCTATCTCTTTTTCACATAATTTTCTTCATTTTTTCTTCTTTTCTTTTGCATATTATACGATAAGAGTCCCGACTATGAGACGGGTTATCCACTGTATTTTCTTCCTCATTTTCGGTAACTGTAGACTCATACACCCTATTTAATAGATAGTTATTATTTCCAGGTATAGATGCTCTCAATACTTTGAGTAATTAAAATTAATTTAGATTACAAATACTTTATTTTTTTTATTTAATAAATAATTTGATATCTTTTAGAGTAAAAAATCGCTTTATAAGTTTAATCCTAATGGATAAAATAATTTTATTTAAAGAAATACTAATGTGACGTAAGGTACCTACTATGAGATGGTGTAAACGTAAACTGTATCTAGTATCACATTCATTAGGTCCGTGCTTATGAGACATAAAAAGAGGAGTGAATTTTATTTGACTTTTCAATTTTATTCGAATATAACATTTAAAATATAAATAATACGATACAATTTAGTGCAATAATTCTTAAATTATTTAAAATTTAGGTATATACTTAAATATTTATACGAAATTAACACGCTGACAGCAGGCTCCGCGAAAACGCGGATCTCGGAGCTATTCAGTGATCAGATACATGCGAATAAGGTCAGCATTTGGGATTTAAGTGGCCGATACGTTTTCGGCGCTCAGGTTTTAATAAATGTCTCTTAAGTCACCGGCCGTCAATGTGTTAAGAACTAAAAATACATACTTATTAAACTGACATTTACAGTAAATAATGAAAATAGATGGTAAAAGATAAATTAAAATAAAACAAAAATTCAGATTTTTCTTTTAACACAACCGTATTTGATTTTTATTGTAAATTTTTTTGTTTGTAATTCTAATTTTTTTATTTCATCAGCAATCTTTGGTTTTTGTTCTTGAAGCTCTATTTTCTTTGCCATCTTTTCTTGCTTTTTTTTTCTTTCTTCTTTTTGAAGATGTTGCCACCAAGCATCTGAGGTAGCTGCTAAAGGAGTTTTTTTTTCACTTAAATCTAATTTAATTTTATTTTTTCTAGATAAAAATTCTGAAGGTAATGTAAATATTTAAGAGAAAGATTCATTTGAAGTTACTGCGTTTTGTCTATATAATCAAAGATATATTAAAATAAAATATAAATAAAATCAGACGTATATATATTTATCAATTTATTTTTAAAGAAACCTTTGATAGGGGAGATACAAGAAAAAGATTTTTCTTGTACTTCTGAGGAAATGATCGACATCATCAAAATTTCAACTCATCTCTTTTATAATTTCTGAGTATACTTTTTCTTGAATACTTGATTTTACAGAATGTACATTATCTCCGAATATTATATTTAGTCTGAAATTTTCGGGCATCTTCTCTAGACTCTAAATTTTAATATCCGTTTTTTACTCCTCATTTAAAAATAGTTAAATAAAAAAAAATTATGTTCATATTAAAAAAATTAAAAAGAAATCGAAATTTTTAATAAATAATTATGTATAAATAAAAATTTATTTGTTTAAATAAATCCATAACAATTATAATAATTTATAGTTTTTATAACTCAAAATTTTAAACGTAATTATTTGATAATTTAAACTTTAAATATTAACTGATAGTTTTACTAATTGATTGATTTCTTATTCTCGAAATCCAATATTTGTACAAAGCTTTGTATTCTACATTTCCTTGCCAAGTTTCATTTGGAAGATTATTTATAAAATCTTTTAAAACATATGAAGAAATATTTGTTTCAAAATTCTGTAAAAGACTTTCAGGGCTACCAATATCCTCTTTATTGCTATATTATTTGTTATAAATTTTATCATCTTTTTTTTATTCAATACATTTAAAATCTACGGCACTGAGATTAAATAGGGAAAGGCTACTATCCTTAAACCTATTACGAACTATTTTTGCTTCATTTTGCATATTATTATTAGCAATTTTTACAACAATAGAAATTCTTTAGATTTAAATTTTTAAAATTTTATTTTCCAACTTCTATGCTGCTACAGTTACTTTCCGTGCTCGTTTGAAAGGTTTGAAGAATGCCACATCTAAAAGTTGACAAATATCTAAGATTCATGTATAATGGTGATATATATTTAATGTTAATAATAAGGTAGTATTTTTATTAATAAATACTTAACAAGGTATAATGTTTTTAAGAGATAGAATGGTAAGTATCTATAATCTAAACTAATGCTACGATATACTAAGTGTAACTCTCTACGTCCGCAAACAACCACAAGGAACACCCGAATCCGACTCGTCGTCGCCTATCGTAATCCTTCGCCGTTCCCCGTTGTCTTCCGTACCTCACGTTACACTTTTCCGTCGTCGTCTCAATCAAAAACTACCACAGAACGCACCACCAGTCCTTTCCGTCGCCTACTTATACCCTACATCCCCTCCATCGTCTCTCGTTGCTTCTTCTAGAAATTTCCCAATGATTCACCATTATGAATAACGGCCTTTTCTTCACCTTAAAATCGAGAGGCTCGATTTTAGCTATACGAAGGCGACAAAGTCCAGATGATGTGACCCTGAACCTAAACAAATATCCTAAGCAAATATCCTAACGCAACGGTCCCTATCTTTATTCTCGCCCGATGCGTTCTTTTATTCCTTTCTCAAACTCATACCATTACACATTTATATCTATACTTTTAGATAATTCAAAAACCCCACAAATATGTGTCTAATGAAAAACAATATCAATTAATCCAATTCGCCATGCTCGACAAAATATTACTAAAGGCAGAATTACATGAGAAACATGATTATCTAAGTACAATAAAACTGGGTATTAAACCTTCTGTTTTAAAAGCAAGGGATGAAACACATTTGATAGATATGCGTAAAATGTCTCTGTGCACATCCATCCAGTTTCAGAAACTCAATGACCCCATTTTTTTGATACATTTTTTATACTACTTTTGAAGGAACTGATCCTGTCTCTTTATACTTGAACATTATCATTGGCGGAGCACGGTCTTCCTATGCATCATACATAAAAAAAATGGTACAGCTCAACTTTCCACCGTCGTCAATTTTATACACAGACTGAGCACCTCTTTCAGCAAAATAACTTTCTAAATTAGTACACAACATCAAATTTGTCTGATCACAATTATAAACTCTATTTGGTGAAATATTTAGCGAATGTTTTGATCTTAAATATTTTTTTTGCTCATCATACCACTCTTTCAATTCTCTCAGTTGCTTTCTTTTTTCTCTTGATAAATCGTTTACCAAATAAAATTTTTAATTAAAATAAGAAACTTAAAGTAAGCAACGTTTTTTCGATTGCTTATAATTTTGAATTAAAGTATAAAGTCAAAGAATAGTCGGAGTTTCAGGGCTCTATTTTACACCTTTAAAATATCATAACTTTTGAAAATTGTGAACATAGTCTTTTTCCTTGTGAATGTTTACCAGAGATTCAATGCACGAAAATTTTTTAAAAATATTTTTAAAACTATTTTTAAATAAAAATTTAATAATTTTACTTACTCGTCGAAAATATTTACATTTACAAACTATTGATCACTATAATGCTTCGTTTCATCACAAATTGAAGAAGAACTCAGATGTTTAGTCATATTACCAGATAAAAGTAAAAAAAGACGTAATTTGCAGTATTACAAAAGTGTAAGCAGACTGTAAAGTTAGGTGAGGGTTTCACGATACAGATTTATAATTATAAGAAATAGAGACTTTTATATTAATTTTGTATTTTGTATTCAATGTATTATTTTCTAGCGAATATTTGAGCTGTATATTTTGAAAGTAGCCTAAGGTCAATTTAATATATTTTTTGTTGTTATCCGTAGACACATTTACAACTGGAAATTAACTGTCATAAAGAACATTTCGCGGCAAAAATAAATAAAGAACTTTAGTCACTATCAACGACTTATTTATTTGAAATTTCAAGATATTCTACAAATATGAAATTAATAAAAAAATAGCATACAGCAGCAGTATTCGTATCTCGATGAACAGGAAATTTTAGAAACTAAAGATAACATGTATAAAATAAGATGACCTATTGACAGAACCGATGGGCTAGAGTTTATTGACAAGGATAATTTGGATGAGAGTATTTTGATTCAAATGACGGAAAATAATAAATTTTGGTCGTCAATTTTTTTACATATTACGCTCGCAACTGGTGGTTCAGCTAATCGTGAACGCGTGAATTTGTTACTACAGTATCTAATTATATTATCTACGTTTTATTTTATATAATGTATTATATAATATTTTTGGTATAACACGTATTATATTATTTACCTTTGTATTATTAAAGATATTTATAGAAAGTATAACTTTCCAGAAATCAATCATTTTGACACAATCCTAATAGAAATAGGTATACAGCAATCTTTGCTAGATTAATTGTCTATTGCCATAAAACTTTGCAATTTAATAAAAAATTTACTAGTATTTACGTTTAATTGCAAAGGAAATTCTTTCTGTCCGAAAAAACGGTATATGTTGTTAAAAACATTTAGGATTACCGCATAAGTAAACAATTTAGTAATCCAGTAACCTTACTTTATATTTAGTAATTTTTATAAAATGACATGTGTGATAATAGGCAGACATTAGATATTAATTAAGTGAAAAGTTGTTAATAAGAAAAAGACTGTATTTATTTTAAATAATGCATTACTCGCTGTTTGTAGAAAATGAGAAATTTTGTTAAGATACTATCAGCGGCTAACATCATAAGCTTGATTAACACGTATAGCGGGTAAAAATTAGTGAAGTACGAAAAAAGTGCACTTTTTAGAAAACATGTAATATCTTCATATCTAATAGAAGGATTTCAATGGAATTTGTAAAATAGGTATCACATAGTATTTCGAAGATGTAGATAAAATTTAAAAAGAAAATTCCATTTTTAATTATGTTTTTTATTACTTTATTTAATGTATAACATGAGATAACAATCAATAATTGTTAATTTTAGAAAGTTTTAAAATTTTATGTAGTAAGAGAAAAGTGTAATAATGTTTAGGAATATTTTATTATTCAGTTTCTTATATAGTAATTTTTTAAACTCGAATATTTTTTTAATGTATGATATTTTTGAAAACACTCACCCCCATGAAAGGTAATCTGACGAAACTTACATATATAAGAAGTTAAACTTTTCTTTTTATGTACTACACAAACACGACATTGTCTTTGTGGAACTTCATTTTGCCGCCAGTAGTAATTTTTGTAGCTTCATGTATCCGCAAGTCTAATGACAATCGCCCAGGAGGATTTATACTTACTGTACATTTCGGTAAAATGACACATATGCACGTGATATTTATAGAAAACTTAAACTCAATGCTATCAAAATCAATCTACGGAATTTATGCTACTTTGTAGGCACGAAACTTGCAGTGTGAAAAAAGCACGTTTCATAAGATTATTAGTTTTTTTTTTAAATTAATAAACTTAGGACTGAACACTGGTCAGGCTTTACGGAAAACAACCAAATACATCATTCCTGCCAAAAAATTAGTGACAATGAAAAAAAACAAGCATTCGTAACTGTTTAACTAATACTCAACGTACGTTCTGCATAAAAGATATCAATATTTATCCCGCCGATAGTGTGTTAAAAGTAGTATTAGATTGCAAACAAAGAATACTAAATCTAAACACTGAATCAATTAGGAATTTAATATTGGATTGTAAAAGTTGTTAAAACTGAAGAAAGTTCAAAAGTTAATGCACACTACTATTAAAACGATTTAGGCTGATTTTAAAGCAAATTGTTCAATTGCGGTTAGAATTTAACACTTATTGTTAATATAGCCCTTTCGCGACGGTGACCTTGTATCACTCTTCGCCACATTCTGTGACGTCGCGACCGACCGTACCTTGTCGTCGTTCGCGAAAGCGCAAGTGAACCATACTTCGCCACCGATGTATTTATAGCTTTACTTTGAGCTCGCTATTAAAATAAAATAATAATATAATTATGATACCCGTATATTTTGTTGGCGACATCCTCTACGAACCAACAAGTGACTGCTGTATATACACGGCACCCGTCGCGAAACGGTTAAAAGCAATACAGTGAAGATAAAATCTTTAAAGATGCTTCAAAAGAGAGAAAAATATGTTGGAGCAAACTTTAGGATTATTTAGAAAATTTGGCTAAAACTACAAATGTCCCTTTGAATCGTCGATTAGCGATTAGGCTGTTTTCGAGCTATTTGCGTTTAGAAATCTGCACAAGTTTCTCTAGACGATCAGCAAAGACGTTAAAGCAGGAAGACTTATTTTGACTTCGACTTTTTTCCAAGCATTGTTTAAACTATTTAAAGTGTTTAAAGTAAACACATTACTTATGGCTAGCGAGTGTTGTGATGGTTCGATCTTCTAACAATGCCATGAAATCTACCGAGTCAATTAAAATTAGCGCCAACGGCGATAAATATATCTTGGGAAAGAATATGATAAATTAAACATTCACTAAACTGTAGATTCCTAAAATCCGAGCACAAATTGGGTCTTATCGATTATAAAATTACGAAAAAAGTAGTAGCTATTAACGAGCACTGACGATTGAAATAACAAGTGGAAAAAAGTTACAAGCAAATAAAAAGCGTAAAATATTCCCACATGCAAACAATATCCAGACGAAACATTGGCTACAAGACATATCACTATCAAATTTGTTCAACTCATTGGAAGAAGATATAAAGATGAACGTAATTAAAGAAGTTACACCTCATTTTATTGAACCCAAACCGATTTACGTTAGAGGCCAAATAGTAAAACCTCTTTTTGAGTTGCCTAATTCTACAGCATAGGGACAGAAAACTTTATTTTAAAACAAATTAAAGGGTCAAGTTAAAATACATACTAACACTCTTGAAATATTTCGTAAGGAGAAATAAGCTCTAAAGTCCAAACACGCAGTTTATCACACATACCAGCTGAAGACAGAAGAAAGCTACAAAACAATTTTCAGAGGCTTACATCCAAAAACAAACTAATACAACCATCAAGGACGAATTTACAAAGCTTGGTCGTGAGGTAAGAGCAGTTAATTATATGACAAAATTTAATAAGAAACATGTGTTGCTCTTGTTTATAGTTAAAATTTAACCTAGAAGCAATAATAAGGATGTTTTTGGTATAAACAAATGCTAAGCACTAAAATAAGCGTGGAACGACCACAACATAAAAAAAAATACCGGAGTACATGAGATATTTGCCATACGGAAATACTAAGAATTATTGCAATATAACCATCTGCGTGCGGTAAATGTGTACAAAATTACCTGCCCTCTAATTGTCTTATTTAAGGAAATTGTAATCAGTAAAATGCAACAATTGCAAAGAAAACCACTTAAACATAATTACAAAGGTTTCGAGATAAAAAAGCTGCTCCAAAGCAAACTCATCTCACTTCTTCTAAGCAAAGTACATCCACAGCAAAATATACAACAGAAAACAAAAGTAACTGACTTGAAAGATAATACGTATTCTGTTCCAAAAACTATGTGAGAAGATATAAATTTTACTAACTAGAGAAATTATGTGCAGACGACTGTAATTAAACATTAATAATCGAATAGAAAACAAATGACGCTACAGGAATCAAGATACTCCTCATACAGTCAATTAGAAATACAGAATACTAACAAAAATAATAATAGAATAAAACGCAACACTAAAAAAACAAACAATAAATATGCTAAAATTGCTCACAAACGTGCTAACTAAGAAATAAAAATAACTACCTTGAAAATAGGATTTTGGAACGCTAAAATATTGCAACAAATGTTCATAGAGACAGAAACATTCTTAGAAACTAACAATTTTAATATACTCATCGTTTCGGAAACACACTTCACTACAAGAAATTATATAAATCTATAATATTGTAATATATACGACACAAGATATCCATCAGGAAAAGCACACGAAGCTACTGCATTTACATTAAAAAGTGACATGAAATGTCGTCTTCATAATAAAGTTAGCCAGAACTTATTTGAGCAACTATTATTACGGTGCAATCTGGCACCAATAAATTTCAAATTTGGGCCATATATACACCGCTAGGACCAAATATTACCTCACAGAAATAGGATTACTTTCAGTCGATAGGTAACAAATCCACCTCAGCAGGAGTTCGTAATGCCAAGCATACTATTATGCGTGAAAGGTTCACAAACTATTACAACTAGATAAAAATTCGAAAAGCATTATAAACACTTTAGCATGCATGGCTCGTAGATACAACTAGAACTCTCTTACCAATGCAAATGTACAATCTACTTGCATTATATCTAAGGGATAGGACAATTATTATAAAAATCAATAATGCATACTTCTAAATTAAAGAAATCGAAGCTGACGTATAGCAAAGAAGTGTCCTTGGACGACCCATACTGGTATACTGACCAATACACTTGATCATTAGACGATTTATACAGTTAATATGCCAACTACTGATGAAAGAAAAATACTAACGTTTGCTGATATACTGCTATACTAGCTTTCTATTCTGACGAAGCAGTATCGATGAACTTTCTGCAAGAGAACGAAACAAAAATAAAAAAATAGTTAAAAGAAAAAAGGATTGAAGCTAAAACAAGCAATTGCAAATATATCGCTTTCACACTCTAGAAACTCCCTGAATATTAAACTAAATAACATAGATATTCAACAAACAAGCCAGAAATCCAAGCTCAGCCTAGAAAATAAATTAAAAGTTTATAAAATCATTATAAAACCTATATGGACATTTGGATATTACTATAGGGAACGACAGCAATAAATCAAAGCAAAGCTATGATAAATGCAATCGAAAATATTGAGAATGATAGTCGACGCACTATTGTTCATACGGAATGAAATATACGAAAGGACCTTGCACTAATGACAGTGATAGAAGAAATAGAAAATTTCACAACAAAATATAAAGAAAGAAGAACCCGTAGTACACTCCAACTATATAGCCGCAGAAACAATAATTACTTATATTAGAAAAGACTAAAAACGAAACATTCGATAAACTTATATACATACAAATTGTAAAAGAAAATGATAACCTTGGAAGTAGTAGATCACCACCCACATATTATTTTCAATTGATCAAAGAAAGATATTTACGTGATTCTCACGGACAAATTGTAAAGCAGAAAATTAATATAATTTAAAATAAAAAACAAAATAAACAAAATAAACAAAAAAAAACAAAAAGAACAAAAACAAAAAACAAAAAAAAACAAAAAAAACAAAAAAACAAAAAATGTATAAAAACAATAAAAACAACAAAATATAAAAAAAATATAAAAGATTAAAAAAAAACTGAAAATAAAGAACCTAATCATTTTTATATCTGTAATTGTAGGTGAATACAAAATTTTAGGCACATATCTTCAATGGTTAAACCTATCTTAATAGACATAATGCTTCAATCGTTTTATTTTTAGGATTCTTTACTTTTATGCTTTTATAACGTTTTTGTAATAAATGTAATTAATAATATTAAATTTCAAAAAAAAAATAAAAATAAAAATATATACGACAAATTCGAACAAGAGTGATTTGTAAATGTCTGTTATATTTTCAGACAGAGGGAGTACTTTTTTAATGTGCTGATCTTTTTGATAATTCATGGTAGGAATTGATACATCTGACGTAATGGTAGGTCTAGTAGTAATAGCTATTTCATATTAGGAACAATTATTGTGTAATATAAAGTGATTAATTTTTCATGAAGATTTTACCACAGATTGACCTCGAGGGGAGTAAATTTAATATTGAGATTATTTGATAAAAAAATGGTTTACTATTTTTAGGGAATTTTTTAATTAATAACATTTTTATTTGCGAATTTATAATTAGATTTATCTAACAATAAGAAGGAATATGAAATATCCTGTTTTATATTAAATGTAACACCAAAACCTTCCTCAGATGGTATTTAGCTCATCGTGTAAAAAGCTTAAACCAATTTCATAGAATTTGTTGTATGCTGGTTTCATAGTAATATTTTCTACATATCTGAATGACATATATATATATATAAGAGATTAAAAAATTTCCATTTAATTATACTATAAAACGAGGTACGAGTGATACAAAGTCCAAGGAATCTACCTGAATGCATATATGAACAGAACTAATTCATTTGAATTGTTTATATCTTCAGAGATGTAACTTGTTTATACAAGTATCTTGGGTGGGAGTCAAAGAAATAAAATTTTGAAAACCCGCAGTTATTCCAAATTTCAGAAATGTGATCCTTATCTTCAGAAAAAAATAAGAAAGCTTTAATTTTAAACTGTAGAACTGACATTAAAGAATTCAATATCGAAAAGGAAAACGTTTTTAATTTATTTCTATTTGAATATTAATATTTATGCAATAGTGATGTTTTTTTACTGAATTGACACGTATACCTCAGTTTGAAGAACAAAATGCTTGTTTTAAGCATCATTAACTTTGTTAAAACGACGTCTGTTTTTATCTGTGATTAAAAATATTTATAAAAGAATATATGATATATATTCTATATACAATATTAATTTTATATAGATAATATAACTTTTAAAGAAAATCGAAATAAAACACATGTGATGTAAAAGCTTAGTAAAATTCTTTGATTAAAATTCAATTAAAGAACTCTTTGTAGATTTTAAAAACTAAGGAAAAAGTATATGAAGGTTGAAGAGGATCGCAAAAATATATATTTAGGGATTATTTAACTAATACTTTAATTAATCAGAATGAACGAGAATTTTGTGCTTAGAGATGCATCGGGTATTGTTATGAAAGTTAATATAAAAATTGATAAACTATAATTATGAGCAATCGGGTTAATATAATAAGCTTAATTTTACAATTAGTATACGATGGTATAGTTACGAAAATGATTCATTTATTATTTTATTTGAAAATATACAATTTTTTCTATGTATATATCTACTATATTGAATCTGTTTTATATTTTAACTTTTAATTCGTAACTAGTATTATAACTTCAAAAACATTAATATACTACATATCAACCACATTTGATCTTTTTTAAACATATTTGTTTGCCGTGGTAGGTCAATTCTTTTCTTTTGTGTTTTCTTCAATTTGAATTTATAATCAGTGATCTCGATACTCTTAGTATACCAAATTTGAACCTTTCTAGCAAGAATTGTTTCTGGTCCTTACTTAGGTGACATTTTAGGTTAAACATTTCTTGCCTACGACGAGATAAATATTAAGCGTGGAAATACAAAATTAAACATACACAAGATTGAATAACGATATGTCTAAAACATTATTTTAGTTAATATTTTAGATCGGAAAAAGAAAAGATCGATTAAAAGTTTTATAAAATATTGCAGTTTTTATATCTTAAATCTCTTATTAAAAAAAAAAAAAAATTATTTTTCTCATACCTTCTCCAATTTGGATAAGATAATTATTCTCATAAATTAAAACAAAACAATAAAGGATAAGTTATTTTGATATAGCTCCTTGTCTATGAAGTTTTTACTTTTACAAATTTAGTTTTAGTAAGTTCTATCGAGACAGATTCTCTTAACAAGTTCCCTGCCAGACCGTTTTTTGAAGACTTTCTGTTCGGGCCGTGGCGTATGCGCCCCACGCTTTACAATTGTATTGTTTTGTTTTTGACGTATGTCAAACAATAATTAAAATTGTAAAAAAATCATAATTATCAAGGAAACGGAATATAGTTTAAGATGCTTAACACAACAAACCAATAAATTTATTTTTCTAGAAATTAATTTAACAAATACCTGGCTGAACATTACTCTACCGAGCCAATTACATCTTCACATATAGTTTTTTTTGCATGCCTATATCAATTTAAAATAAAACATTTTAATTGAAATCATGTTTGTATACAATCACAAAGGGAGGGATATGAAGATGAACTTTGTCAAAACATAGCAAACATAAGTGCGGCTTACCCGTAGTATTGTAGAATATTGTAACTATTAGAGTATGGTTTCTTGCCGATTGGTTGCTATGTGATGATATGTCCGCTTATAAGGAGTAATTATTATAAAATTTGGAAAAGGTTTGAAGAAGAAAAGAAGGGAAAAATTGCAAACAAATTTAAATTCAAAATATCCTAATCAATAACACTAAAATTATATATACATGTATATAGTGTATAAAGAACTACACAGGGGTAACCGATGACCGGCGAGAAACCATGATTATCTGGAATTTAATTTAATATATTTTCTAATATTTAAACTTTTCAATATTATCGTTACTGTAGTGGTGCAAGGAAATTAATGTCACATATAAAAAATTTAAATATAGTCTTTTTTAAATAAATAATTATATGAGCCGCTTATTTTGAAAGTGGCCTAACTCCATTTTTCATTTTTTTCCGGTTACCCACGGTAACATGTACAGCTTCAAATTATCTATCAATAAAGCATTTAAGATTTTTTATATTCCGAGTAAATACGGTAAATCTGGACACATAAGTTTTCAGAGTTAGTTGAATCACTGAACCGTTTATTTTGAAAGTGGCCAAACTCCATTAGGAGTAGAGATTTTGGTGTGGTAGAAATGGCATTAAAAAAAAATAATTTACTGTTTGTTCCCCGAGAGTATTACAATATTATCAAACAGTATCGGAAAGGTAATAACTTTATTGTACATGAAATGAGACAAGAAGATTTTGTATCAACAATATTATTAGAAGACGCAATTTTTAAAAGGGTCAAGAATTCTAACGGAGAACCAATAAACTGGTTAAAAATATGTTGAATGCGTTTTGTCAAAAATGAATAAGATTTTCTATAAGACATCAATGAATGAGAACGAAAATTTGAAAGTCCTGAATTTAATACCACGTCGGGGTAGACCAAGAAAGTTCGAAAATATTGTATTGACACCACTGTCTAAAAATATAAGACAAATGACAACCGCAAAATTTAAGGACATAATTCAATAATTACGATATATACCACCGGAACATCATGATTTCTTTAAATCCCTTTCACATACACAAAATGTAGATGAGTAGAAAATTGTTTTGTAGTTTATGTTTGTAGAAAATATTTTGAATCGCATAATTTATGTTTTTAAAATGTTATAAAGATATGTAAAATAAAATAGGTATTGTTTTTTCGCAATTTAAAGCATCTTAAATTATGTTGAATGGACTTCGGTTCCTTCAAATTTTACAACGAATCTGGTTGTTAATTTTGAAAGTGGCCTAACTCCATTCTTGGTAAGAAAACGCATATTATTCACTTAATAATTGCCATTATTTTAATAGGAACTGTAAATTGAACACCTTTAGATACACTTAAGCAATATAACTCATTGTTATTCTTTACGTATATTTTTAATTGCATTGAAACGCAAACCTTTAAATATCTCAATTTAAGGTTATATAGAGTTAGGCCACTTTCAAAATAAACGGCTCATATACTTATATACTTAAATATTATGCACGCATATTGCAATGTGCCGTATTTAAATATTTCAAATAAAAGAAAAAGTGAGCCAGTACAGTCTCGAATTTTGTAGTATGGGTTTTTATTTTTATCCTACTTAGATTAAACAAATTTTTTTTGTAAGATTGTATAAAATCGTCGTGTTGTCTTGGTTTGTCCTGGCATTTTTTGTATTGAAGTGTTTTTTTATAGTAAGTTTACACCCGACAAAAGGTTATCTTCAATTGCATTGTTTCGGGATTGTATTAATCAGGTCAACACAAATAAATTCGTTGCAGCGATATGGAGGTTTCCTATAATCTCCTAGTAAAATAAATGCATTGCATATAGCTATATCGAACTTATTTGTTAAAAATAATCTTTTAGTATTATAATATGTAATGTATAATAATAACCAATTCGGGTTTAGAGCGCCACTGCAAGTTATACAAAATCACTGTTACATTCAACATGATAACGCAAACATAAATATAATTTTTAATATCGCGAAAGTTAATGAACTGTATATATGTTCAGTTTTTATAAAAATTCAGTTAAAGAGCTTTTACAAATAATGTTCTTCGATGTAATCGGTAGCAAGTCTCGTCATAGGAAAAGGACGAGTCCTAAAGAAAACGCGGGGTTTGTAGGAAAAGGCGGAGCAACGCGCGGACCAATCACCCAAAAGACGGATAACTGTCGATGCATATGATTGGCCTAATAACTGTAGTGGGAGAGCGCGTGTTAGAAGAAAGAAGGAGCCCTTACAAAAATCTTGGCAGTCATTGGTTTTACCGCTAAAGTGGTTTTACCGCTAATTGGTTTTACCCGATGCTTCTTTGTCGCGAGTGTCGTCGCACTTTGGCAGGTCTCGACACGTCTCGGCACGTCCCGACGATTCGGGAAAATTCGGTGGTTCCCGTTCCCGCTACTCCTGAACTACGAACTCATGTAGGCAATGAAAAATTACTGCATCTCGATGCTCGCCTTTACTCACTTGTTTGCGTAGAATACGCCACATATCGAATAAAATAATGATTACATTTCTAAATGTTAATAGTTACTTTCGTAAAAGTTTAGGTATCGTGAAGCTATTGTAAGAAAAGTAAAATAAATTCAATAGTGACAGGTTAAAAATACACCAATTAAATTGACCAATTATATTTCGTTGAATTATTTAATTAGCTATGGATTGCTAGTACAAAACAACTTTCATTTATTTAGGCACAACACGGAATAATTTTTTACAATAGTATAATCCTAAATGATAATTAGCATATAAGCCCGCTCACAAAAATATTTTTGAACAAAATCATACTGCTAAATATAAATCCCGATGGTCAGGTTCCCAAAAATTATAATACACGTAATTTTTAATACTATCCGTTCGGCTGTGCAGTTTGTGTCGAATTAAAATTGTCTATTTATATATCAGAGGGACTGCTCAGTTTCCTCACTGTGAAGAAAACGAAGTTTCTTTCCAAAAAGATTTTGCGGGAAGCGAGAAAACGTTCCATTGATCTCTAACGTCCCTTTACGACCTGCTGATTTAGCCAGGCCCTTTAAAACATTCTTTAGGATTCTCTTCGATCGATGTTTTTCTGTAATTTATGTGTAAAAATGATATTAACAAAAGTTTCGGTATGCTTAAAATAAACACTCAGAGGTCGTTTATATCCTTTAAACCCATGTACTGATACGAAACAACTTTAGTTATATTCTGGTTACAAAAAGAGAACCTTTTCTCTAAAGAAAACATTTAAATCTTAAAATTTAAATTAACCTCTCTACATATAAATAAAACGAAATTAGATGCGTCCTAAAAATACTATTATATTTAATGTAGCCAAACTGAACAATTATGTCGAAGCTTCAAAACAGAATATTTTATTTTGAAATGTGCGTTGCTATATACCATTTAATCAGGTTGGTATAGATTGGTAATGGGTAATGCTTAAACAAGTACAATAATTAAATAATTAAATAATTAAATAATTAAATAATGTAATATAATGTACCGTATGCATCCTGCGGAGACAATTCTTGACGTCTTGAGGACATAACAGTTCTTCAATGACATGAAATGAATGACGTCTCTCAGACATCATTGTATGAGGATCAGATAATAGCATCGGTGCCGGAACCTTCGAATTGTCTTATAATTTTCCTTTTTACTTTTTCAACGTCCTATAGACCGACAATGTAGACACAACAGTAATTAACACTTACCCGGTCACTCGGGGAGATCTTTCATGTTGACCTTAGCTATTTTGCCCGAGCGTGGTAGAGACCATTCAGCTCGTTGTAACGTACTGGGTCGTCTAACCAGGGGAGACTACGTTATGCTCCCCTCTGATAGATTTGAAATTTTGTACACTTCTAGTAGTCCATGAGAATATTCATTGCGAAAAATCGCGGATAGAAATATGACGTAGATTCTTATTCCTTTGGCTGTAGTAGTTTATCAGTCTATTTGTGTAGATTAGCGTCGCTGTGTGTCCCCCTGAAGTCGCATATATCTATATCTTATCTCGACGGGATCATAAGTATTTTTTCCTTTATTTTTCTTTTCTTCGTAATTGTGAAGTAAGGTTGATAAATTTTTTTTTCTCCTCTTTTCTAGAGAACATAATACTAATTTTATAGGGAATATATTTTAAAAAAAGGGTGCATTTCCACAAATATTTAGAGCTATATAAGTAATAGAATTTATGTATATGTATTGTCAAAGTGTGGATCAATGAAGGAAAGTACTTAACTACTTAAATGATTACTTAATTAAATGACTACTCAAGTGAGTTGTTCTTTTCTTCGTGAAACACCGAGTTTCTACTTCTCTCGCGTAGGTTCAAATCGTCGTATGTCTCTCGCGTGCATACTCTGGTCGGGAGGGGGGTGGGGAGCCGTACATGGTACGCACTCTCTCGCAAGCTCACTCTATAGCGCGTTCTACAGTATGCGTAATAAAATGTACTTATTTTCTAGCAGTCATATTTAATTTTTATGTGTTCCTTCAGAACTGCCTTTATTACATATATATTTTTAAAAGTAGCCATTATTGGTAGCTCAAATAGAAGATAATCAAAACAAGTAGGAGATAAATCCAACGATTATCACCTGTAACAAAAAAAATATATTAATCCCACAATCAAGTGACATATAAATCGTCCAATTCGTAGGTACACTTTTTTTTTCGATTGAATTCTTTATTTATTTTTATCAGATCTTTATTTACCGTTGCAATAAAAATAAATTTAAACGCATGATTTAACATTTGCATAAAATATATATATAAAAAAAAGAAAATGTACAAATATTAAATTACTAAAAAAAATAATTTCTATTAATTATTATTAAATACTTTTCAACTGCATTATATAGAAAAGAAAAATTACAAATTTAATAAAATACGATTACAACGAAAAATTCTAAACACGAAACAATAAAAGAGAAATTACTCTAATATTCACCAAACGTTAATTGAGCTTCAAAATTTAATAATAAGGGAATTTTTACGTTTCTGATTTTAACTCAAAATTGTATGCATCTTTTTGACAGGAATTTTGAGGAATTAAATTTCCCAAGGAGATTGAATGGTCTATCATCTCCAATTACAACGCAAATTAATTAACAGCAAAAAAGTAATACAATAAAATATAAAATATGACTAGTGAGTTATTCTCGAAAGGATCAAACTTGCTGTCCAACTTTTAAAAATATCTCAATAGCCTCTGTAGTTGCCTTCTTTAGCCACGGGTAAATTCGGCATTTAGCCTCTTATTTCTTCATTCCCTGAAAATTGCATTGGACATTTTTTACGTGCGAGCAAGATAAGATCTTTCACACTTTTTTGCAAATTAACTCGTATTTTGGTATGATTCCAATTCTCAATTATTAAGAAAATTAATTTACATTTTCCGTTAACTATTCAAGCTCGTGAACCATCAATGAACTTAGGGTTCATTGACATATACGCGAGCACAATTAATCGAATGTCCAAGCAGATAATTATCGATGACCTAATATCACGTCGCACTTTTATTGTCAAGTAAACAAATGGAATTGAAATAAATAATGCAATAAATGTAATGCATTTTCTTGCAATATTTTCATTCATTCATTTGTTATATTGAATTATCGAGATTTTGTTAACCATATTAGCACAGAGAATAAATATAATAAATGTCAAATTGATTTTTTAACACAAGATTCTGTAATCGTACGAAAAGATTTTACACCGGAAGACTTATGAAAGAACAGCAGAGATGACAGATATTTGCATTGTTTACACTATTATAGAATTATCAGCTATTTGGTACGAATGTCCGAATTCGCATATGTTTCAAAATAGCTTTCTCAAAAAATGTATTTTTCTCAAAAATAGCAATAACAAAAATACAAAACAGAGTTAAAATAGAATAAATCGAAAAAGAATCTTCGAAACAAGATTCTACACGGCTGAATCGCTGTTACTGAATCACGCTGCTACTCGTGTCATTGCAGATAGCTCGTACTAGATCCTGAAAAGAAAAAAAAGAAAACACATAAGCATAATCGTGTTTATTCTTCCCTCGCTTTCTCGAAAACGGTTGGTTTTTACACTTTTATTTCTAGGGTGCAATGTATAAAAATCCTTGTAGACCCCTCTCTCCCTCCTTCCTCCTATAGATGAATTGTGTAAATTTTAAACAATATAAATGTTTAAATCCTTCAACACTTTCATCGCCACGTTACCCAGATCTGGGTGACGGGTATGCTTCCGTAGGGGCCCCGTCACCCAAATATAGGTGACGCTCTTTTTACTTAAGTTAATACGACTTTCAGGTGGATTTTTAAAACTAATTTAATGGAATTAGTATTGAAATATAAATATAGGATATACAACATAAAAATACTAAAAATATACATATTATACTATAATTTTTACCAATTTATATAAGATAACATATTGCATTATACTATCTCGTATGGTGTGAGTTGAAAAATTGTAAACATTTGTGGTGAATTCGGACACTTGAAACAATAGGTCGTAGTTTTTTTTACATTTTTTTTTGCTTCTTGTCGTTCAGCAGTTTTTCTCCTTTTCTGGTTACATAGGGCGCACGTCCTTCTTACAGACTTGCCCTGCTCATTCGTACGAATCTCCAGCTTATGGGACACGTTCCTTGTTCTAGTAGAATTTTCCGGGGACAACCATTCAGCTAGAAGAAGTTTTCGAAATTTTCTTATTCCAATTTTTTTATTTTTGACTCTCTGGTATACGATGTGAGCATTTACTACACTAGTACCCAAAAGCAAATGTAGTGCTAATATTCGATACCACTTGATACTTTTCCGTATCGTTGTGGCATATGACACCATCTGGTCGCTCCTGTCGATGTTATTTTTTCCATTATTATAAGCAATTACCGCCAAAGGTTTCTGTTTAGGAGGACGTCCACGATGAGTACAATCTGTGGTTGATGTCATGATAGGTTGATGTTTTGTTGGTAACATCCTAACATCGCGAACGTCCCTCCACCTCAGCACCACAATACCGTTGTCGTCTTCTCTTGATACTATATCACCTCTCTTCAGTGGGTATGACATTGCAAATCTCGGCATAAATTTTTTGTTATACCGCACAGTCCCAACGACATGCGTCTTGAATTGTAAAAATTTTAGTGCTAATTCATAACTGGTATAAAAGTTGTCGATTAACAAAGTTCGTCCCTCATTTATCAATTTATCTGCTAGTTCAATGCAGACGTTTTCCGCTAGGCCAACTTGCCTTCTTCCGTTGGTATCTCGTCCAGAATATACTTTCGCCTACAATGTATATCCTTCAGTAGAGCACAATTTGAACAGTTTTATGTATTATATGCAGAGTGAAAATATTATGTTTACAAAGAAGAAATATTCTTGCTACGAGTTAGGAGTGTGCGCGATCATAAAAGCGTTGCGAAACTTTAAAGTGAAATATTAAGAGTAGAATTTAGGATATAAACAGATTGTTACATTTTACGGTAACTATGTAGAAAAGGAATTTATGAATGTAAAAGACAAGGAGAGATTGGCCATGATTCTAAATACTAAAACAACGAACGATGTGTGTCTACAGTGTTTTCAAAAAAATCTTAATAAGCAAAGGTCAAAAAAGTTCCTAAATACTAGAAAAATTCTTCTTTAGAACTAAAATTTTTTTTTTTTTTTATAACTTTATACATCTTTACAATTCGTCCGTAGACATTTGGTAAATTGTTATATAAGTGAAGAAGATAGCACGTAGACGTTTTCTCCAATGAGAAAGCGTCGTTATTGTCGTTTATTTCATTTAGTTATAGTTTTTACTAGGTCTCCTGGGTGGATTCTTTTGAGCCTTCTAGGGATATATTGGTTATAATTTTCATTGGCTAGCGGGTTTATGTGCGTATCAATTCTTCTTTTGTATCTGCAGGTTGATTTAGTTATTTCTTCTTGTAACGTGGAAATATTTAAGTCTTTACTTATATCTTCATTGCGGACGTACCATGGAGCATCCAAGATTGTGCATAGGGTTATGAATTGTTGAGCCTCGAGCTTAGCAATGTAGCTTTTTGCTGCTATAACCCATAGCGGTAATCCATATGTCCATATAGTTTTTATAATTGTTTTGTAAATTCTTAGTTTATTCTCTATGCTAAGTTTCGATTTTTTGCCAGTTAACCATGCCATTTGTCTTCTTTTTAAACGAATTTGTTCGATTTTGGCATTTATATAATTTTTCCATGTTAGTTTGAAATATAGGTGTAGTCCTAAGTACTTGACTGTTGATACTTGTGGGATTTCTGTATTATATAATTGTAGTTTTGGTATTTTGTTTTTTCTCAGTGTAAACGTAATGTGTTTACATTTGGTAGAGTTTACTTTGATCTTCTTATTAAGTAACCATTCTTTGAGGGAATTGATTTGGTTTTGTAATAATTAAACTGCTTGTTGTGGATCTTTGTTTACGGTAAACATTGCCGTCTGCAAATGTTAAGACAGTACAGTTAGCGTTTATTGTTATGTCTGTCGTGTAGAGGGTGTAAAGAATTGGTCCGAGGATACTTCCCTGCGGAACCCCAGCTTTGATTAATTTGATGTTCAAATTAGTGTCTTTTATTTTTACGTAGAATGTCCTGTCGAAAAGATAAGATTTTAGGAGTTTGTAATACGAGTGTGGAAAGTGTTTATTGATTATTTGTATTAATCCTTGATGCCACACTTTATCGAAAGCTTTTTCTAAATCTATGAAGACGGCGGAATAGTACTCCTTATTTTCTAAAGCTGTTATTATCTGCCACGTGCATATAATACTTCAATGTATGCATATAATTTTTTTTTAAGCAGATCCCATGCAGTTTTAAAAACTCAATTTTTCAATAATGGTGTTGTCTGTTATCACCAAAAATGCAGATAAGGCTTTACCAGACATAATATACCTTTTGGCATTTGCCGTTGATCCTGATACTTCTCTGAAAGTAAATGATGGTCTTTCGATTGCCGACCCTTCTCGGATTCGCTGCAAAACAATTTCATTAAGAGCCGTGACAGTGTCTTCAAAATTCTGTGTTCACTATTGCTTTCAGAATCCGATAAAAATCTTCGGCTCTTCTGTCATGTACGGAGATTCAAAAAATACTCAGTTTCATCGGCAACTACATTATCATCCAGTGTTTCCTCATTCTCTGGAAAATCACTTTGACTTTCAGTTTGATCATCTTCTGGTATTGAATCTTCTTCAGCTGAATTCACTTCACTTATTTGTCGAATTCTTTCCAATGCTCTCACTGACCGTGCAGACATATTCAGGGTTGCAGTAAAACGAAAGTCCAATTGAATGTAACTAAAACTGATCTTTGCTCTGCAACTCTCAATGTACGACTGTATTCGTTTTTCGTTTAGCTACGAAAAACTCATTGTAGGGAGTGTTGCTTGCGAACCTCTGATAAGAGTCCGTTCTGTTTATGCGTTAGACCATTTCGGTCGACCAAGTGCTTACGCCGAAACCAAACACACATATCAGGTTCCGACAAATGAAAGAGTCATTTGAGAAGCATATCCGAATTTAGAACTAAGGTTCCAGTTGCAAAATTACTGAAAAATACTAAACTTCGTATGGGATAAAATGATCCCCCGTGGTACTTAAGGTAGGTAAAAAATTTTTCGTTATAAAAATTAAGCTACGAAAGAAAAGAAAAGCGAGAAATTGGACACTCTGATGATATAAAAATTTACAAAAAGTCAAATAAGCGAAAGGAATATCAAAGAATGTACAATTTTAAAGCAAATTTTAAAAAAGGTCATTTGACACCGCTTAGTACGTTTAGTGTTAATTATAAACCAAGGATTAATAGAAAATAATAATAGGAAAAAACAAAGCTAAGGAAACAAGTTAAAGTTTAGTGAAAGTTACGATTTCGAATTCTGTTTGCGATGCGCTTTGTTCTTTTCTTGACAATGATAACTGTTTTTCCTTTAAATTGCATTCCAGTGCGCAAAAAGATCTAATGATACGGTTATGTAAGTCCTTTCTTGTAAATAAGAAACACCAAAACAGGTAAACGAAAGAGTGATGGAAAAAGAAGTATAGAAGAAAAAGCATTCTATGTATTTTCTGATGCTACTGTTAAGAGAAATTCCAGCTTCTCCCACGTGTACAGAAGTTATTACGGAAAACAGGAGCGTATTCACTGTTTTTTGTTCTTCTTTCTTTTTTTTCGTCCCTTTTTCTTTCTTTATATCTCTATTCATATCCTTTCGCCTTTTTTTTTATCTATCTCTTTTTCACATAATTTTCTTCATTTTTTCTTCTTTTCTTTTGCATATTATACGATAAGAGTCCCGACTATGAGACGAGTTATCCACTGTATTTTCTTCCTCATTTTCGGTAACTGTAGACTCATACACCCTATTTAATAGATAGTTATTATTTCCAGGTATAGATGCTCTCAATACTTTGAGTAATTAAAATTAATTTAGATTACAAATACATTTTATTTTTTTTTATTTAATAAATAATTTGATATCTTTTAGAGTAAAAAATCGCTTTATAAGTTTAATCCTAATGGATAAAATAATTTTATTTAAAGAAATACTAATGTTACGTAAGGTACCTACTATGAGATGGTGTAAGCGTAACCTGTACCTAGTGTCACATTCATTATGTCTGTGCTTATGGGACATAAAAAAAAAATGAATTTAATTTGAATTTTCAATTTTATTCGAATATAACATTTAAAATATATATAATACGATACAATTAAGTGCAGTAATTCTTAAGGGGTTATACGCAGTTAGAATTTTCAAAAAATTGATTTATTTTTTTTTTTGCATTTTGGGAATGTACATATATTTAATTATATTCTCTGAAAATTTTAAGCTGATCCGATAAATATTTTCGGAGATATACCTTAATTTGTAAGGCCGTGTCAGAGTGTTAGAAAGCAGATAGAGTAAGAACCAAAGTAGCAGTTGCACGCACTTCGCACGATACTTGAGGTTCCTTTTTCTATTGTGTTTTCTCGTAGAAGGCGAGTATTATAGGTTTATTAAATACTTCAAGGTCACATTCAGTTATTATTATCTAAAATGAAAGTATACGGCTAATCTAATTGATAAGCTGACCGTTTACTATGGTTTAGCAATAAGAAGAAATTGTGATTCTGTTAATAATATGTACAATGCAATTTGGGGAACGTATTATCACTATTGTTCGACTGATAAGAAACCTCAACAGGAAATGTGCCCAGGTGGAGAAGGTTCATGGTGTAGTTGGCAGCAAGCGCTAGCAACAAACACGTTATCTTCTTACACCCATGATTATCAAACTTTATTAGCTGATGTTGCTGAAGCAATATTTCCCATTTATGAAGACCTTAGCAACGAAAAATTGTTGGAAATGTGTGTTGGTGGATATACACAAAACAATAATGAGAGTTATAATCAATTATTATGGAAAATAACTCCAAAAATTGTTACATGTGGGTCTAAAGTAGTAGAAATAACAGCTTACATTGCAGCTGGAATATTTAATGAAGGTAAAAAATCATTATTGTACTGGATGAGTGCATTAGGACTTTCATTAGGCAACGCAGGTCATGCTTATGTCGACAAAGAGGACGCACAGCGTGTGATGATCTCCGACGCGAGAGCGCATGGGAGCACGCGAGAAGGAAGAATGGCTCGACGACAACACAAGCTGAACTTATTAGAAGCTATCAATACTGCAGAAGGTTCCTCTTATTACCCTGAAAAGATGATACCATTTTAGTTGAAGAAAAAAAATTTTAACTATGTGTAAACTACTTCTGAAACTTTAAACGCGTTTTTCTCAAAACTGTATTTTTAAAGTCCGTGATCTCGATTTTTCAGAAATGGCTTAAACGATCGGTTTCGAATTTTTACACAATCTTCTTAAATAAATTCCTCAAGTATTAACGGAAGGAATAATTTTAAAAAAATTTTATTACTATTTTTTTTAACAATTTAGAGCGAAAATTTTAGTCAAAAACAAAAACTTTCTTTCAAATAGACGCCATTTTGTCAAAAATCAAAATTTTTAGTATTCCTTCTGCTTAATACCTGCATTAATCTATCCTTTAAAAGAATCCACTATATTTTTTAATTTTAGTTAATTTTATCCGCCAAAATGGAGATTACTGCCAAACGGCTTTTTTTAGAGGATGTTCAGGAAATCATCTACAGGAGCGGTGCAGATTAATATTTTTACATAATCGACGCGCTATTGTATTCTTAAAAGTTGGCTCTATTTGAATTACCATCATTTTTGTTTGAGAAATAAAAACTGTTTCTATAAAAAATCATGAAAAGACGTCTTTTTCGAGCCTCGCAACTGCGTATAACCCCTTAAATTATCTAAAATTTAGTTATACGTAAGTATTTATACGAAATATAGAACTAGAAATATATACTTATTAATGTGACATTAACATTAAATAAGGAAAATAGATGGTAAAAGATAAATTAAAATAAAACAAAAATTTAGATTTTTCTTTTTGAATTTTTTTTTTGAATTTTTCTTTTAACAGAACTGTCTTTTATTTTTATTGCAAACTTTTTTATTTGTGATTCTAATTTTTTTATCTGATCAGCAGTCTTTTGTCTTTGTTCTTGAAGCTCTATTTTCTTGGTTATCTTCTTTTGCTTTATTTTTTGTTTCTTCTTTTTGAAGATGTTGTTGCCACCAAGCATGTAAAGTAGCTGCTAAAGAAGGTTTTCTTTCCACTTGATTCTAATTTATTCCTTTGCACTCGAGGCCGTTTCCGCGCGGACTGACCAACAATTCGAAGCGTTTCGTAGCGCTTTTGGTGAATTTCTTACCTCTAACATAAAATGATTACAAGCATAAATTAACACATAAAACTTTTATATTTTAAAATATAATGTATCTTTACATCTTTATGAGGATAATTTCTTAAACATTAATCTTTGTAATTTTGTTTTGTATGAAATTTTATATCATTTTTTTGCCGACAATTGCCGAGATGCATGCCCGGCTTGTCAGGAAAAGTATCACGATAGTATGTTGTTTGATGTCTTTTGCTGGCGTTATTTTTTTTAGAGCAGACTTTGCAATCTTTCCTAACTCCTGTTAGAATATTATGCAGCTTTCCATTTAAGCGAATGTTTTCGGAATTGGAGGTTGAAGTCGAAGCTCGAGCACGTGTCTGCCGAAAATCTCTAGTCAATTGCCGAATTAAAGTTTTAAAGACCGTAAAACTAAGATGCTTCTTTGTCGCTATATTTTGACACGCGTCGACACGTCCAGATAATCTCACTCACTCGCTTGCGTAGAATACGCAACACACGTGATAACCCTCTTGTCCTTCCATGATAATACTAAGGTATTTCCTTTGCGGTAAGCTACTGTCGATTTCTTGCAAATTTTTTTTTTTTTTTTATTTGATTTGGCAAATGCTTTCTTTTAAGATTGTTCCTGTCAAATTGCATTTCAATTTGAATAGCTCTTCAGCCAAGATAAAAGTGGTGTAATACAAAGTGGTGAGTAGGTAACGTAAATATTTGAGAGAAAGATTCATCTGAAGTTACTGTGTTTTGTCTATATAATTAAAGATATATTAAAATAAAGTATTATACTTATCGTAGATACAGTCTTTAGGACGAATCAAACGAACGAACCAATATTTATATTTCCATACCACTGTTAAACCTAACCATTACGCTATTCCTTTAGGTCGCCTATATGAATACATTATCCCCTCTACCATCCTTCATTCTTTCCTCGCTTTATTTCTCGAAGCTTCCCGATCATAAGAATTCTCGATTTTTCCTTCTTCCCGGTTCAAGAATGTTCGAGAGGTCTCGGTACGACCACTCATCAGGTGATTGTCTCAATTGGTGTTGCTTGAAACCACAACACACTCTTACGCAACAAAAAAGTTATATTTATTTTCTACAATCTTATCCCATACATTCTACAATAATATACTTCATCCTTTGACCAAATAAATTGAATATTCTAACAAATAGTTCTTTTTCATCATAGCTACACAATTATTTCCATAAATTAGGCCCTCTATTTATAGTTTGCCCCCCCTTTGATACAACATCAACAAATTTTTTACGTTTTTATTAATTTATAAAATTTCATTTTTTAATTTACGTATTATACATTTTAATTTGACAGAAATTTGATTAATTAAAAAGAAATTTAAAAAACAAATATATCACTTAAACGTTGGTTTAAAAATAAATAAATTTTCTCGTAGGTAGTTGGAAATGAATTAACCCGAGTTAAATTAAATAAATAAAACGTTTCTTCATTTATTATGACTTCATCAGTAACTATGATATGAAATATAAAAAATTCAGCATGTAATATATATAAACAATCAAGTGATAATGATTTAGGTTATACCTTATTCTCAAACGAATTTATCAAATACATATAAACTATCAAAATTGACAATTGATTTTTCCTTTAATAACATTATTAATATTCTGTAGTTACTTGTATTTTCTAACTTAATATAGTTGATGTAATAAATGTATAAATAATTGAAACTGAAATTATTTACAAAATTCTACATATATGCTTTCAGACTATTCACAACTATTTTTTTCTATGCGATCGTAATACCCTCTGTGGATTGCAATTTCATTCTTAATTTCAAACAAAGTTAACTTTAGGTTAACTTCTCTTCTTCTTCTTCTTCTTCCAGCGTCCAAATAGGCATATTGCCTGTTCTTCATCGCAACTCGCTTCTTGTAGGTATATTGTCCGCCCATCGTTTTCGTGGTCTTCCTGGACTTCGTTTCCCTAGTGGTGATCTATCCCTAGCGATCTTCACAATTCGGTCTCCTGTCATTCGGGTTATGTGATCGTTCCACTGAATTTTCCTCCCCAATACCCAATCATTGGTGTTGTCGATTTGGCATGTTCTTCTGAGGGCTTCACTTCTTTGTCTATCCCATAGAGATTTTCCGGTTATTCTCCGGATTATTTTCATTTCCGCTGCCTCCATCATCTGGCGGGTTTTAGATGTCTCGGGTCTTGTTTTCGCCGCATATGTTAGTATGGGTCTTATAGTGGCCTTGTAAATACGGCTTTTTGTGTCTATTCTGAGATGTTTGTTGCGGAATATGGTGTCATTGAGTTGTGCCGCAGCTCTTGTTGCCTTAACCACTTGTGTTCTTACTTCCGTTTCTATTTCACCAAAGCTGGAAATTTCTATGCCTAAGTAGTCAAACTTCATCACTTGTTGTATAATGCTCCCATCAACCACCAATTTACATCTAAGGGGTATCTTGGATGTGGTCATGCACTTAGTTTTGGATGTAGATATTACCATTCCAAGAGATTGAGCCATTGTGTTGAACTCATGTAGAAGTCTCTGCAGATCGTCTTCATTTTCCGCTATTAAAACTGCGTCGTCTGCATAGCATATGATTTTCAGTTCTTTATCTCCCATCCTATAACCTCTCTGTCTACAGACTTTTTTTTATAATTTCATCCATGAAAATATTGAATAGTAGCGGGCTCAGTGAGTCTCCCTGTCTAATGCCTCTTCCCAGTGTTATGGGTTCTGTTAGTTCGTTATCTATCTTTGCCTGTATGTTGTTGTTCTGGTATATATCTTCTATTGTTTTTATGATGTTCTTTGGTATTTGTCTGTTATAGAGGAGATGAACCACATCAGTTAGTCGTATCCTATCGAACGCTTTTTTTAGGTCTATAAAGCAGAAGAACGCCGGTTTATTATATTCTATCGACTATTCCGTTATTTGTCTGACGACGAATGCTGCATCTGTACATGATCGTTCAGGTCTGAACCCTTGTTGCTCGTCAGCTAGTGTTATTCTTTCACTGATAAGATTTGAGATTACTTTAGTGACTAATTTCAAGGTAGTGCATAGCAGATTTATTCCTCTATAGTTACCGGGCTGCTTTTTATCTCCTTTTTTAAAGAGTAAAATCATTGTGCTTGTTCTCCATTCTTCCGGAATTTTTTGTTGTTCGAGGATCCTTTGTGTGAGAATAGTCAACTCCTGAACCAATCTTTCTCCACCGTATTTGAGGAGTTCATTTGCGATGCCGTCTTGACCAGGGCTCTTCCTATTTTTCAATCTATATAGTGCTTTTCTCATGTCAGCTTCGTCGATAGAGATGTTATTATTTATCATGATATCTGGGACACCTTGTGTTGTGTTAGGTTGGTCATCCTTGTATAGGTCTTTTAGATATGCGGTCCATGTTTCCTTATCAATTTGGCTTACTGGTATTAATTCCGTAATTTCTTTTTTCTGGTTTATAATGAATCTCCACATTTGTTTTTGGAGACCGTAAAAGTCCTTCTCTAGTTGTTTTGAGAACTATTCCCAGTGCATGTCCTTCATTCTTTTAACTAGCGTACCAGTTTCGTTCCTGATGTTTTTGTATGCGTTGTAAGACTCGGCAGTTCTAGTTGTTAGATATTAAAGGTAGGCTTGTTTTTTCTTTTTACATTGTTCTTTTATCTCTTCGCAGAACCATGGAGTTTTATTTTTTGCGACGCCTCGTTTTTTACATTTCTTGGTTCCCAATGCCTCTATGGCCGCGCTTTTTATGTTTGTTTTTAGTTTCAGCCATATAGTGTTTACTTCGTCACGATTATCAGCTGGGTTAAGTTCGATTTTTTCTCTTAAACGTCTTTTGTATAATTCTCGTGTTGTTGTATCCCAGAAGGTATCTATCTTTATTGTTTCTTCGTTTGTTACGTGACTTTGATCTTTTCTTTTGTGTTGGCATTTGATTCTAAATTTACCAAGAAGTAGACTGTGGTCGCTTCCAACGTCGGCTGAGTTAAGTGTTCTCACATCCAAGATTCCAGATGATGGTATATAACTATTGGTTAAGATATAATCAATGGTTAAGCGTTGACCCCGTGTGTTGCTAAAAGTGTACTTGTGTTGCTCTTTGTGGTTGAAAAATGTGTTTGTGATTCTAAATCCATTTAGGGAGCAGAAGTCTATCATGAGTTTTCCGTTCTCATTCAGTGTTTGCTCATTGAATCTCTGCATTATGCCGGGGATCGGTTGGTGACCAATGCGAGCATTAAAGTCCCCTAAAATTACTACTCGTTCCCTCGGGGGTAGTGATTCAATGATACGTTCAAGTTCTTTGTAAAAGTCTTCACGTTTCT
This sequence comes from Polistes metricus, assembly GCA_010416925.1. NCBI lineage: Eukaryota > Metazoa > Arthropoda > Insecta > Hymenoptera > Vespidae > Polistes > Polistes metricus. The sequence continues at coordinate 411,558 of QUOH01000053.1, forward strand.
GCCTCGCTTTATTCTCGTCTGGTGCATAAATGGACAAGATATTTAGTGAGGACGAATCAGTCAGCAACTTGAGCAGTACAATTCGTGATGATATGTGTTGACAGCTTTTGATCTGGTTGATGTATCTTTTATGTAAGGCAATGGCGACACCCTCCTTAGCTCGTTCGCTCTTTTCAACGCCGCTGTATATCACAATATATTCACCGTATATTCTTTGGCCCTTGCTTTTCTTCTTCGTTTCTTGGAGTGCAGCAATGTCTATTTTCTGATTTTCAAGTTCTTGTAGAATTTCTTGTTCTTTGTTATTAAGGGATTTTACATTCCAAGAGGCCATCCTGGTAATGTTTTTTCTTTTCCAATTCGTTATCCGTTTTCTAGCATGGGTCGCCATCAGTGTATCCGTCCTATTCCGAGGCGCGTTGTGGTTTCTTCGAGCTTGTGCTTTATTTTACGTCAGGCAGGTAGCTAACCTAACCTAACAACCCTCCTCCTTTATCCGGGCTTGGGACCGGCAACATGACCCTCGCGATCATGTAGGCGAAGTTTAGGTTAACTTAAAATGTGATATTTTAAATTAACTTTAAGTTAATTTAGAAAGTAATATAAACGTACACACACACACACACACACACACACACATAAATGTCAGCATCCATGAATAGGATAAATAATAATGTAAACAAAAATTTTTCAATAATGAACTATTAATTTTAAATGTAATTGTAGTAAAGTCACAAAAAATAGAATTATGGTAGAATTTTAACTCAAGCCTTAAGATTGATCTTTTTATTAACGTATATATTTTAATTTGTTAATGTCCAAAAGTTTAAACGAAAACGTGTAACAAGTCGAGTGCGTCTTTAGTCCGAGACTTTTCGTTTGGATGACGTGGGTCCTAGAGACTTACAGTGAACTTCTCGATGTTCAACGTCGGTGCGTGAGACAGCATTATTAAGGGTTAAATTATTAATGACACTTAAGAGCATTATCTCTTAATTTTAATGAACTTTATTAAAACATTTTAAGCAAAGATATAGTTGAGATTCGCATATATTACAGTGCAAGTGCTGCTTCGCTGCCGCCTGAGCGGAAAGTATACAAAAATCGGCGACGCGCTCAACGTGTTAAAAATTCGATCTTACAAAAAACAGTAAACCCGTCGAGGGACGTCTGGCAAATGTGAGACATCGAAACTATTTTTTATACAAAATATGCATAAAAGGATAATTTATTAATTCAAAAATCAAAAATAAAATTAAAAAATAAAAAATTTCTTAAACATCGAGACGGTTAATTCTTTTATTCAGTTACTTCTGAAATAGTAATATCCAGTGCTGTCTCTAATGTTATTACTGTGATTGGTCGATTACTCTAAAAATATAAAAATATCAATAGAAACTAATATAAATTTTAGTAGGTTCTGATATTACCAGATTAATAAAAATAGTAAGACTATTATATAACATTATTGGTGTGCCTTAAAGTTTAATTGATCTTGGTTAAGTCCAGTTACAATAAAAAACAATAAAATTAACTTACTCTTGACTTGAATAACTTGATTGTGCGTCATAGTGTGATTTAACTTTCTTTCCTAGAGGCTGCTGACTTTCATTTTTCAAATTGTCACTGTCACATATATTTTTTTGATACAATTATTAGTTTTTAGTAAAATATAGGCAACGTGTTCTATAGTAAATAACATTACACACACTATAGGTATACCAGCTTAGTGTTTCTGATATACATATATAGCAGTCTTAAGTCACTGTGTTCACAGTGTATTAACACACTTTTTAAGGTTTGTTGTAGCTGATTTCGGTTGATATGCATATGCATATTTTGTATGCATGGGTTATATGTGTGTACATCCATACATATATTTACACATATATATGCATGTGTCTATATACATATACAAAGCGCTGCGACGCGTACCGTGGCGGTATTGTCTTTTGTAAACGAGAAGATTTTTTGCTTGGATGAGTCTTTACACGTTGATTGCATTTGTTTTTTCATTACCGTCCTTTAAAGGCGTATTGCAGATCCTGACAAAATTTTCACAATTTTTTCGGTAAAGATCATCTAAAGATCAACATTTCACACATCGTTGGATTCGGTTTTTTATAAGCTATAAGAATATTGTAGTAAAAATATGCAGTACCATTTGAAAAAAATACGATTACTTTGAAATGTTAAAAACAGTGGCTTTGAAAAAAAATTCGCCTAATCACTATAATATTAGCGCCTTCGAATAGAATTATCTTTTTCTTCTGACATTTCTTTTTTCTTACGAAATAAGCGAGAAATTTAAGGCTGTCGAGTTTGCTGAAAGATATCCTTTATATTATATTATTATTTTTTTTATTAAATTGCGTTAAGAATTCGAAAGCTCATCGCTGCATGTACCCAATCCTGCCAGTGTTCTTGTTCCTGAGCGCGATCCCTCCATTCGCGATCCTCATATTCCATTTCCTTAATATCCCGCTTAATATTGTCCTCCCATCTATTGTTTCCCGGTTCATTACTCACCCATATGCGCCATGTGACGAGCCCATCCTAATCGGTGTGATCTTATGACAGTCGTAATGTCCCCGGTCTTTTATACATATACGCAATTCCACGTTGTGTAATTTTCTCCATTCGCCCGTTTCCTCATCGCGTTTTGTGCCGAAGATTTTACGAAGTATTTTGTTTTCGACTATCCTAAATTTTTTTTCATCCCGCATTGTAAGTGATGATCATGCCTCGCATACTTAAAAGGCTACCGGTAAAATGACTATTTTGTATATTCTGATTATTAAGCGCCTTAACTATACCCGCGAGTTTAGTAGTTTATTGATCGAATAAAAGCATGCATTTCCTATAAATTGATTCTTCTTTTCAATTCTTCGCTAATTTCGTTCAACTGATTTAGGGTTGATCCTGAATAGCAAAAGTTGCTGACCCGTCCAAAAATTTTATCCCTAATGACCAAGTTTTCGGTATTATGCAATTTTTGCAAATTTTGCATTCTATTGGTGATATACTTGGTATTTTACACGCTTATTAGCAACCCCAGTTCTCTTGTTTTGTCTAGTAGAGTTCTTGCGTTATTTACTAATGTCTCCTTATTGTCCCCCAGCAAAGCAATATCGTCCGCATATGGATGTCAGCAGTCGCGTTGTCCCGTTCAGCTGCAGACCATCCTTCTTTTTCTGCAATTCTTTGATAGCAAATTCTAGCACTAGATTAAACAGAAGAGATGACAGTGCGTCTCCCTGTTTTAACCTGCTATGGATACTGAAAGATTCCGACGCGTTTGTTTACCTATTAAAATTATTATAATAATAATTATAAATGTTTGATTCAATAATTTAACTGTATATACGTTACCAGCAAAGTTCGAAATCCGGCATTATTTTCTTTTAGAGCTCAGTCACCCTGATAAAACCCTTTTTTTTTGTTTCGTCAAGAGGTAATAATTTCATAGGCACCCTCAGGTTCGGTACCTGAGATAGTGTCGTATTCTTACTGACTAAAGAACCTCCTTTAACTTATGACTAACATGCAAAAGGGGGGCCGACGGGACACTGCAATAAACAGATTACATAAACATCTAACGTTCGATTCTCATGTTTTTACAAACAGAAATAAATAAATGGTAAAGAAAAATATTTTTTTCTGAAATGTAATGCAAACAGCTTTAGTTTTGACATCAAAGCGCATTGAAAGTTTTTATCGTGACCATTTACTACCCACATATATTAATTGTTTACTTGAATCTACTGGACAGACGGGAAAGTCAGCTGGATTTAATAATGATACTCCAGTTAAAAAAATAATTTCAATATTTAAATAAATATTACCTACGTTCTCAAATATTAGCATCATTTTTTAAATAACAATATTGATCTCCTTGATTTTTTACTGATAAAATAAAATTGTTATACTGTATTTTGTTATACAAAGGAACAACACTTAGTGTACGATCGAAATCGATCATAACCAAAAATCCATAGTAACTAAAAATCGATAGTTACTCTACGCCCACTAATCGATAGAGAGTTACTAGTAACTAGCGTCTATAACGCCAACACTCGACCACCGAGTGAGTGCACCCTGCAGGGCCCATTACCAAAGACATTCGGTCTATTCTAACGCTGGACGCCTACGAGGACACTTGGAAACAAGATACCCTGAGACAACAAGCGAGAGGATTATTAGAGAGGCAAAGAATTCATCTGTTAAGACGAATACGTCTTACAGATATTATACCCGGTGGTAGACGTAGAGGCGATAATTAACGGTGAGAGATATAATTACCATTCCTTTCAACGTGATTACCCATCAGGGTTAATCGTGACGAGAAGTTGACTATGTCCGTGATCCATCGTCGTCCATTGTATTTGATACCAACCAGGGTTTTTTGCCGCAAAGCTTTTTCCCTGACGAGCCAATAAAGCATTGCACTTATTAGCTCAACCAAGTGTTTTATTTTATTTTAATTCAAGTGTTTTAATTTTATTTATTTTAATTCTTTTAACCCTCCTTATAATTAGCTTAATCCAATCTCCGGAGGACTCCGTTTTGGAGGAATTTTGGCAAATACACGTAGGTTTTTAGAAACTTCGAGTTTTTATCTGATATAATAGTCGCTTTATTTTCAGGTAAAAAGTTACATGTAGTATGTTTAACAATACTGCGATACAAATGTGCAGGTTTAAAAAATTTTTTTTTAAATTATATAAAATGTGTTTCTAGCAATTATATACGTGACCAGAAAATGGTCGAATCCCTCCCAATGAGTTCTATTAAACAGTTTAACGCTGGAATGAGTGAGATAGGACAGGATAGATAAATGAGCAAAACACTTTTACACGGCACAAAGCTACTTGCCTCGGCATAAAAACTCTCACGGAATTGAGAGAAAAGCCGGGGCAAGAGAACAATTTATTCAATAAACTGATGAAGCATACAATTACAAACAAAACGCTGAAAGAAAATATATTAATAGAATAAACGACGCGAGGTACCTTTTGGTCGCACGCTAGAGAGCTCTCTTACCGTTCGCTTCCGACGCAAGACGACAATCGAACGCACGCGGTTTCTTATCGCACCTAACAATGGCCTGTCTGGCCAGAACTTTATCCACGTTGGTAGCCTGGCGACAGGTTGCAGACAATTAGCTACAACTGTCCGCTGCAAGCCCGCGTTGGGAGCATGGCGACAGGTTGCAGATAACTCGCTACAACTTTCCGCAGCAAGCTCGCGTTGGTAGCCTGGCGACAGGTTGCAGGTATCTCGCTACAACTGTCCGCAGCAAGCTCGCGTTGGTAGCCTGGCGACAGGTTGCAGGTTACTCGCTACAACTGTCCGCAGCAAGCTCGCGTTGGTAGCCTGGCGACAGGTTGCAGATATCCGCCACAAGCCCACGTGGGGAGCCTGGAGACAAGTTGTGGATAAAACGGTACAACGCTCCGACTAGAAGCCCACGTGAGGAGCCGGACGGCAGGTTGCAGGCAATTCGCTACACCTGGCCAGCTAGACGCCCACGTGGGGAGCCTGGAGACAGGTTGTAGATATCCATACAACTGCCCGACTAGAAGCCCACGTGGAGAGCCTGTTGGGAACAAAAACCAAAAAACTCCACACACTCCTAACTCACTCACACACGCTCTATTCACGTTGCCTAGAACAAAAGGCCAAGATAATGAGAAGCTCAAGATGAGAAAAAACACTGTTGGTAGCTCAAACCAGAGTGCACACCAGAATGAGACTCGTGCGTGCACACGGCCCCACGCATCCTATTCCCCCCGCACACCTCAAGACGCTCTCCCCTGCCTCTTGCATAGTAAGGCGTGTCCGCACGCATCTCAACAGCCCTTGCGCGCCCTCGCAACTTAATTAACGCATACGCCGCCTATCCTATTCCGCGCGCAATATAAATTATTCTAACAACGTAAATATCGCCGAACAAAATGCTTTCAAATAGAATAGCACTGAATAAATCGAGATGACCAAAGTTCAAAACATCGTAAGGTAGATGAATCAAATGATGAGTATTATAAATTAGAAAGTTTTTACTATAAAGCTTAGTACAATTCTTTACAAAATATTTTAACACATTCGCGACGGAGCGTTGCTGGTTGCGCTTACCGTGGGTTCGGGGCCGTTTTTTATCAATCGTTACAATCGCGCATAGATTTAGAATAATTGCTATAACTTTTTATGTAATTAATATTTCAATATTAAATTTTAAAGAAGGGAGCATAGGACTTGTGTATACACAAAAGTGAAGATTTACAATTATACTTCTCCATATTTTTATTATTTATTACAAATATAAAACTATTTTTCAATAATTTTAAAATTTAGTTGGTATAAGTGTATTGAAATAGTAATATTAGGTATAAAAATTGTACATTATATCACTAATCTTCAAATAACAAATTACAAAATTTAATATTTTTTTTATAATGTATGTTTAAAAACATTTTTCAATATGTAAAGGAACTTTACAACATCTACACATATATGACGTATCTCGACGTATTCTGTGCAAATAACATACAAGATATCTTTTTTTAACAGTCTTATCGTTTCTCAAAATTTCTACTAAATCGTGATGTTTTACATTTCCTTATAATCTTTTTGTTTAGTCAAAACGGGGCGTTCGTGTAGAAGTTGACGGCTCCATTGGTTACTTCTTCGGTGATAGTGAGAATGAGATATATATCACAGCGATTTCTTATATCCTACTATCCGCTACGTTCACCATAAAATCGTGAAATCTAATTTTTGATTGCGTAGTCAGTAATTCATAAATACGGAATGAGTTAAATATGACGCAATGAAAAAAGTAGAAAAGAACCTTTTTAGTCTATTTGACATTTTTTTAGAAGATGGGATTGTAAGCAAGATATATTGATCGGCAAGATAGACACCTTTCATGTATTCATTGTAATCAATGATGATGTTCTTTATGAAAAGTTGCGTATTTTGGTCGATTTTATTGGAATCTATAATGTCAGCATTATAAATGGTAGAGATCATTTGAATATTGCGGTTTTCTTTACTGTTCCAACCTGTACCATAATTTCACCTCTTCGATTGCAACGTGTCTCCCATGCAGTAGTTTAATATTTTTTAAAACTGTTTTTACAAACAGTGTGTTTTACAAACTAACGCTCTTTCTACAATATAGAATAAAACTGCAAATATAACCTGTTTTCGATTTGAAAATCATTCTATTGCGAATGCCATATTGTGGATTCGTGAAAAAAATTAGGCCGTTGGACTGACTGGACCGGGACTCGAGCTCGGATCTTCCGCTTTCCGGCCGACTGCTCTTTAACCATTGAGCTATTCAGGGCCAATTGTCATCAATGCAAAGCACCTTTTGACAAAGTCGGAAACAGAAGAATTCTTACAGACTTTTCATAAGCATTTAACAAAATACTTTGGTATCCTATAGGATACAAATTACTATTTAAGCAATGTTGAGTAGAATACATTATCGGGTACAGGCACACACAGCCATGCGCAACATCCCCCCCTCTCCCAAACAACCAACACCCCGCTGCAACACACACACACACACAAGTGAGCATTGTGGGGGTGTTAAGACGGTGCGTATCGTTATACTATGCGTACCTCCATAAACTGAACTTAAACAATGTTGGTGTGTTATTATGTAGAGCCCACTGTTACTTATCATAGGAGAAGATTATAATATGTTTAGACTGATATTCGTAGAGATTACTATAAAAAATCTGAATCTTTTGTTCCTTATCGCATCAGAAGATAAGCGTGTTTAGAACGAAATTTTCTAGGAAGAATTTCTAGAAACTGTGATAAATATGAATACATTTCCGACTTTGTCAAAAGGCGCGTGTTATTAATGACAATGCCGGGGTATTACTAGCAATAGCGGATTTCCGGTTATGACGGTAACATATATAATTTAACCAGGGTTATTATGTCGCAAAGCTTTTCACTGACGAGTCAAATAATGTGTACTTTTTAGTACTGACTGGAGCTCAAAAATATCTAATTTATTATTTGTAACTATAATCCTATCCTTATTCCCGTACTAAATATACAACTCTCGATATTCACACGTGACGGCATTTTCGAGTTATAAAAAATACATGAGTACCGATCAAAAGGTGTCGGTCGTTCAACAAGACACTATATTAGATACAATTTTTTTATAGTATATCGAAAATCTTAGTATTACTTATTTGACAACCATTTACTAGTGATAAAATATCACGAAATTTATTTCTTATATTTTCTACCACAAAAATAAAAAAATATTTGTTTGTATGATAGTTCTATTATAAGAAATTGAATAGTATATGTTTTAAATATTTTGATTAGTATATTATTGGCTAAATACAGTTATATTACATATTCCGTATAATGAAATTTTTAAAATAATCCAGTGCAGCAAAACATGATTTTAAAAAGATTATATGTATACATGACGTTTATTATACTCTGTCCTATTTACCCCCGTCGTACATACCTATAGAATTATAAGTTCTACCTATAAACTCTATACTAGTAGATCTTCACCAATAATTCAAATTAATTAAATAAAATCTATTTAGCTAAAAACAAATACATGTGGGATTGAAATAAATATAAAGGCAAGAACCGTTAAGATATGAATGTTCGAAAACGATCGTTGTTAAATGTATACGTTAGTATTACGAGGAATAAGTAAAGTTGTTTTTCTGTTGGGTAGAGTTATAAGAAATGTTGTCCTCTATTGTTATTGTGTGAAAAATGAGAGAGTATGAGTACGTGTGTGTGTTTAGCATGGATGTATGGGATAGGACAAGGGGAGAAGAATATAAGATGAGAGAGTCGTGTAGGAGAATCATCAGATCATCAATGCAATCAGTGTAATCAGTGTAATCAGTATAAAGAGAAAAAAGTAAAAAATAAAGAGTTAATCATAGAAGAAGAGTTGCAGAGAAGAATAAAAGAGATAAGAGTTAGCGGTAGCGGAGAAATCGCGGAGTAAGAGGAATAAAGAGTATGAGAGTATCAGAGTATTAGTGTGAAGAGTGAAGAGAATCAAGGTAAAGAGTAAAGAGTATCAGAGTAAGAAAGTTTGAAAGTAGGGTTATAAAAAATATCCTACATACATATCAGAAAATTTATATTAATTTTCATAAGCTAACAACATATTGGTTTTTGCGACAAGTTATAAATATCAAATATCCAAAATGGTTTACTCTTAAAAATTTAATCGAGATACTTCTCTTTCGTAAAGTTTTATTTCATAATTCAATCAGGTCAAAAAGAGATTAAGAGATATAAACGTTCAAACAGTTAAGGAAGTGAATATTAGACGTTGCTATTCTTGAGATACCAATACAATCGGTGGGACAATCTTCCGACCCTGTGGACATAAATTTTAAATGATAGAAATAAAAAATTAATACTGTCTCAGTCAATAATTACTCTTAAAAAACCACAAACGTGTACGTAAAGAAATTGAATCAATTAATTATCTCTTCATGCCCAAGTAGTCAATTAGCAATTTCAATAACTATACTCAAATTACGTAATATCTTTTAATTGTAACAGCTCTTTAACCGAATTTTTTTAAAAACTGAAAATATATACAGTTCATTAACTTTAGCGATATTAAAAATTATATTTATATTTGCATTATCATGTTGAATGTAACAGTGATTTTATATAACTTGCAGTGGGGCTAAATCCGAATTGGTTATTATTATACATTACATGTTATAATACTAAAACATTATTCTTAACAAATAAGTTCGATATAGCTATATGCAATGCATTTACCTTATTAGGAGATTATAGGAAACCTCCATAGCGCTGCAACGCATTTATTTGTGTTGATCTGAATAATAGAATCACGAGACAATGCAATTGAAGATAACCTTTTATTATGTGTAAACTTACTTTAAAAAAACCACTTCAATACCAAAAATGCCAGGACAAACCAAGAAAACACGACGATTTTATACAAACTTACAAAAAAAATTTTTGTAATTTAAGTAGGATAAACACAAAAACGAATACTAAAAAATTCGAGACTGTACTAGTTCACTTTTTTTTTTATTTGAAATATTTCAATACGGCACATTGCAAATGCGTGCATAATATTTAAGTATATAAGTATATAATTATTTATTTAAAAAAGACTATATTTAAATGTTTTATATGTGACATTAATTTCCTTGCACCACTACAGTAACAATAATATTGAAAAGTTTAAATATTAGGAAATATATTTAAATTAAATTCCAGATAATCATGGTTTCTCGCCGGTCATCGGTTACCCCTGTGTAGTGCTTTATACACTATATACACGTATATATAATTTTAGTGTTATTGATTAGGATATTTTGAATTTAAATTTGTTTGCAATTTTTCCCTTCTTTTCTTCTTCAAACCTTTTCCAAATTTTATAATAATTACTCCTTATAAGCGGACATATCATCACATAGCAACCAATCGGCAAGAACCATACTCTAATAGTTACAATATTCTACAATACTACGGGTAAGCCGCACTTATGTTTGCCATGTTTTGACAAAGTTCATCTTCATATCCCTCACTTTGTGATTGTATACAAACTTGATTTCAATTAAAATGTTTTATTTTAAATTGATATAGGCATGCTGAAAAAATTATATGTGAAGATGCAATTAGCTCGGTAGAGTAATGTTCAGCCAGGTATTTGTTAAATTAATATCTAGAAAAATAAATTTATTGGTTTGTTGTGTTAAGCATCTTAAACTATATTCCGTTTCCTTGATAATTATGATTTTTTTACAATTTTAATTATTGTTTGACATACGTCAAAAACAAAACAATACAATTGTAAAGCGTGGGGCGCATACGCCACGGCCCGAACAGAAAGTCTTCAAAAAACGGTCTGGCAGGGAACGGGTTAAGAGAATCTATCTCGATAGAACTTACTAAAACTAAATTTGTAAAAGTAAAAACTTCATAGACAAGAAGCTATATCGAAATAATTTATCCCATATTGTTTCGTTTTAATTTATGAGAATAATTATCTTATCCAAATTGAAGAAAGTATGAAAAAAATAATATTCTATTTTTTTTAATAAGAGATTTAAATTATAAAAACTACAATATTTTATAAAACTTTTATACGATCTTTTCTTTTTGCGATCTAAAATATTAACTAAAATTATGTTTTAGACATATCGTTATTCAATCTTGTGTATGTTAAATTTTTTATTTCTACACTCAATATTTATCTCGTTGTAGACAAGAAATGTTTAACCTAAAATGTCACTTAAATAAGGACCAAAATAAATTCTTGCCAGAAAGGTTCAAATTTGGTATACTAAGAGTATTGAGATCGCTAATTAAAAATTAAAATTGGAGATAACACAAAAAGACAAGAACTAATCTACCACGGCAAAAATATTATGTTTAAAAAAGATCAAATGTTATTGATATCTGGTATATTAATGTTTTTAGTTACTAGTTACGAATTAAAAGACAAAATATAAAATAGATTTAATATAGTAGATATATATATATAGAAAAAATTAACTCCGCCTGCATGATCGAGATCAACGATCATGTTGCTGGTCTTAAGCCCGGGAAAAGGAGGAAGGTTGTTGGATCATGCTGGCTCCCTACCCAACGTAAAAAAAAAAAGTTTGCTCAAAGAAACGAAATATTGCCACGGAATAGGACGGATTCACAGATGACGACCTAAGCAAGAAAAAGGACAAAGAACTGGAAAAAAGAACACATAATGCGTCTGGCTACCTGGAACATCAAGTCATTTAATAATAAAGATCAAGAAACCCTAAAAGAATTGAAAGATAATAAAATTGATATATGCGCCTTACAAAAAACCAAAAAGAAAGCCAAAGTACAAATGCAATAAGACGACTACTTAGTGATCTATAGTGGTTTAGAAAAAATAATCAGGGCAAAAGAAGGGGTAGCCATCGCAGTATCCAAGAAATATAAAAACAACATACAAGAGTGTGATTACATATCTTCACGAATATTAGTGGTAAAAATAAAAACAGATGACCAAAAATTAAATATATAGTGTCAATTTATGCACCCGAAGATAACAAACCAAAAGAAGAAGGAGAAGCCTTCTACGAACAGCTACAAAATACAGTCAGATCATTACCAAATAAACAACAAATAATAATACTTGGAGATTTTAACGCCCGCATCGGAAGTGAAATAATACCTGGAATTAAACAAAGGATCAACGAAAATGTGTTAAATGATAATGGAGAAGTTAAGACACAATTATGCACATTTAACGAGCTAAGGATTAACAACACATTTTATAACCATAAAAAGCACTATAAATTTACATACAGCAACACCAGAGGCTTCATGTCCACAATTGATTATATTGTTACCAACAGATACGTCCAACCACACCAAATACTAGATATCAGGACGTTAAATTCCGCTAATTTAGGAAGCGATCATAGCCTGCTACTAGCAAAAATAAGAATTAAGTTTAAACCCCAAAGCAACCTTGCCCGAGCAACACAAGAACAAAAAATAAACATCGAGTCTCTCTGGAACTTACAAACTAAACAACTATATGAGAACAGGTCAAAAGATAAAATCGAAATAAACCAAATAAAAGAAGAAGATAATATAAACACAGCCTGGAAGAAACTAAAAACTAACATTTTAGAAGCTGCATATGAAGCCCTGAAAACACGAACTGTAAAAAACCGGGCTAGAATAATCAAAACTCCTTAGTTCCGCCTAGAGATAAAGGAAATATGCAAAAAAAAGTAAATAGCATACCTTAACTAAAGGACATTACGAACACCTGAATCATACGAATTGTATAGACGAATCTGGAATCAAACAGCGACATTAGTAAGGCAAACAAAACAACATTATTGGGAGATTTTTTCGAATAGAATGGAGAGTGACTTCTAGGGACTCCAAAAACAAATCTGGCGATTTATTAGAAATCAAAGAAAGTAGGTTTACGAAATGATCGAAACAAATCAGATCACAAGAGAAAATTGGATTAACTATCTAACAGAGCTCTATAAATCAGAAGAACCTCAAGTGAAATTAAATACGCCAGAAATAATAACTAAAAGCGACATACAAATTGAGCCCAGTGATGTAGATACAGCTATTCGAAAACTAAAGAATAAGAAGAGCTCTGGGCAAGATAGCATCCCAAACGAATTACAGAAATATGGTGTCCAACGTCTCACACAAGAATTAAATTCCTAATCCACAAAATACTATTCAAACACAAAATACCTGACGAATGGCGAACTAGCACAACAATAGTTATGTTTAAAAAAGGAGACAAAAAACTACCTACAAATTACAGGGGAATAAATCTTTTAAACACTTCATTGAAACTAAAAACATAGGTTATAACGAACAAAATGAACAGCTTAACGAATCTAGAAGACGAACAACAGGGATTCAGATCAGGCAGATCGTGCACAGAGGCAGTTTTCATCATAAGACAGATAACACAAAAATCAATGGAATACAGCAGGCCAGCATATGTGTGTTTCATTGATCTGGAAAAGGCATTCGACCGTGTGCAGTTAAAGGATGTTATACACCTCCTCTATAACCGACAAATTCCGAATAATCTTATCAAGACCATAGAGGACATATATAGAAACTATAAGATCCAAGTAAAGATAAATGGTGCCTTGACTGAACCGATTAATGCAGGTCGTTGTATCCGACAAGGGGATTCCTTAAGTCCCCTGCTTTTTAACATCATTATAGACGAAATAATAAGAAACGTAAGACTGCTAAAAGGATATAAAATTGGCAACGAAGAAATAACCATCCTATGCTATACTGATAACGCTGTATTAGTGGCCGAAAATGAGGATGATCTACAACGTCTACTACACCGATTTAACTGCATAGCCAAATCATTCAATATGAAAATATCGGCCCAGAAAACTAAATGCATGACAACATTAAAGACACCGTTAAGATGCAGACTGGAAACTGAAGGGAAGTTTATTCAGCAGGAAATGAGATTTAAGTACCTAGGAATAGAAATCTCAGGATATGGTGATGTTGAAGCAGAGGTAAGAGAACAGACAATGAAGGCATTCAGAATAGCGGGTTGTTTGAATGACACAATATGGCGAAACAAAAACATGGACATAGAGACCAAAGCAAGAATCTACAAGACAATGGTAAGACCTATTATGTCACATACCGCAGAAACTCGACCAGACACGGCGAAAACGAAACAGTTACTAGAAACAACTGAAATGAGAGTTCTTCGCAGAATAGCTGGAAAAACACTACTGGATCGAGAGAGAAGTGAAGATATAAGAAGAACATGCAAAGTTGAAAACATTTACGAATGGATACTAAAAAGAAAAAAAGAATGGAACGAACATATCAACAGAATGGACAACGGAAGAATTGTTAGAATTGCACGGGATAAGTCACCGGTTGGCCGCAGAAGCACGGGGCGCCCACGAAAACGATGGTGCGACAATTTAACAGTGCAATAGGCAGAAAAAAACGTCGTTACGAAACAGGCAATTTGCCTAAACTAGAAAATGAAGAAGAAGAAGAAGAAAATAACTTAAAAATTAATTGATATATACTTCTAATTTCGTGTATTGTATAAGAAATATGTGAATTCGTTAATCAAAATTGTAACCGTAAAATATAATTGAAACTTATTGCTCAATATTATTTAACCTTTTTTTATTTCAAATAGTGTACACGAGTCTGCGTTGCTTACGAAAAATGCACGGTGGACAGCGCTAGTTTGGTTTTTCCGAGCGCTATGGAAGGCAGTACAGTTCGCTGAGAGACGTACGGTCGGCTAACTTATTCGGCTTATTATCGGCTTATTTATTTATATTAATGCAACTTTTTAAAACATTCTAAACATATTTTGGGCTGGCCCTTATAACGCGTACAATATGTCGTTACTTTTTTCCTTTTTTTCGCAGCATATAATCTATTTTGTATTTTTGATAATATTTTGTAACATTCTTTACATCGTTTTCTTGTATTCCTGGCAGCCCCTTTGTATGATTGTAGAAAATATGTACGTTTTCTTGACGGATTTCTCTCTTGTATTTTAGCTTCTTCGATTTACCTGTGATGATCTTTGTTCAAAAGATGATCGATAATTTGTTCTCGAAATTTTAAAATAGGAATTCCGCAATAAGCGTGTTCAAACTAGCAACGATATTGCCCCGCCCCACGAAGCGTAACGCGGTAAGACACTCCCGCCTCAGGCGGAAAAACGCAGATTTTCGCCCCAGCGTGAACGTGTTAAATAAGCGGCATCACACACATATATAAAGACAACTTATACAATAGTATCAATTTGGCAAAAAAATTAATTTTAAATAAAATAAGGCTATGCGGAACAATTAGCGTTCATCGAGGTTTAGCAGAATTTTTAAGAAAGCAAAATTAAAAGTAATGGAAATCAGGTTTGCCCGTCAGGGTGAAATATTGCTGCAACTACATAAAACTACTAAAAAAAAAACATATTAGAATGATATCAACCATTCATAATGCAGATTATATGTGATACCGAGAAAAAGGACAAAAATGGTAATGCAATATTCGAGGAATGAGGTGAATAGATCCTTTAACAGGGATCGCAGAAAAGCTGAGGATAAGAATGTGTGTACATGTTGAGGAAGGAAGGCCTTATGGATGTTCTCATATGTATATCGGCAAGCATGATCGTATTATACATCTAAATTTTAAAACTGATCACTACGATGCTTTAGTGCCAACGGAGCTTAAATAATGAGGTCTTGACAAAAATTTTAGTACACTAAAGAGTATTATTCTTATCTTTCACGGTCGCCGATTTTAGAAAAGGAGAAATACCCGACTATACCGAAGAATAGGGGATAGTGATTAATTTAGGAGTATTTACGATTCTGGTGTAAATTTTTTGCGACAAATACCATATTTCTTGTATTTTAAATATACGTAATGAGTTAAGAGACTTAAAAGATTTAAAAGGTGGTTTCTATATTACTGCTGGTACCAAATATCTTACTACATCTAAATTACATGTATATGTTACTGTCATAGTCGGAAATCCGTCATTGCTAGTAATAAGCCCGCATTATCATCAATGAAATGAGCCATTTGACAAAGTCGGAAATGTATTCTTAGTTATCAAATTTTCTAGAAATTCTTCCTAGAAAATTTGTTCTAAACACGCTTATCTTCCGATGCGATAAGGAGCTAAAAATTCAGATTTTGTATGATAATTTCTACGAATATCTGTCTAAACATGAGTAACAGTTTTACTACACTATAACACACCAGCATGAGGTAAGTTTGAATTTCTACAAGTTCGCACAGTCTTATAAACTCTCACACAAAAATTTACGGAGCAGTCAAGGTTTTTAATTAATTACAAAAAATATTTGATTTTTACTATGTTCTTCGAATGATTTTCAAAAGAATGCAGGTATAAAACATTTCGTTTTAAACCTGTTTATCTTCCGATACGATAAGGAACAAAAGATTCAGATTTTTTATAGTAATCTCTACGAATATCTGTCTAAACATATTATAATCTTCTCCTATGATAAGTAACAGTGGGCCCTACATAATAACACGCCAACATTGTTTAAGTTCAGTTTAAAGAGGTACGCATAGTATAGAGACACGCACCGTCTCAACAACCCCCACCATGCTAGCTTTTGTGAGTGTGTGTTAAAGCAAGGTGTGGGTTGTTTATGGGGGGGTGCATGGCTACGCTGGAAGTGGCAAGGCCTTTGATAGTGTATCGCACAACACCTTAAGATAATTCATGATCAAGAGAGGCTTTCCAAAAGCAATGGTTGAAGAAATCACTGGTGTATATAAAATGAGCTCTAAAGTACTAACATCAGACAAATGAAAGTCGAATCCAATCAAACCAACAACAGAAGTAAAACAAGGCAATCTGCTCTGCTACTTCCGGTTCAACCTAGTCATCGACATGCTTTTAAAGAGGCTTCCTGGCCATATGACAACAAATATCGATGCTCTTAAAGTAAATACAATAGCTTATGTCGACGATTTGATTCTTTCGGCGGAAACGAAACAAGCCTTGCAGGAATTAACTTACATCACAGGAGCTTTCCTTGGAGAATATAGACATACATGTGGCTCAATGCGGCCAAGTGCCTATCCTGTAGACAGGTCAGGGTGCAACATAAGAAAATAAACCATGGTTGACAACACGGATATCAAATATAAGATCAAAGGGGCATACATGCCAGCAGCATCCAGTGTCTCACAATAGAAATACCTAAGAATCCAATTCACCTCACGAGGGAGGGCAGCTATGGATCCTACAAAGAAATAAGAGAAAGCTCTAAACAATCTCAAAAGATTTTACACCAGAAGACTTATAAAATCAATGCTATGATGACTGATATTAACATTGTTAAAAAGCGTACAATTAAAAAGCTTGGCTACAATTTTTAATACCGTCTCCGTTATATACAATGTACGATATAATTACGCGATCTTTGGAAGTAATGCTCCAGGATAATTAATAGGGAATAAAAGGTCAATAGGACACGATCGATACTATACGACGGCACAACGTATCGTTTGACGAAAGAGAGCATCAAGAGCTATTGGGAAGCAAAGCTCCAAAACTCGGTCGATAGCAAAGCCCTTATAAATTCGTCCCTTCCTCCTGTAACAGCATGCGTGGGTAACAGAGAAAAATCAACTTGCTTAATGGAGCGGACTTCATCGACTCATGCAAACTGAGGTTCGATGCTCTTCCAATTAAGTCGCTAATCTCAAAGAGTCGGGACAGAGATCGAACGTGCAGGGCCAATTGCCAGGCTGTCGAGACACTCAATCATGTCAATCAAGTATGCATATAATGACCTTATAATAATTTCTTAAAATTAAAAAACATTATTAAAACAAATGCTAAAGGACATAAGCCTAAAAAATATTTTATTTTAACATGGGAACAAATTAAACAATATATGAATGAAGCTCCTGACGATCAACATTTAGCAATAAAGGTAATAAAAGAATATTCACATATTCGCTTTTCTAATTAAATGTCTTCATTTTCACTATTTAATTGTACGCATCATATTTAATAACAATTTTTACAGGTTGTATTGATATTTGGAATATGTTGCTGATTGCGATGTAAAGAACTAAAGGAGATGAAAATTAAAGACATAGAAGATTTGAATGGAAAATATTTAGTAACAATCAATGATAACAAGAATGATTTTCCCAGACAATTCCTTATTAGGAATCTCTTTTACCCTAAAGTTAAAAATTACATTGCATTAAGACCACCTGATGAATTTTCCGATAGATTTTTTATTCACTATTCAGTGGGTACATGCACTCGATAACCTATTGTACGTCATACTATAGAAGCAATGCCTAAAAAAATTGCGACTTATTTAAAGCTGCCTAATATTCAAAGATAAACCGGCCATTGCTTCAGAAGATCATCTGCAACGCTTCTCTCTTATTCCGGCGCTAGCATGCAGATGATTAAGCAGCTAGGGAGATGGCGTTCCGACATAATTGCCCAGGGTTATGTAGAAAATTCATTACATAACAGGCAGATGATTTTTAATGGACTAATTCAGAATGAGACCGCCATAGATATACAACCTCAACCACCAACTAGTAAAGAAGTAACTATCAACCCTCAAACAGTAACTACCAACCCTCAACAAGAAATCAATGAGATTGAAACAGAAATTAATGATGTAAATTGGTTAGAGTTTGATGACGACTTCATTGTTAATGACGTCTAACCTATTTCAAGTAAGTAAAGCAATAATACTCACTTATTTACCAAAAACACGTTTATATCCCACCTCTAATTAATATTGTCTTGTTCAGCTGAAGCCGTTATAAACAGTGGTTTCACTACAGATAGAAAAAAACTAATTTCTGTACCAATTAAGACTCAAAAGCGACTATAACTTGACAATGTTAAAATACCATTTATGGCTAAATCTGGGGTAAAATTAACTTTTCAAAATCAAACACATGTTCAGCCTCCGCCAGCTAAGAAAATAAAGAATAATGACTGTTTAAATACTCCAAACCCTAAGAACCCAGACTTAGCATCAAAAAAACAAGATCTAACGTTCGATAATTGTGCACTTTCAATAATTGCGTTTTTAACGTCACTAAATGTAACTGTGACATGGAAAATATTTTTTAAAATGAGACGAGAATAATCTCAATGTGAAACTATTATCTAACTAAAATCTATGGTTATGTTGTGTTATTACTTATATAATTAAAAATTTTGTTATCGATAAAATTTAATTATAATATTATTAATATAGCATTTGCAATATTATGCCAAAGTTACTTAGAATTTATGTTATGAGTATGATAATGACAATAATAAAGAGTTATTTGAACTGTGAATATTAACAATATTTTTCTTTTAATTATATTACCGTCCTTCGTGGAGTACAATTTTCATGAATTTTTGATGTGCGCCCCGATCAACAAAAGTCGGGCCCCCCCCATTTACAAAATCCTCGGTTTTAAAAAATACGCAGGTACTTCATTATAATTATTAACTATAACCTAGTTTTTACAATAAAAGTGAGACAAATGATAGCAGTAATACTTTTTTTCATGTTTGAACCTTATTGTTCAACGTAATTTCGACGGGGAATCTAGAAAAAAAGTATACGACCCACGGCCAAAAAGTTAGATGCTTTGACGTATGTGATATGATTGCCGAAGCGTAGCCGAGGCGTAGCCGAGTCATATCACATACGCCAGGAAATCCAACTTTCTGGCCTAGGGACGTAATATACTATATCTTTGAACAATTTCATCTTTCTTATGGATTTTTAAATTCAGAACCGAATACATGGGAAACTAATCAAGAGTATCAACAGTGTCTTAAAACATTTTGCAAATTGAAGGTAGTGAATTATATTTCCAAGCGAGGAGTAGCACTAGCTGAAAAATTCAATCAAGGTTAGAAAAATAATGAACAGGAGAGGCAACAAATTTTTCAGACAGTCCAAAACCATCGCTCAGAGCAGCCGACCATGATCGAAGCGATGCTATGAAATGCCACTGAGGTATAGAGATTGAAGGATAAAAAATCAGAGTTTCTGTGTTTTTTCAACACATTCGTCGCCAAGCGCGACTTCAATGAGTTTCTCGCAAGGCCCAAATTCGACTGTCGGAGCACCGAAACATAAACAGAGCGATAAGCGGTAAATAGCAGGGACGTAACTCGAGTATCGTTTTCCATTTATAACATTCATAATATTCCATCCGATAATTTTCCTTTTGATACTTTTTTATCAGGTCTACCCTTTGTTGAATTCTAAAAAATTTTTTTCCTCTTGTTGCATCCTAAAAAATGTTTTTCCTTTTATTGCATTCTTTCTTTATAACTAATATTTAGTTCTAAAATGGGGAAAACGATAAGGTTTTCGGCTAGTGGACTGTCTAGGATCTCACTGCAGTTATCGCAGATCCTTCATTTGAGAAGCATACTTTTATCCTCAAAATGTTCATTGGAAAGCGTAAAAATATAATTGAAAGTAAGGAGAGCAGTGGTGAGGAAGTAGTGAGTTTTAGAAGAAAAGTACTAAATAGAATCTCATCGAGTTCATGCTCCGATACTGAGGAATCATATGCAAGTGAAGACCTTGACCACATGTTAGAAGAACTTGCTCTGGACGAGGAAGAGGAGCTGAACTCTATTGCTTATTCATTGGACCATATTCAGTGGAACGAGTTTGCTAACGGGCAACAATCATTTACGTTCATCGGAAAAAGTGGACTTCTCATGGATTTGCCGTCTGACATTAAGGCAAGTGAAGTATTTTTGCTTTTCTTGGATGAAAACCTGATAAGCCTTTTAGTCACAGAGACAAACAGATATGCAGAGCAAAAATTGCAACAAGAAACGACTGAACATGCTCGATCGAAGAGGTGGAAGCCCACGACTTGTGCAGAAATAAAAAAATTTATAGGACTGATGATTTGGATGGGTCTGGTAAAGACACCGCTCGTTACATGTTGGTCAAAGGACCCGATCTACAACTTCGCATTTCCGCGCAGTCATATGTCCCGTAATCGTTTTGAGTTACTATTAGCAAACTTGCATTTTGCAAATAAGGAAACGATAGAAGAAAGGTAACAGACTCGGATAAGTTTTGCCACTCTTAAACCTATTGGTAGATAATTACCAGAGAGTCTTTTCACTAGGTGAAGATATTGTAATAGACGAAACAATGCTTCCTTGGAGGGGACGACTCATATTCAGGCAGTATATCCCAACGAAATCCCACAAAAATGGTATAAAACTGTTCAAATTGTGCTCTACCGAAGGATATACATAGTCGGCGAAAGTATATTCTCGACGAGATACCAACGGAAGAAGGCAAGTTGGCCTAGCGGAAAACGTCTGCATTGAACTAGCAGATAAATTGATAAATGAGGGACGAACTTTGTTAATCGACAACTTTTATACCAGTTATGAATTAGCACTAAAATTTTTACAATTCAAGACGCATGTCGTTGGGACTGTGCGGTATAACAAAAAATTTATGCCGAGATTTGCAATGTCATACCCACTGAAGAGAGGTGATATAGTATCAAGAGAAGACGACAACGGTATTGTGGTGCTGAGGTGGAGGGACGTTCGCGATGTTAGGATGTTACCAACAAAACATCAACCTATCATGACATCAACCACAGATTGTACTCATCGTGGACGTCCTCCTAAACAGAAACCTTTGGCGGTAATTGCTTATAATAATGGAAAAAATAACATCGACAGGAGCGACCAGATGGTGTCATATGCCACAACGATACGGAAAAGTATCAAGTGGTATCGAATATTAGCACTACATTTGCTTTTGGGTACTAGTGTAGTAAATGCTCACATCGTATACCAGAGAGTCAAAAATAAAAAAATTGGAATAAGAAAATTTCGAAAACTTCTTCTAGCTGAATGGTTGTCCCCGGAAAATTCTACTAGAACAAGGAACGTGTCCCATAAGCTGGAGATTCGTACGAATGAGCAGGGCAAGTCTGTAAGAAGGACGTGCGCCCTATGTAACCAGAAAAGGAGAAAAACTGCTGAACGACAAGAAGCAAAAAAAATGTAAAAAAATCTACGACCTATTGTTTCAAGTGTCCGAATTCACCACAAATGTGTTTACAATGTTTCAACGCACACCATACGAGATAGTATAATACAATATGTTATCTTATATAAATTGGTAAAAATTATAGTATAATATGTATATTTGTAGTATTTTTATGTTGTATATCCTATATTTATATTTCAATACTAATTCCATTAAATTCGTTTTAAAAATCCACTTAAAAGTCGTATTAACTTGAATAAGAAGAGCGTCACCCATATTTGGGTGACGAGGCCCCCACGGAAGCATACCCGTCACCCAGATCTAGGTGACGTGGCGACGAAAGTGTTAAATGTTTTATAGAAACGCAAATTTCAAAATAAAATGTTCTGATTTTTAAAGTTCGACATAATTGTTCAGTTGGACCAGATTAAATAGTATTTTTCGGATGCATTTAATTTCGTTTTATTTATTATATGTTATAAGGTATTAATTTGAATTTCAAGATCAAAATTTTTTCTTTAGAAAAGAGGTTTTTTTTTTTGTAACCGAAATACGACTAGAGTGGTTTCGTATCAGTATCGATGAGTGTTAGAGATATAATAGACCTGGGTGTTTAATTTTAGTGGTAGTGAGGCTTGCGTTAGTATCATATCTACAGAAAATCATAGATCGAGGAAAATCCGAAAGAATGTTTTAGGGGCTGGCTAAATAGGCAGGTCGAAAAGGGACTCTAAAGATCAATGGGACATTTCCTCGTTTCCCAGAACATTTTTTTTTTGGAGAAAACCACATTTCCTTTACCATGAAGAACCTAAGCGAACCTGGATTGATATAAATGGACATTTTCAGTTAAATGGCATTTTTAGGGAAGCACACTATGGAGATTTATATTTAGCATTTTTATTTTGTTCGAAAATATTATTATAAGCGGGCTTATAAGCTAATTATTATTTAGGATTATTGTAAAAAATTATTCCTTGTTGTGTCTTAATAAACGAAAGTTTTTTTGTTCTAACAATCTATTGTTATTTAAATAATTCAACGAAATATACTTTGTCAATATGATTGCTACATTTTTAAACTATCACTATTGATTTCTTTTTACTTTTTTTACAATAGCTTCACGATACTGAAACTTTAACGAAAATAACTATGAAATTTTAGAAATGTCCTAATTATTTACCTATATACTATATTAGATACAATTATTATATAGTATATCGAAAATTACAGTATTACTTATTTGCCAACCAAATATTTTTTTATTGTTAGTAATAATATATCACGATAATTATTTCTTGCATTTTCTACCACAAAAATAAAATAAAATTCATTTGTATGATAGTCCTATTATAAGAAATTGAAAAGTACGTTCTGAATAATTTGTGTTCGGTGAAATTAAGGGATTTGACCGTTTTGTATTGCGCACGGAATAAGTTAGATAGCGACGGCGTTGAAACTTTATATTGGTTAGAATCACACCCTAAATAGAATCGGTCACGATTGCCTTAGTTGAGTTATGAGGGCGCGAGGGGGCATTAGAGATACATGTAGGACCGCCTTAGCATGCCAGGTACATGCGAGTGCGTCTTGAGATAGGTGGAAGGGGGTATGCGTGCGTGGGGCCTTAATCTCGAGGGCACACGCGGTTGTCCAGATCTGGATAGCGAGACAAAGGGTTCGTTTCTGAAAATAGAGAGTGACGTAATATTGGCTTTGTTTAAGTGAGAGCTGTGATGTTCTCTGTGATGCGCTTTCTAGCTACTAACGTGTGAATTTTAAGGAGTAAAATTTGTAGAGACACAATCATATAGGTGTTGTGCAGAGAAACAATCATTTAGGTGTTGTGCAGAGACACAACCTTTCGAGGGTTGTAGCTGCAAGGCTACAACCATTCCTTGCAGAGAGTAGCGGTGTTTCTTTACAGTGCTTGCCGGTCTACCAACGTAGGATAGAATTGCAGCAGCTCAGGCTACACCCAGGTTGACGATGTTTGCGACGAGAATAACGCCCATTTGTAGGACTGATAACGTGTCTAAGTAGATTGTGGTATCTTGAATAGTTGCGGCGGAAACAAAGGTAAGAGAGGTCTCTAGCGTAAGAAAAAAGAAGTCTCTCGCAACGATATTAGTACTTGTATTTTTTCTTTCACTTGTCCACAGGGTACTACTTATTGTACTTTTTGTTTGAATAAAGCCTTCGCTTGCTCTTGCTTCTCTCTCAACTTCGTGAGAGTTTTTAAGCATAGGCAAGTGTTCTATACCGCGTAAAATTGTTATGATTGATTTATTTCTCCTTTCCTATCTCACTCATTCGTACGTTGAATTAACCGAACTTACGACAATAATTTCAAATTGCTTAAGTCTTATATTCTACAAACAATTCGATTGGTATATTATTTGTGAAATACAGTTATATTATATATTACGTTTAATGAAAATTTATGTCGGGTTATCCAATTAAATTGAAATACGCAGTATCGTTGAAAAAGGTATTTATTTAACATAACTGAGAAATATATATAATATTGCAACTCAATACGTGGCTACCTCCTATACCGCGTCGCGCTAACTCTCCTCTATTACACCATCTGCCAACTTACTAAAAACTAAGTGGTTTGGTACCACTGTATCGGAGACGTCTGAGATACCAAGATAGGCAACTCGCTTTATTTTTCCAACACTCCCCCTTATCTAGGCGTCGTGGATTCCCTCAACATAAACTTAATAGTTTCACACAGGTATTATGCTTGTTACTCGCTAAGGCTTTGGTTAATATATCGGCGGTCATCTTCTCCGTACTTAAATAGTTCACAATAATATCACCCCGCTCTTGCGCTTCGCGTGAAAAATGATACCTTATATCTATATGTTTGCTACGGCCATGGTAAACGCTATTCTTACATAGTTCTATGGCACTTTGGTTATCACAATAAACTTTGGTTGGTTGCTTTAACAAATCATAGGCCTTCATATGTTTTAATAAGTTTCTAACGTATATAATCTCTTTTGTAACTTCTGAAAGGCTCATATATTCAGCTTCCATAGTGGAAAGGGCAACTGACTTCTGCTTCTTACTGTTCCAGCTAACTGGACCCCCTGCAATGTATACACTGTACACTGAACACGATCGTCTATCACTAGTATCTCCTGCCCAATCTGCGTCTACATACCCTAACAAACCGATTTCGTCTTTGGTATAAGTTATCCCATAGTCTG
Source organism: Polistes metricus (assembly GCA_010416925.1). Classification (NCBI taxonomy): domain Eukaryota; kingdom Metazoa; phylum Arthropoda; class Insecta; order Hymenoptera; family Vespidae; genus Polistes; species Polistes metricus. The sequence goes on from QUOH01000053.1 coordinate 436,903, forward strand.
CAGTTCCCTTTAAATATCGTAAAACTCTTTTCGCCATTTTCCAATGGATTGTTTTCGGATTTGAGCAGAAACGACTTAATAAACTAGCTGCGAACGCTATGTCAGGTCTAGTTGCATTCGCGAGATAAATCAAGCAACCCACTAATTCTCTATATGGTTCATCAATTCTGTTTTCATCTTCATTTCTTACTTGTAACATCAAATCATTTATATTTATGCTCGTCTCTAACGGTGTACTAACTGGATTACATTCCGTTAGATTAAATTTCTCCAAAACATCTTGGATGTATTTCTTCTGCGTTATTTTAATCTTTCCAAGATCTTCATCTCTGTCTACGTGTATTCCTAAAATGTCCTTAACTTTTCCTAGATCTTTCATTTTAAACTTTTGTTTCAGCAAACTTTTGATTTCACCTACGCGCGATAAGTCTGCTGACGCTACTAATAAGTCGTCGACATAGATGACTATTATCGTATCATTATTTTCTCTCGAATCTACGTAAACGCAAGGATTCACTGCTGTGTTACTAAAACCTAACTGAATCAAATAATTGTTTAATTTACGGTACCATTCACGCCCTGCTTGTTTTAATCCATACAATGGTTTCATTAGTTTACAGACTTTGTCATCCTTGCCTGGTATTACAAAGTTCTCGGGTTGTTCCATATATATATCATCTGTAAGATCCCCCTTGGACGTAAGCAGTAACAACGTCTAATTGATGTATGTACATATTTTTTATTACACTGATCCCTAACAGGCTACGTATGGTTTCAAGTCTAGCTACAGGTGCGAATACTTCGTCAAAATCTATTCCTTCGCATTGTTGATCGCCCCTCGCAACTAACCTTGCTTTAAATCTATCAATAGACCCGTCTTCATTTTTCTTTATTTTAAATACCCATTTACATTTCAATACCTTTTTGTTTTTCGGTCTATTCACTAGTGTCCACGTGTTATTTTCTATTAAAGCGTCGTATTCCGATCTCATTGCCACTAGTCATTGTTCATCTTCTGAGCTGTTCAAGGCTTCTCTAACGGTTTGTGGTTCTTGTGGAATAGGTCTCGTCTGATAAAGCTTGCGTGGCCTTCCACGTTTTCCAATCCTCTCAATTCTTGGACGTCCCGGCGCTCGATAAAGATGAGGAGTTTCAATTTGATCTATGCTGGTTCCTTGAATATTTTTAGCTTCCTCTTCGTCACCTGATGACGTCTTCACCACGATTTCTTTTTCTTCAACAGCTATTGGCTCCAAAGGTACTTCGAATAGTTGTGGTTCGTCTCCACATATGCTCACATTTTGGTCTTCGATGAATCGAACGTCTCTACACTTGATGACTGTTCGAGTTCCTCGTTCCCATAGGCGATATGCTTTCGCCTCATCCGAAAATCCTACCAATACGTATTCTTTGCCTTTGGCCTCGAACTTATTTCGACGTTTTCCTTTTTCTAGAGCTATTACTCTACTTCCAAATTTTCTCATAAATCCCACATATGGTTTCTCACCTGACCAATCTTCGTGTGGTGTGACTTCTTCATTTGCCCTTGTAGGACATCTGTTCCTGATATATGCTCCTGTCGAAATCCCTTCAGCCCACAAGGAAATATGTAACTGTGCTTGCATGAGCATACACCGTGCCATTTCAACGAGCGTACGATTTGCTCTTTCTGATACTCCATTTTGCTGAGGTGTGTATTGCACAGTGAGCTCTCTTCCTATACCTTCTGCTCTTAAATAATCATTGAATTCTTTCGAGCAATATTCCTTTCCATTGTCAGTTCTCAATTTCTTTATTTTATGACCTGTTTGCTTTTCCACGTAGGCTTTGTATGCCTTGAATGCATCCAACACATCTGAGCGCTTGTTTAATGTCTCAATTTGGATGTAACGAGTCTTATTATCAATAAACGTTACAAAGTACTTCGCTCCCCCTAAAGATGTTGTGCTGAATGGGCCACAAATATCACTATGCACCAACCCTAGTACATTTTTCTCTCTTCGGGTTGATGTCTTGAAAGGCAGTTGATGAATTTTGCCCTTTTGGCAAACCTCGCACACTGGATTTGAACTATCCAAGTTATCATTCATACCTACCACTAATTGTTTATTTTTCATCTTACGTATATCATTGAAGTTTAGATGCCCGAGTCTCTGGTGCCATTTAATTAATCCGCTGCAATTTTCTTTTTGTATCATAGCGCTGTGTTTATCAGCTTCTTTGACTACGTACAAGCCATTTTCTTCCTTCGCAGTCATTGCTACAGATCCATCTTTACGTCTTATTTTTGCACCGTCATTGTAGAACATCACCGTATACCCATTCTTGGTAATTTGAGATACTGATAGGAGATTGCTTTTGAAACTCGTGGCTAACATAACGTCCTTTAATTTTACTGGATTTTCTTCTTTCCCTATATTTACTTTAATTTCAATCGTTCCTCTTCTAGTCGAGTTCACGCTTTCTTCGGTGGCTGTATAAATCTTTGTGCGGTGGTCATCCAGGTTCACAAATTTATCTTTCTCGTTGCTTACATGTGTAGTTGCACCACTATCTAGATACCAAACGTTTGGTTTTCTAGAATCATTCTTAAGCACAGTTGCCGCCAAGGCATCATTTTGTTTTTGACTTGTGTTTGCATTTTTATATCGACAATCACTGGCCCGATGCCCATATTTCTTGCACTTATTTTTACTTATTACTTGTTATTTCTACTGCACGTGGTAAACTAACCTCAAATTTTATTTTAGCCGCGTTATGCTAATCAAATTCTTTTTCCTTTACCAAAATGATACTGGGCCCATAACCTGTCGGGTTATCCAATTAAATTGAAATACGCAGTATCGTTGAAAAAGGTATTTATTTAACATAACTGAGAAATATATATAATATTGCAACTCAATACGTGGCTACCTCCTATACCGCGTCGCGCTAACTCTCCTCTATTACACCATCTGCCAACTTACTAAAAACTAAGTGGTTTGGTACCACTGTATCGGAGACGTCTGAGATACCAAGATAGGCAACTCGCTTTATTTTTCCAACAATTTATAATAATATAGTGTAGTAAAAACATGATTTTAAAACATTGATTTAAGGCATATGCCTATTATACTCTCTCCTATGTACCCACGCCGTACATGCTTGTAGAATTGTACATAAGTCCTACCTATAAACTCTTATACTAGTAGATCTTCACCAATAAATCGAATTAATTAAATAAAATCTGTTAAAGTAAAAGTAAATACATATCAGAAAATTTATATTCGTTTTCATAAGCAAACAACGTAATCGTTTTTGAGACAAATTATAAATATTATATATCCAAAAATTATCTACTCTGAAAAATAAAATCGAAACACTTTTCTTTCGTTAAGTTTTATTTTATACTACAATCATTTTAAAACGAGTGTAAGAGGTAAACTTTCAAACAGTTAAGAAAGTGAATATAAGACGTTGCTATTCTTGAGAAATCAATATAATCGGTGGGACCAACTTCCGACCCTGTAGGGATAAATTTGAAATAAAAGAAATCAAAAATGAATGCTGTCTTAGTCAATAATAACTCTTAAAAAGCAACCAACGTGTAAGGGAATTAAATCAAGTAGTTACTTCTTCATACCTAAGTAGTTAATTTACAATTTCAATAACCTTACTCTAATTACATAATTTCTTTTAATTGTAACAATTCTTTAACCGAATTTTTATTTAAACTGAAAATATATACTGTTCATTACCTTTAACGATATAAAAAATTACATTTATGTTTGCATTAACATGTTAATTGTCACAGTGATTTTATTACATAACCTGCCATGGCGCTAACACGAATTTGTTATTATTATGCATTACATATTATATTAAAATATTATTTGGAAAAGATAAGTTCTATATAGATATATGAAATGCATTTATCTTACTGGGAGATTATAGGTAGTAACCCCCAAAGCGTTGAAATGCATTTATTTGTGTTAACTCGATTAATAAAATCCAGAGATAGTGCAATTAAAGATAGCCTTTTATCACTTGTAAACTTTCCTAAAAAACTAGCTTAATACAAAAAATGCCAGGACAACCAAAATAGGACGATTTTATACATTTTTACAACAAAAATTGTTTTAATCTATGTAGGACAAACACAAAAACCCATACTGAAAAATTCGAGATTGTACTTGTTCACCTTTCTTTCATTTGAAATATTTCAATACGACACATTGCAGTATGCGTGCATAATATTTAAGTATATATGTTATAATTATTTATTTAAATAAAACTACATTTAGATGTCTTATATGACAATAATTTCCTCGCACAACTGCAGTAATGATAATAATATTAAAAAGTTTAAATATATGGAAATTTATTTAAATTATCTTCTTTTTTTTCTTTTTTTTTATTAGGACTTCGTCCTGTTATAGCTTTTATTGCTATTTCCGAGAGTGTTTTATTGTTTTTACCGAGGGTAGGTTACTAGCCTGACCCTTATATAATAATTAAATATGTTCTTGATAATCACATGGTTTCACCGGTTATCGATGTGACCCCTGTAGCGCTTTAAGCTAACTTACAATTAGTATCGGTTGCCGGTGGTGGCTATGACATTCAACGTTTAAACATTATTATGTTGTTCAGTGTAGAGCTCGAATCAGAAGTTTTATAAGAAAATTAATTTCTGTAACAGGATGTATCAATCTTAAAAATTATTTGGATTTTGATCATCTCTTCAACAATTTTTATCCTATTACTTTTAGAAGCAACTTTCTTGAGATTGATGGCAATCAAATTAAATTTAACTTTTATCGTAATTTTTCTTATGAAATAGTATTTGTAAATACATATTAAATGGTTGCTTTAGAGAAACTGTCTTTTGATAGAACTAACTAAAACTAAATTTGTAAAAGTAAAACTTCATAAACAGAAAGAACTATATCGAAATAATTTTTCCGTTATTATTTTCTTTTAATTTATGAAAATAATTATCCTATCCGAATTTGAGGAGATATGAGAAAAATAATTTTCTACTTTTGTAAGATAAGAGATTTAAATTATAAAAACTAAAATATATTTTATAAAATTTTTAATCAATCTTTTCTTTTTACGATCTAAAATATTAACTAAACTTATTTTTTAAACATTTCGTTATTCAGTCTTGTTTACGTTTTATTTATTTCTACGCTCAATTTTTATCTCGTTGTAAGCAAAATATTTTTAACCTAAGAAGTCACTTAAGAAAAGACCAAAAAAATTCTTGCTGCTACGGCTCAAATTTGGTATACTAAGATTATTGAGACTGCTGATTATAAATTAAAATTGAAGATAACACAAAAAGAAAAGAATTAATCTATCACGGTAAACACATATGTTTAAAAAAGATCAAATTTCATTGAAATCTGGTATAAAAATGTTTTGAAGTTACTAGTTACAAATTAAAAATAAAAATATAAAATAGATTCAATATAGTGGACATATATACATATATTTTTGAAATTTTAGTCATTGATGATATACATTTACAAAATTCAAAATACAAAGTAATTATAATTAAAATTGATCTTGATCTTTTCTAAGGCTTATAAGAAGCATACTATATTCGCTGCTAATCATTCCTCATGACAACTTTTGTCTTAATGATACGAAGAATCTTATAGAAATTTCCTCTTTTATTTAAATTGATTAATTCATTAGATGTTTGTAGTATTACAAAAACGTTTTCAAATTTTTTTCTACTTGTTTAAATTCATTATACACATTCAATCGTATTGGACAAAGCAGTAAGTTTCAAAGATTGCATAGAAGTGATTAATCCTAGATCTAGAACGATTGAAATATATTATCTATTAGGATAGGTGGTTTAACCATTGAAGAAGATATGGGCCTAAAATCTTATCTTTACTTACAATTACAGATGTAAAAATAACTAGCTTCTTTATTTTTAATTTTATTTTTTTTAATTTTTAATTTTTAATTATTAATTTTTAATTTTTAATTTTTAATTTTTAATTTTTTTTAATTTTCTTTTGTATTTTTTTTTGTATTTTCTTTAATATTATTTTTATTTTTTATTCTTCTTTATTTTTTATTCTTTTTTATTTTTTATTCTTTTTTATTTTTTATTATTTTTTATTTTTTATTCTTTTTTATTTTTTATTCTTTTTTTTCCCTTTTTTTTACTCTTTTTTATTTTTTACTCTTTTTTATTTTTTACTCTTTTTTGTCTTTTTTTGTCTTTTTCCTGTTTTTTTTCTCTTTCTTATTGTTTTTATTTTTTTCTCTTTATTCATTTTTTTTTTTTTTAAATTACATTAATTTTCTACTTTACAATTTGTCCGTGAGCATAAGGTAAATTTCTTTTTTTGATTACATTAAAATAATATTTGGGTAGTAATGTACTACCCTTCAGGGTTATCGTTCTCTTTTATAATTTTTATGGATATAAATTTAGCGGATATTTCTTTTTTAGTCTTTTTCTAATGTGAGTAGTAAATGTTTCTGCGGCTAGTTGGCTGGAGTGTAAATGCGGGTTCTTCTACCTATATTTTGTTGTAAAATTTTCTATTTCTTCCATCATTGTCATTAGTACATGGTTCTTTCGTATATTTCCCACCGTATGAACCATATAGGGCGTCGACTATCATTCTTAATATTTTCGATTGCATTTATTTTAGCTTTATTATATAATTCATTACTGCTGTTACCTATAGTGATAACTCAAAGGGTTCATTATCGGTTTTATAATGATTTTATAGACTATTACTTTATTTTCTAGGCTTACCTTGAATTTTTGCCTAGTTTGTCGAATTACTATGTTATTTAGTCTAATATCTGAAGAGTCTTTTTCATACAGTGTGAAAGCAAAGTGGATGTATTTGCTTGTGTTTGCTTTTATGCTTTTCTCTTCTAACTATTTTTCTATTTTTCTTTCGTTTTCTTGTAAATAGGTCATCGCTACTGCTGGGTCAGAATGATAGCTAATATATAGCAGTGTCATTAACAAACGTTAGTATTTTTCTTCCATCATTAGTTGGAATATCAGCTGTATAGAGTATGTATGGGACAGTGTATCAGTGTGAGGGTTTAAGGACACTTCTTTATTGTAAATCGGCTTTGATTTCTTTAATTTCGAAGTACACATCATTGATTTTTATAATAAAAGTCTTGTCCCTTAGATATGATGATGCAAGTAGATTGTGCATTTGCATTCGTAAGAGGGCTCTAGATGTATCTACGAGCCCTACATGCCACACTTTTTAGAATGCTTTTTTAATATAGGTCTAGTTGTAATAATTTGTGAACCCTACACGTAAAATAGTAAGTTTAGCATTACGAACTCCTGTGCTGAGATGGATTTGTTACTACCAATCGACTGAAAGTAATCCTGCCATTTCTGTGAGGTAATTTTTTGTCCTGGCGGTGCATATATAGCCGAAATTCTAAATTTATTAGTGTTAGATTGTACTGTAACTGTAGTTACTTGATTGTGTTTGTGGCAAATTTTACTATATAGATGGTGTTTGATGTCACTTTTCAATATAAATGCATCTAACTTCGTGTGCCTTCCCTGATGGGATGTCTCGTTTTGAATATATTGAAATATTAGATTTTAATATAGTTTCTTGTGGTTTTCCAAATGAGGAGTATATCAATATTGTTATTGTATAAAAATGTTTCTGTCTCTATGACCCTTTGTTGCAATCTTTTAGAGTTTCCAAATGCTATTTTCAGGATATCTCTATTTTTATTTCTTAGTTATAACGTTTGTGAGCAATTGAAGTTTAGTTATTGATTGTTATTTTACTATTTCGTTCTATTTTATTATTATTTTTGTTAGTATTCTGTATTTCTAATTAATTGTTTGAAGAGTTTCTTTATTTCTGTAGCGTCACTTGTTTCCTTTTCGTTTATTAATTCTATTGTGGAAGTCGTCTGTGCACAACTTCTTAAGTCAGTAATATTAACATTTTCCCCACATTGTGCTTGGAACACAGTACCTACGTATTATCTCTTAAGTTACCTTTTTTTTTGTTGTATATTTTTCTGCGGATGTACTCTGCTTAGAAAAATTAAGAAGAGTTTTTTTGAAGCTACTTTCTTATCTCACAGCCTTTGTAACTAATTGGTAGTTGTTCCTTTGCAATTTTAGCATTTTATTGAGTCTATCTTTCTTAAAATGGGGAAGTTACTTGACAGATGATTTTGTGCACATCTCACTCACGTAGGTGATCTATTGCAATAATTTTTTGTATGTCGTATGGCTGAAATCTTATGCACTACTGCATTTTTTTTTTATGTCGTGGTGGTTCTACGCTTATTATAGTATTTAGCATTTTGTTTATACTAAAAATATCCTTGTTATTGCTTCCAGGCGAGAATTTTCCCATAAACAACAGCAATACTTGTTTCATATCAAATTTCGTCATACAATTTACTTCTCTTATCTCATGTCCCAGCTTAAAATCCTTTTTAACGGTTGTATTGGTTTTTTTCGAATGTAAGCCTCTGATGACTGTTTTGTAGCTTTCTTCCGTCTTCAGCTGATATGTGTGACGACTGCGTTTTTTGACTTTAGTACTTGTATTACTTTAAGAAATATTTCAGGAGTATTAGTTTGTATTTTCAACTTGATGCAATTTTATTTGTTTTTAAATATAGTTTTCTGTCCCTATTTTGTATAATTAAACAACTCTATACGGGGTTCTACTGATTGAGCTAGAAAGTAAATTGGTTGTGATTTAATAAAATGAGGTGTAGCTTCTTTACATACGTTAATCTCTATCTCTTCTTCTAAGGAGTTAAACGAATTTGATAGTGATATGTCTTCAAGCCAGTGTTGCATCTCAGAATTGTTTGCATACGGAGTTATTTTACGCATATTATTTGCTTGTAACTTCTTTCCAGTTATTATTTCGATCATCAATACTTGTTTTAGCTACTATTTTCTTCGTAATTTTGTTATCCAAAAAACCGAACTTGTGCTCGGATTTTTGGAATCTGCAATTTTGTGTATGTTTAACTTATCATAATCTTTTTTTAGGATATATTTATCGCCGTTAGCGATAATTTTAATCGATATTCGGTATATTTCATGGCATTATTAGAAGATCGAACCATCACAGCACTCGCTAGCTAGCCGTAAGTCATCTGTTTACTATAAACGCTTTAAAAAGTTTAACCAATGTTCGGAAAAAAGTCGAAGTCGAAACAGGTCTTCCTGCTTTAACAACCTTGCTGACCAACCAGAAATATTTATATAACTTTCTGAACGCAAATAGCTCGAAAACAGACTAAACGATAATCGACGATTCAAAGGGACATTTGTAATTTTAGCAAAATTTTCTAAATAACCCTTACGTTTGCTCCGGTATATCTTTTTCTCTTTTGAAACATCTTCAAAGATTTTACCTTTACTATATTGTTCTTAAGTCAAAAGTTAAATTCTAGCCGCAGTGTTAAACAATTTGTTTTAAAATCAGCTTAAATCTTTTTAATACCAGTGTGTTTTAACTTCTAGCCTTTCTTCAATTATAACAACATTTGTAATAAACTTGTAAATTCCGTATTAGTTCAGTGCCTCGATTTAGTATTCCTTTTATACAATCTAATGCTACTTTTAACAAAATCTCTCACATTTTCTAAAAATAGCGGACATTACATTTTTTAAAATAAATACAATGTTTTTCATATAAAAAAAAAAAATGTCTTCCTATTATCATGTGATGCTTTATAATAATTACCAAATACAAAGTAAGGTTACTTAATTACTTCATTTTTTACCTATCCAGTAATCCTAAATGTTTTTAAGAATATATACCGTTTTTTCGGACAGAAAGAATGTTTTTTGCAGTTAAACGTAGATAATAGTTAATTTTTTATTAAATTGGAAATTTATATCAAAGGACATTAAACCTTGCGAATCTTTATATATAGCTATTTCTACTTGGATTGTGTTAAAATTGATTTTTAGAAAAAAGTTATATTATCGACAATTATCGTAGATAATAGATTGGAAGATAATGTAATACGCATTAAATTATTAATATTATTTAATACATTATATAAATAAAACGTAGGTAATAAAATGTAATACAATACTGTAGTAATAAATTAACGCGTTCACGGTTGGCTTAACTACCAATTGTAATATAAGAAGTAAAAAATTGGTGACAAAAATCTATTGTTTTCTGTTATTTCAATTAAGGGGTTATACGCAGTTAGGATTTTCAAAAAATCGATTTTTTTTTTTTGCATTTTCGGAATGTACATATATTTAAGTATATTCTCTAAAAATTTCAAATCGATCCGACAAATATTCTTCACTTCATGTAAGCTGCAAACAAAAATTTTTAACTATGTGTAAACGTCTCTTTGAAACTTTAAACGCGTTTTTCTCAAAACGGTATTTTCAAAGTCGGTGATCTCGATTTTGCAAAAACGGTGTAACTGATCGGTTTCAAATTTTTACAGAATCTTTTTAGATATATTCCTCAGGTATTAAGTATAAGGAATAATTTTTAAAAAAATTTATTACTATTTTTTGTAACAATTTAGAGCGAAAATTTTAGTCAAAAACAACAACTTTTTTCAAATAGACGCCATTTTGTCAAAAATCAAAATTTTTAAAATTCCTCTCGTTAATACCTGCACTAATCTATCCTTTAAAAGAATCCACCATATTTTTTAATTTCGGATAATCCAAACCGCCAAAATGGAGATCACCGCCAAACGTCTTTTTTTAGAGGACGTTCAGGAAATCATCTACAGGAGCAGTGCAGATTAATATTTTTACATAATCGACGCGCTATTGTATTCTCAAAAGTTCACTCTATTTGAATTACCAACAATTTTTTTTGAGAAATAAAAACTGTTTCTAGAAAAAATTAATGAAAATACGTCTTTTTTGAGCCTCGCAACTGCGTATAACCCCTTAAATTATTTTCCTCGTCATCATCGTCGACAGAAAATTCTAGCTCATCGGATGTGTCAAATGTCATTATATTATCTATATTATCTTTAGTTTCCAAAATTTATTGTTTTTTAAAATCCGAATACTACCCCTATTTGCAATTTATTTCTTTTATTGATGTCTTATTTTTAGAATGCTATGACATTTTTCAAATAAATAAGCCGTTTATTTTGATAATAACCTAAGATTATTTTTTTTTCTGAGAAATGTTTTTAAAGACAGTTGACTTCCAGTTGTAGATGTTATTACGATCCACAACAAAAATATATTAAAATGAACTTAGTCTACTTTCAAAATAAACGGCTTAAATATCTACTAAAAAATAATACACTATATACAGAATATAAACTTTAGATCGAAGTATGGTTAGCTTACTTTTCTTTCCTTCAAATTAGTACTTACAACTTAATATGCAACGGGGAAACACTTTTGATCTTTTGTACTATGATTATTATCTTTCCTTTAATTATAAATGTGTTCTGTAACACCTACCTTACTTTACAGTCAGTTTACACTTTTTTAATAATGGACACTTTCAGACAATCTAATAAAAAGATTCATTCCGCTTTCAGTTTGTCCTTCAGAGAGCACATTTAGATAATCTTATTTTTTGTATTGAGTTTATAAATTCAAAAGAATAAATGTCTTCATAATTTTTCTGATTGGTCAGATTGACCGGTCGTAGTAAATAGGAGAGGCTACAACTACTTTCCCTCAAAAAAAAAACAGAAGAGAAAAAGTAAGTAATGAAACATTTAATATATGCATATTTTTAAAAATTCCGTAAAAATAAATAGCCATGTGATGAGATTGTATGTGAGAAATTATACCCAAAAGTTTAAAAATTGTTAATTCGACCAGCAGTAATAGGTTTAGCGCTTATGTGGACTTTCCACGATATCTCAACAAGTAAGCAATATAAGCTATAAACAACACTATGTAGATTATTTCTTTTTTACTTTTATCAGTTATATAACGAAATATCTGAGATTTTACAAAAAAAATCTGTGATCAATAACGAAGCATTAAAGTGCTCAATAGTTAATAAATGTAAATACTTTTGACAAATAAGAAAAATTAAATTTTTCTTTGAAAATGATTCGAAAAATATTTTTGTAGTTATACTTCTTTTAGCGCGTTTGGGAAAATGTGAAAAGAGTGAAATTTTTAGGAGCGACATGGTAAAAATCGACACCACGAAGTTTGTCGGTATTTAAGATGCACAGCATCGTACTTAGTGCTGCTTGACTTAAATGATCGAGCGGGAAGTAGTTCTATCACCGAGTCATGGCCGTTGACGCATAAAGTAATTCGATATATCTCCCTTATATTTAGTGTGGACTTATTTTAATATTTTTTTAATTCTTTTTTATATATATATAATAAGATCGATCGATTGAAAATATGTTTTCTTTCTTTTTTTTTGTTAAGTAAATAATTAATAATAATTGATTGCTTATCTTCTTATACTTTCAATCCTACCCCTTTTAATCTGGTCACGCTATATATATATAAATATACATTTATAAAATTTAATAAATAAATAAATGAATAAAAATATAATAATAAAAGAAAAATAATCGGCTTACATCAGCAAATATTATCGATCATCAAGCAGGGAGGGGGAAACAGGTTTCTTTATTAACTATATTCAATGTAAAAAGAAAATTAACGACGACGACGACGACGACGAAGACGAAAACAACAATAACTTCCTTGAATTTATTTTTTTAAAGTTATTTTTGAGGTTCTTAAAGTTATATTCGTTTTTGTACGCCGAAGCAGTATAAATTCCTACGTGCGTACATAAATACACACACAATTTTTTTTTAAATTGTTGAGATTGTTAGATTTATTTTATTATAATATGTATAGGAAAAGGGAAAGTAGAAACTAAATATAACTCCTCTGTTGTAAAATATTGTAGATCTTCCTGAAAATCCGATCATTTTCTATTTTTATATTATAATTCAAAAACTATAAAAAAAAATAGAAATTGGCTTACTTTAATCTTTAATTTTATTTAGTAAACAATTACTAGATTGCCCACGGAAACACTAGATTGCCCAAGGAAGTCATTTTGACTACTTTTTAATTCTAGTTAAAAGAATAGTTATGTATATAATGACACAATTTCTTAGAATATTGTGACTTTTTGTACAACATATAAATGCGTTTATTAATAATTGTAGTTACCTCCCCCTCCTTCATTTCCTGTATATATATATATGTGTTATACCTATATTGCCCAAATCAATCATTTTTACTGCATGGGAAATTTTAAAGAATCATATGACTTTTACTATTGAATTGAGTAAATTTCATACATGACCAGTTCGGCTTCGTATCTAAATAACAATACATGATAAATTGTCGATTTAGGCGTACATATTTGCTAAGTTGCAGTTGTTCAATAAGACTTATCGACTTATTAAGACGGAATGGAGATAGCGGCGGCTTGGTATATGAACCCATTTACATAAAATGTACAAATAATAATGAATCAATTATTTTTCGTCCTAGTGATGTAAATTTTTTTGCTGGTTATATTTATTAATACCTTATTATATAATTGTAAATAATATAAAAAATAATAAAAATTTATTTTAAAAAAATTTCTTTACGCATTACTAATTCTTTCACGATGCAGTCATTTTGACTGCTTTTGGGCAATATAGGTATATACCAAGTTGCAGTCTTTCCAGTATTAATACGAGAAAAAAAAAGCAATAAGAAACCTAATTTCTCCTAAACTATATTTATTCATGTAATGTCTTAATCGGTTGTATAAATGACCAATAAAGAGCATAGTAATACAAGCATGGTTGATGATTTGCAATAATCAAAGAACTTCTTGAATCAATTGCTTCATAGATATGCTGGATGATGAAGAATGCTCATTTAACGTTTATAAAATGAAGTTAATTTTTATTATATACTTTTATTTCTTATATCTTATATTATGCTATCTTATATTATTTTACAAAACGTAACTGCATAGATCTATAAAGTTCTTCTTAACAAAGACCTGAAAATATGTACAAACAATTTTTTCCAAGTTCAATCCAGTAACTCTAATAATAAAAACAAGTGTGAGATATCTCATATTAACATTAAAAATAAAAAAAAGAGTTCATTTTACAATAATGTCGGTTAATTGAACATCTGAAACTTATATCGATCTTAATAGTACTACATTCAGTGAGACATACGCAAATTTAAAAATATTTTATTACGGTTATTCAATCTAAAATGCACAAAAAATATAATTTTATAAGAAGTAAACGATCATTACTTTTAATGAGGTAAATATAACCACTTGTTAATTTATCCGATTGTTATACGAATTTCAACGTCTTCACAGAATACAATTCTTAAGCATTGATGATATGTATATTAATGCAAAACTGATTCCTTCTCTTTCTGTATGTGTTGATGTTAGGTGGATTAAATAAAATAGTTGTGGGTTAATAAACTCTAAAAATAACTCTTTATTCTAATCCTAGATTAATTTCTTACATTCTAAGTGTTACGACTAGCCGCTTGCTCTCTACCAACTGAACGTACACACGCATGCTGGCTACAATTGTAGCTCCCTACCATAGGCTCTCGACACACACTCATATATATATATGTGTGTATCAATTATAGTATAAAGGTACCATACTCAACATGCTTCCTTACCTTTATACTATATCCCACTATCATTTATTATCATTTCAAATACAACTTTATTTTAAATTTAACAGTCTTCTAAATTTTTCAAACTTATCTCTACATAACGCTTTTGTAAACATATCTGCTAGATTTTTTTCGGATTCTACTCTGAGTACCTCGATAATCTTTTGTTCTACACTCTCATGTACATAGTGATAGTGAATTTCAATGTGTTTTGAGTTTTTCGTAAAATTACCGTACTTTGCAATATTTATTACCCCTGAATTATCTTCGTATATTTTAATCGGTTTTTCCATTTCAATTTCAAATACTTTTATTAGTTCCTTTATATATTTTACTTCAGTTACCAATTCCGATAATGCTACATATTCGGCATATGTTGACGCTTTGGTAATGCACTTCTGTTTTCGCGATTTCCAATAGATCAAGTTTCCATATAATCTAATCGCATATCCTGTTGTTGACTTTCTATCTGAACTATCACCTGCCCAATCAGCGTCTACATAACAATCAACAGTCTCATAGTTCTCATTTTTATTGTAACATAACTTTAAATCTTTGGTACCATATAAATATTTCAAGATTCTCAAAGCATATCTAAAATGTGTACTCGTATAACAATTCTGAAATCGGCTAAGGTAGTTTACACTATAACTTATATCTGGCCTTGTGCCCGAACTAATATACAACAAGGCTCCTAGTAGGTTTTTATACATAATATTTCATTGCAACAATCCGGTTTTTTCTACATTAATCTTGTTTCCATTGGGTATTATAACCACTTACTATTTACTACATCATATTTATCTGCTAGCTTTTCTATATATTTACTTTGACTTAATTTCATTTCATTCTTCTCTATATTATAGTCTATCTCTATACCTAAGTATTCTTTAATTTCTCCTATGTCTTTAATTTTAAATTTTTCCCCTAATAATCTTTTAATAACTTTAATTTTATTTTTATTTTTACAACATATTATTATATCGTCAACATATATCATTAAGTAGACTTTATTATCTCCTGTACCGTGTACATATAAACATAATTCTATACCATTTGTCCTAAATCCTAAGCTTTCTACATACTTATTAAAACTCTATACCAATCTCGTGGACTCTCACTTAGACCATACATTGACTTTACTAATTTCATAACTCTATCTGTGCCATCACTAAAACCTTTAGGCTGTTCAATGTATACCTCTGAGATTACATCTCCATACAAGAAGGCTGAATCTACGTCTACTACTTCAATTGTCAATCCATTATTGCAACAGAAAGATAACAAAAACTTTATAGCCTGATTGCTCGCTACAGGAGCATAAATATCATCAATTGCATTTTTCTGTTTTAAACCCTCTGGCAACCAATCTTGCCCTAAATCTACCATTCACCTTTTTAGTATATACCCATTGGTATCAATAATATTCTTACTATTTTTTCTATTTACTAATACCCAGGTTTTGTTTTCATTTATATTCTTAATTTCGTCTTTCATCGCTACTTCCCATTTCTCATGTTCCTCGCAATTTAATGCTTCCTCAAATGATTGAGGTACATTTATATCCATATAGTTTACAGAGATGCAATACGTTGTAGGATCTCCAAATCTTTTTACCTTATTTCTTGTTCTCTGTGATACACTCTCTGGGTCTCTATTGCTTTCATTTTCCACTCATTACTTCCAATTTTCTCATTAGTGTTTTCTACTTCATTATTCTTATCTTCATTACTATCTCTAAGTTCCTCCTGGTTTGCACAGAAATAGGAGTACCATTTTCTAAATTTACAAAATTAAATTTTTCATTTTCATTCTTTTCGTTTCTGTCTTTGGTTCCATTTTCACCATAAATCAATTCATTCTCATTTTCAATTACTTCAACATGTCTTGCATCTAAAACTTTATTATCGACTAGAACTCTGTAACTATTATGATTGTTGGCGGGCGGCTTAGGGTAGAGTGTCCACTCTGCCCTAGGAAGTACTATCTTCGAACGTCCTCGTCGTGTCCGCCGGGCAACGTTGCTGGGGAATGCTACTTTCATGAGTGGCGTTCCCGCAGCGGCGGCCAATACGAAGCAATGGTCACTACACATACACACTTATACAGGCACATGCACACTTACACTATACACAGACAGTTACACTAACAGGACCATGGGAGTGTGATTCCGAGAGAAAAAGAGGTGAGAGGGACCTATAAACGGTCTTCTCTCTCACGAAGCGGAGTGAGTCAGGTGCTCTATAAACGAGTTTATCCCGACGCGTAAATGAGGAAGTAAAAGTAGAATGTTTGCACGCGCGAATGCTAAGGGGCCCACTAAACTGGGTATCTCCTGTATGGACGTAGAATGAATGAGAATGTATGGCGGATGATCTCTCACATGGTTACACACATCACCGACACTCGACACCGAGCACCTGCGGCGGTCGCGACCTGCCCCTTCCTGGGGGTTGGTCAGCCGGGGCGTTGAGCACTGGAGGGTACCCCGAGAAAACTAGGTCTGATGCACCTGGGCCGTTGGATAGTACAGGGGCCCGAGCCCTCCTAGCCAGACGGGCTTGGCTGCCCTATCAGCCAACGAAAAATCTCCATATTCGTTTCAGTGCCGGGTGGCGCCCGGACTGGGCCCTGCAGCGGATGTGGGGGGGCCTCGGTGAGGCCACCGGTGTCCGTCGCGGCTGCCCGACCGCCGGGATCTACGGGGTGGTTTCGGGGTCGTAGCGGGAAGCTGCTCACTTACAGACTTTTCTCTTACAATTACACACACAGGGTTTTTCGAACTGGGACGGGTAAAATATATCAAGAAAAATGAAAAACACGAAAGAAGGAAAAAGTTCAAACGCATCGAACAACTCGGGGCTCCCAACCCCAACCCAAAAGGAAGAGGACAACGGAACCACTGCAGAGTCCCTGATTTCGTATGTCAGTGGAAGAGTGATGGACCGGCTCGCGTCAATGTACTGCGAGTTGGTCAAGATTGAAAAAGACATGCCGAGGAACACCAGCTCCTCCGTCAAGGCAAGCATAGCTGTCTTGAGGGAGGCGCTGGACGTTGTTCGGCAGGAGTGTAAGCTGCAGCAGAGCAGTGCTCGGGTCCGCATGGGTGGCGATAAGGACAGTGGACAGACCGAACTGACGCCACAGACAAAGAGGAAACGGGAAACTACCGGATCCAGTCCGGATTTCACCCCGACTAAGAAGCCGGCGGGGGATCCGGGTGGAAGACGGTGTCCCATAAGAAAAGGACGTTGAAAGGCCCAGTCAGGACCGACGGCAACGCGAAAGACGATACGACGCCTGTTCCGACGAAGACGAACGCGACCAAAGGGCCCAAAAATAAAGATAATAAGAAGAGAAAGAGAGGAGCACGGTCCCGCACCCTCGAGAGCGGAGCCGTTCTCATCAACCCATCCGACGGAAAGACGTTCGCTGACGCACTGAGACGGATGAAGGACGCTGACCTGACGACGGAACAGGCGCAAATAAGAGGTTACAAAGTGACGAAGGACGGAGGCGTTCTGCTTCGCATTAAAAGCGGGGCAGACGCGAGAGAAGCCCTGCAGGATAAGATCAAGCAGGCTGTAGGGGATGAGGCAAGTGTGAGGGACATCACCTCGGGCGTCGCGCTCGAGATTTTGGACCTCGACTGTGCCGTTGACATCAAGGACGTGACTGACGCACTAAAACGGGTGACGTCAGACGGAAGGGATCCAAAGGTACACATCTTTGGACCCAACAAGAACAACAAGTACATGGCAGTGTGTGAGGTTGAGGGAGGCGCAGCAAGGGCTCTCCTCAACAAAGGACGAATCAGAATCGGATGGATGGATCGCCGTGTCAAACCGAGACTGAAAGTCCCAAGGTGCTACAAGTGCCTAGGATTCGGTCACACTAGACAGACGTGCAAAGGACCGGACAGAGGACGGTGTTGCTGGAAGTGCGGAGGGTACAACCACGTCGGTAAAGACTGTAACGTGACTCCTAAATGCTTCCTGTGCTCTGAAGCGGGGCACCGGGACACTAAACACATCCCTGGTAAGGGAGAGTGCGCGGTGTTCAGGGCAGCGCTGGAGGAGTCCAGGAAAAAGACGCAGACATGACCGTGATACAAGGAAACCTGCAGAGATGCGAGACAGCACAATTATTGCTGCCCCACATCGCAACAGAACACGACGCTGACGTACTCATGATATGCGAACAGTACAGAGACCTGACGATACCGACGTGGTTTAAAAACGCATCGGGAACGTCGGCCATCTGGGTGGTGAGGAATGGGTCGCGCGTACGCGGAAGCGGGGCGGGCGAGGATCACGTTTGGGTGAGGCTGAATACCGTCACTTATGTCAGTGTCTACCTCACCCCAAACTGTACCATCGGTAAATTCGACAGAAAGGTCGACGAGTTAGAGTACGCGTTGAGGACGCTACCGGGCAACCTCATAGTAGCCGGCGATTTCAATGCAAGAGCGGTCGAGTGGGGCATGGACAACACCAACGAACGGGGTAGGTTACTGCTGGAGATGGCTTCCAGGCTAGATCTGTTGGGGGCCAACACCGGACGTAACGCGACATACGTAAGACCAGGGTATGGATCTTCCATCCCAGACGTCACGATGGTTACAGCAGACTTTCTGTCACGGATAAAAAGATGGAGAGTGATCGATGACTTTACGGCCAGCGATCACCAGTACATCAATTTTGAAGTGGCGGATGGGTCGGTAAGACGCGACAGAACCGATTACAAACTACGGTGGAACATTAACAAACTGGACTCAACAAAACTGACGGAGACTTTGTTGGATGCTTGTGCTCCAATAAACAACGTTCCGTACGGGCTGACGGGAAGACAAAGGACGGAAAAACTAGTGGATGAGACGATGAGGCTGATCCGTCACCTCTGCGACGTCTCAATGCCACGAAAACATAGTACGCACCATAGACGATCGACATACTGGTGGACAGACGAGATCGCTCATCTGCGAGGGCTGTGTATAAGAGCGAAAAGACGAATGTATCGCGCGCGAGAAAGAGGTAAGCCGGAAGCTAATACCTTATCGGCAGAATATAGGACAGCACGGAAGACATTGACGGTCGCAATAAAAGCCAGCAAAACACGATGCTGGAGACAACTGTGTGACGAGGTGGACAACGATCCCTGGGGACTGGGCTACAAAATTGTGACTCGGAAACTGGAGAATCGGGGTCCGCCTGTGTTGCAAGACGAGACGATACTGGGACGAATTGTGGACGGACTTTTTCCTCCACATCCAGACAGAGAGGAGACAAACGAGGCCCACGATGGGATCGAGGTTCCTTTCTTCACGGAGGAGGAGGTCATTAGAGCTTCTTCTCTGATGAAGGCCAGAAAGGCGCCTGGCCCTGATGGGATACCTGGAGAGGTTATCCGAGTGATAGCCAAGAAAAGGCCAAACGTTTTGCTGGACATGTTTAACGAATGTCTTGCATCGGGCGTTTTCAGCAAGAGATGGAAGATGGCGAGGCTGGTTCTTCTCGATAAAGGGAAGAGGGAACCACATCTGCCGAGTTCCTACAGACCTCTGAGTCTCCTTGACACGACGGGCAAGGCTTTCGAGCTACTGCTAAGACCACGACTGACGGACGCGATCGAAGCCGCCGGTGGCCTCTCCGATGCACAACACGGCTTTCGCAGGGGACGATCTACAATCGGAGCGATACGCGACGTTGTGGAGACCTTCCACAAAGCTCAGACGATGAACCACAGAACACGACCGTTAGTTCTGCTGGTGACACTGGACGTGAAGAACGCCTTCAACTCGGCCAGGTGGGTGGATATCCTGCGGGCTCTGAAAAGGACCTTCAGGGTTCCGTCGTACCTGGCTCGGGTGATGGAGGACTATCTCAAGGACAGAAGCATAACGTACGAGACGAAACAGGGACAGGCGACCAGAAGGATCACTGCGGGAGTAGCGCAGGGGTCTATCCTGGGACCAGACTTATGGAACGCCACGTACGATGACTTACTAAGGACGGAGATGCCCCGAAACGCATCGCTTGTGGCTTACGCTGACGACGTAGCTGCAGTGATCGTGGAAAGGGAGACCAAGACAGCACAATTGACTCTCAATCAAGTAATGAGGAGGGTCGACAACTGGATGACTGAGCATGGACTCACGATTGCGCTGAGCAAGACGGAGATCCTCATGCTGACGAGAAGACGGATACCGACTACAGTGCCGATGATAATTGGAACTGAGCAGATCGTGACCAGTGACAAGGCCAAGTATCTGGGGGTTACCTTGGATACAAAGCTGACGTTCTATCCACATATCGAAAAGACAGCCGATAAGGCGGCAGCGAGAATATCTCAGCTCAGCCGGCTGATGGCGAACACACACGGACCGAGACAATGCAAACGAAGACTGCTTATGTCGACGACTCACTCGATCCTTTTGTACGGAGCGGAGGTATGGGCCGACGCTCTCGATGTGGGGGTGTACCGGAAAAGACTCTTAAGAGCTCAAAGACAGAGTGCGCTTAGGGTTGCGTGCGCTTATAGAACGGTCTCAACGAAGGCAGTTCTCGTGGTGGCGGGCGTGATTCCTATAGACCTATTAGCTAGGGAGCGCAAAAGAATACATGAACGCGATGCAGGCGCGACAAGGCTCGACGCGGCGAAGAATGAGAGAGAACGTACCATGACGGACTGGCACGCACGCTGGACTGCTGGTATGTATGGAAAGTGGACAAAAAGACTGATAGTCGACCTGGGTGCCTGGACGGGACGGGAATTTGGGGAGGTGAATTTTTACCTCACTTAGCTCCTTACCGGACATGGTTACTTCAGGCACTATCTGCACGGACGGAACATTGTACGGACCTCGGACTGCAAGTACTGCGGACACGAGACGGACGACGCGGAACACACGTTCTTTGACTGTGACCGCTGGGTGGACAGGAGACGAGAATTAATGACGACGGTAGGAGAAATATCGCCTGACAATATTGTCGGCTTGTTGCTCCGAAATCAGAAATTCTGGACGGAAATCGCCACTTTTGTGGAGACGGTACTCCGGAGTAAGAAAGAGGATGGATGCTTGGAGGACGAAAGAGAAAACGTCGCCCGTTCATGATGAAGAACGAGGATAAATGGACCTGATGAAGACCCCGTCGGTTTTAGTCTCGTACTCTGAAACGGTGGGACTGCTGTTACCTCAATGGCGACGGAGAGAATGGGGACGAGCGCTTGTGTGTGAATGGGCCTCAGTAACGAAAGAGATAGTATGAACGGGTAAAGAAGAATGGATGAATGAATGAATGGGTGTGTATGGAATGGTCCTGCGGTGGTGAAGTTATACTTACGTGTTTCCACACCGTGGGGCGGATGGGCATACGGCTGTCAGCTTTATGGTAGCCCTATGTCCGAGGGATCTTACATCAGCCTGGCGCGTGCAATAAAGACATTTTCTTGTCGACATTTCACGAATCAGATGATGGAGGTTTAGGTCGTAGGCTACCCTTTGCTACCTCTTTGAATAATAAGTGGAAGTAAAGGGAGAATCGGTCACACGAGTTGCGCGTTCGCGATCGTCAGGTACCGGAGGTCGCGAAAGCCTTCTTATGGTCTTCAGAAGATTTGCCTCTTTTTTAACCCCTTCAAAAACAAAAAAAAACAAAAAAAATTATGATTGTACCCAACCAAAATCCCTAATTTTGATTTATCATCCCATTTTCCTTTTCTTAAAACTTCTGGGACTCTTACAAAAACCTTACTTTCGTATATTTTTAAATGTTAAATATTTGGTTTTGTACCAAAGAAAATCTCATAAGGAGTTTTATTTTGCAGCGTACTGGCTATCGTACGATTTTTCAAATACGCTACCGTTTTCATTATTTCAGGCCAATACTTAATATTAACCTTTGCTTTTCTTGCTAAGCATCTGCCCATGTCCATTGCTGACCTATTGTACCTTTCTGCTACTCTATTGAGTTCATGAACATATGGGGGACAATTTAATATCTCAATACCCTTACTTTTTACGAAATCATAAATTCTCTTATTTAAGTACTCTGTACTATTATCACACCTTAATTTTTTTATACCTTTACTGAATTGGTTTTCTACTAAGTTTACAAATTCAATTAGACAATCAGCTGTCTCATCTTTACTTTTAATACAATATATCTTAGTACATCTACTATAATCATCAATGAAACTTACAAAATATCTTTCTCCTTTGTAACCAGAAGTCCTATGAGGCCCATTTAAGTCTGTGTGAATTACCTCTAATATTTCTTTTGACCTAGTCCGCTTATTTTCAAATGGTACATTAGCCATTATGCTTTGCTTACAATTTATACATTGCATAAAACCTTCTTCTATCTTATCTGGTAACCCATCAAGCATTTCATCCCTTACTAGTTTACTTAAATACCTAAAATTTATATGGCCAAGTGCTCTATGCCATTTTTCTTTACTTGTTATTTTAACAGAATTTGGGTAAACATTATCCTTATTATTCTTACGTATAAAGCTAGTCATATGATACAAACCATCAGTCTTTTCTGCTACTGCTGTTAATTTATGATATTTATTATAAATTTTTGCATATTTACCAGATGCTACTACTTTATTCTTCTCGGTTATTTTCGATATGCTTAATAAATTTCTTTTTATCCCTTCTACAAAAAATACATTTTTTAATTCAACATTTGTTTCATAGTTATACGTTTTGAACACCGTTTTTACGCTTCCTATCTTAGTAGCTTTTAACTTTTTATCATTTGGGAGGATAACTTCTATTGGGTTTCTCAAATCTGTTATATCACATAGATATTTCTGATCATTTACGATATGATCTGTGCAACCACTATCAAGTAACAATTCTATAATGTTCTCATTCTCGTTTTCACTCTCACTACACTGGTTTACATTTCCTTGAACTACCTGTGTTGCCCAGGATTCGTGCGATGATTTCTGTTGTTGTTCATGACCTCTTCCTCGACCTCTGTACGTGTTGCCTCTGCGAGACCCCATTTGTCCTCTCGATGATTTCTGATATGTCTTTGTTTGTTATGCCAGCAATCTTTTATATGATGTCCTGTTTTGCCACAGTTAAAACATTGACCTTTAGTTTTAACATTAAATGTACTCGTATTTATTTTATTTTCACTATCATTGGCATTTATCTTCTTTTCTCGAATCTTAGATTTTATTAAATCAGCAGTCTTTTGATCTTCTGGCACCAAATCAATAAAATCTCCAATATGTGCATAACTAGATGGAAGTGCTTTTATAATATATCTCATTTTCTCTTCTTCTAATAATTTTTCGCCAGCCTGTTTAAGCTCATTACAGGCTTTTTCAAATTCAATGAAAAATTCATCTACTGTGTGATAGTTTTCCAATTTTATTTTATCTAACTTATTCTGATTGATTATTTGCAGTGCAGTTGATTTACTTGTGTATAAAGTTTCTAATTTATTTATCATTTCAAACGTCGTCGTACACTCACTAAGATATTCTAATTATTTATCGGATACAGAACTAATTAATATCGTTTTCGCTTTTAGATCTAACTTTTTCCAACTAGCTTCATTTTCTGTATCCAACCTTTTCCTTATTGCAGGCTTATCACATTCTTTATACTCTAATAAGGTCAAAAATCTAAATTTCCATGCACTATAATTAACTCCATCAAATATTGGAATACGAATATCATCAATTCTTGCTTGATCAGCCATTTATTCTTCCTTTTATTATCTTTAATTTTTAATTAATCTCTTTAGCCATATGTTAATTAAACACTTACTTTTATATCGTAACCACGCTCTGCTACCATGTTGATGTTAGGTGGATTAAATAAAATAGTTGTGGGTTAATAAACTCTAAAAATAACTCTTTATTATAATCCTAGATTAATTTCTTACATTCTAAGTGTTACGACTAGCCGCTTGCTCTCTACCAACTGAACGTGCACACGCATGCTGGCTACAATTGTAGCTCCCTACCATAGGCTCTCGACACACACTCATATATATATATATATAGTATGTTTTGATATTCCCTTGACAGGTTCAGCCACGTTAGCTTGACTTGAAACTAGTTCGCGTTTCCGTATCAACGTCATATGTGTTATGTATATATCTACATTAACACATGCGCGTTTGATATACCAAAATAAAATCAAAACGTCTACTTTCAAATTATTCATACGTCAAGAATAAAATTTGAAATAAAATTTTACAACGATTTAAAAAAAATTTTAAGCTACAATTTATTTATTAATAATTCTCTTAATCTCGTGTAGTTGAAGCATAATTTTACGAATAGTACCTTAATAGTTAGACGATATTCTGTAAAATCATAACCTTTCTGAGGATATTGATATATATATAATCATGTTCTATATTAAAATTATTCTACGTGAAAAAAGTCTACATCACTTTCTTGTAAATTCATTGTTTTTTCTAATTATTCTAGCTCGCTAAATCGCTGTCGATAAAAAAGAAATAAGATACAAAATTAATTAAGGAAATTCAATTATTTTCTTTCCACTTTAAAAAATACGTCTCTCGAAGAGGTAACACAAAAGATTTCAAAATCTTCTCATGATATAAATCATAATATATATTCTATGTAAAATATCACTTGATATTTTATAATTCTCAGAAGAAGAAACAAATTCTCTTTCTTTTCTCTCCTCAGTCGTTCGACGGAATATAATCGTGATATTATGCTTCTGATGTTCCAGAACATGTTTAATCAGATTTATGCAAAAATAGTAGAGGCTGTAGTAGGTGCACGGATAAAACTGGAATATTAAGCGTAAAATTTGAACTATGCGATAACGAACGAACAAAAAAAGTTTGCTCGATCGCTCGATCAAAAGATATAAATTGTTTCGTTCGTTTTATAAGCGTAACGCTTACAAGGAAACCTTACACTTGGATACCAACGGATTTTAACAAACTTTGGTATATTAGTAGTATAATTTTAGTGTTATCGTGGTAAGGGGTTTTTTCAAAATGCCCTGCAAATTTTGAGAAAAAAGATTTTAAAGTTTTGATTTTTGTTGTATATATGTTTATATTATCTTCAATTCATCAGTCTATTAAGTGGCGCGCTAGCGTCAGTAGTAAGCGTTCTTGTTTCTTGTGCCGCTAGTTAGTGTTCGATCCTTCATGAAGGAAGTTTTTTTTAATAACTTTTTTCTATCTGTTTTCAAATATTTTTCATATTTCTTAATTTTTAAATACATACAGGAAAGAGAAAATTATTTAATACAAATAAATTAGAAATAATAAATTTTTTAACATATTGAGCAAATAATAAAGGAAAATTGATTATTTGAATCACAGTTAACATTTTATTTTTTAACAGGTATATAAAAATAGATAAATCTTTAATATACTAACAGATAACAATCGTATATATTCTAATCATTAACAATTTCATATTTAATTTTTTTATATCTATGAGTTTTAACATTTATTTTACATTTATTATTATTTGTTAAACGCAGATTCCAGAGTGATAGTTATCGTAAAAGTATTCAATAGTCCATCATGAGTTGTCATCAAAAATTTTTCATAAAATGATACAATATGCACGGTATGCTTCGAAATTATTTAAACCAAATGAAAAAGAAATATTTTTAAACGTTAATCAGGTTTGTTTTCCAAAAAATCTTTTAAAAAATCGATTTTTATTTAATAAATAATCTTTTATTAATTTGCGCGAGATGTGAAAAAATATATTGTTTCTAATTTTTTTGTTATAAATAATTTTCTCTTTCCTGTATACATTTAAAAATTAAGAAATATGAGCAAATAATTTGAAAACAGACAGAAAAAAATTATTAACGAGCTTTGGTATATTAGTAGTATACTTTTAGGGTGTTATCGTGGTTAAGGGTTTTTTTCAAAATGCCGATCCAATTTTGAGAAAAAAGGTTTTAAAGTTTTAATTTTGTTGTCTATATGTTTATATTATCTTAATTTCGACTACTTATCAAGTGGCTCTCTAGCGTGTATAGTAGCGTTCTTGTTTTTCGTGCCGCTGGTTAGTGTTCGATCCTTCATGAGGGAAGTTTTTTTTTAAAATTTGTGGGTATCCCAGTGTAAGGTCCCCTGGCTAGACCATGGATATTGCGTAATTTTAATCATTACTCTAAGCCAACGTCAAAACGTTACCGTAAGCACAATTAGAATTTCCTGCGTAGTAACGAATGTCGAACCATGAATCAGTATTTTCTACCGAGTGATGGAACTAAAGGGTAAGAGAATGAAAAATGAAAAAAGGAAGAAACAATAAAAATTTTGCTTAAATTTTGATAATAATAGTAGAAAGTTGTGAACCATGATAAGTTTTACACCTCTATTATTTCACGACCCTTGACTAATAGAATTTTTTATTATTTTCATTCCACAAATATCTAAAATAAGCTAACCCAAAATCGAAATGCTAGTAACGGAAGTTCGGGAAAATTTTTTAAGGTCATAATAAACGTATCTGATTTCATCCTTTTATTATCAAAATATTTACCTATATAAGTAATTTAATAACCATAATATTCTAAAATAGATATAATCAATTAGAAAATAATTTTAATACGAATAATTAAATGTTTATAATAACATATAATAGATATGTACATTGTTAATTAATAATGTTTTAATTTATAAATAAGGTAAATATATCGATAAAGATAAAAGTCAAAAAACAATTCATTTTATCGTTAAATTATCATAGGTAATTTCGTTAAACGATATTTGGAAGCGACGACTGTATGATAAAAGGTTCATATATTAAGATTTTAAGTCAATATCACTTTCACGACAAATTTATTCTTTTTATTTTTTTGAATGGAAAAGAGAAGAATATCCACTGGTTACACGTACAGCATTTCGTCATATTATTTTGCGGAAGAACGTTTCTACGTAATTGGAGGTGAATATAGAGTAGTTGATACTTCTTTCGTAAGATTTATACGGTGGATTTATAAAGTTTAGAGTTGGAAAGATTACTAATACTTCCAAACAAGAAAGGAAGTTGAACTATTTTAAACTTTTATACCTCACAAGAGACATTTGCTAAAACCTTAACGATCTCGTAAATATATAAATATTCACTTATTTATTAAACATTTTTAACCTATTGTTAGCTCGAGAAAAGATCTTAAGAGTAGATTTCGAAGAATAATTATCAGAAAACAAGATCTGTTCTTCTTTTTCGTTTTTTTAATCGATAGATACATATAGACTTCTCATCAAGCAATGAAAGTAATGAAATCATTCGAATTATCTCAGACGAATACAATGATGAAAATTAGAATTGGCAAAATAAATATGTCAATGAGCATTATAAACAATTGATTAACATACAGAAAGAGCAAATCCAGAAAATAGAATATTTTCGTTATTTATCGAATCCTGAGCAATGTAATTTTGTTTACTCCTTTCTGTTACCAACAATAGATAAAATCATTTATCATCGTATACACTTCTTATATCTCACCAATTTCAAATATCATAGATAAAAAACTAGGCTCATCTATAACCAATTAAGAAATCAATTCGTCTCTTTTCTTACAACTCCTTTGCAGGAAGCCGAATATCTTTACGCAGTTAGTTATCTTTGCGAATTTATTAGAAGCAATTGATTAGTGTTAAATATTATTAGCTTCTTGTTAAAAGCCATAGATTTTAATCGAACGATTGCAATGTAACATCCCTATTATTTGAATCATGCTTCGATGATAAAGTTAAATTAGTGTCCGAAGTAAAATTAACTACGTGACTTATTCGAATAGTGAAACGAGTATCTATGTTGCACATATATAAATCGTCGGAAAATGTATTAAATAAATTTACAGACTATTTTTTGATAAATCCTTATTTAAACCATTTGTACATTCAATAGATGAAAACATGTTTTTAAAAAATAAACTGTTTCATCAAGATTCAAGTAGAAAACAAACTGTAAGATGATTCCACGAATTTGTCACCTTTGTGATCGCATCAGAATATCAACTTTAACACTAGATTTACGGACTGAGCCAAATTGACTCATTAAAATTTGGTTACTATATATATAAAACTTAAATATCATTTTTTTAAAAGATATATATGAAGGATGAGAAATAAAGAAAAGAAACTTTCTCTTCGAGATTATCCAGTATTTGTTTGTTTAGGCGATATCACGTGAGGAATGCGTCAACCTATGTTTCGTTTCATGTTTCGTCGCATGGAAACCACTCGATGTTTTTCGTAAATAAATAGATGAATATTCGAGAGGGACCGAGAAGTTTCTAGAACGATAGAGAGTATAAAAGAGAAGCGTTTCAGTTCGGACTGGGTTCAGTGTAAGTCCAGCTACGGTATAGTCAAGTGTTGGTGTTATATTTTTGTCAACTTAATAAATTGTTTCTTCTGATTACAATCACACTCCTCACTATTTTTTACCATATCCATATATAATTTAAACATCCTACAAAGTTTGGGGGCTCAGCCGGGATAGAGTAAAAAGTAAGCCGTGAGAGGTGTAATTTTTGTAATTGCTGGTGTTGTATTTTCGTGTTGCGCGAAGTAGTGTGTAGCATCTTCGTGTAAGTTATACAGCGTTGGTTAAGCCTGTATTAAAGATCGAGGTTGGGAATATTTTGTCAATTTTCATGTCGCGCGAAATAGTGTGTAGCACCCTCGTGTAAGTTATACAGCGTTGGTTAAGTCTGTATTAAAGATCGAGGTTGGGCATATTTTGTCAATTTTCGTGTCGTGTAAAGTAGTGTGTAGCACCCTCGTGTAAGTTATACAGCGTTGGTTAATCTTGTATTAAAGATCGAGGTTGGACACAGTTTTTGATTTTGTGGTTCGTTCAAAAGATTTATAAGATATCGAAGTCACAGAATAACACTACGATTGCTGAACTCAAGGAGAAGTGCAAAGAGTTAGGATGTAGCACTTCAGGATCGAAAACCGAATTAATACAACGGTTGAGAGAAGTTGATCCGTCGGAAGCGTGGGCTCAGAAGAACGTAGCAAATACAGCTCCACGCGTTGTGTGTGAAGAAGTAAGATTCCCTGATGCTGAAGATGTAGGGAGATTTTTGAATGATAATTGCGAAGAAGAAGTTAGAAGAAATGATAAGCATTTACTGGAGGAAGAATTGAAACTCGTACGACGTGAGTTAGAATTGGTTAGAAGTCTTCGCGGTGCAAGTATTAGTACAGAGCGACGACAATTGGTTGAAACGCAAGAAGAAAGTAACAGTAATCCAGATTTTAGAGAAAGGGTTGATATAAGGCTTGTTGCTGACCTTTTGAATGTTTTTAAGGGAGAAATGGGTGAATACGAAAATTGGGAAAGACAGCTGAGAATGTTACGAGCAACATATAGTCTCAACGATAATCAAGTGCGTATGTTAATCAGCATGAGATTAAAAGAGAAGGCACTTGAATGGTTCTATTCAAAATCAGATTATGTCACAATACCCATTGAGGAATTGCTATCCGATTTAAGAAGCACATTTTGTCATCGGCAAGAAAAATTTTTGAAGAGCGTGTTTGGAGAAAAGATGAATCATTTCATGAGTACGTTCACAACAAGGTGATACTCGGAAACAAAGTTCCGATTCATGAAAATGAAATTGTAGATTATATCATCGAAGGTATTCCAGATGCAAATCTTAAAAACCAAGCTAAGATAAATAGATTACGAACGAAGGCAAATATCCTAAAAGCTTTCGAAGGAGTGACCTTGCAGGAAAAAAATCAAATTCCGGGTGATACGAGATTCGTTAGAAGACCTTACAACATGAAGAATTGGAATACAGGAAGGTGGAAATCTACGAAGCAGACAAGAAGTTGTTTTATTTGTGGATCATTTGACCATATGGCTGATAGTTGTCCAAAGAAGAAGGAAGAACCAACGTGCTACAATTGCAAAGAGCGAGGACACATTGCATCGAATTGTCTGAAGAAATATCTCGTAGTAAAAGAAAGTTTGAACACATTTAGAGTTCAAGAAAAGAAGTGCGTTATTGACATTCGAGTGAATAATTGTTGCATCAAGGCATTGATTGATACAGGTAGCGATATATGTCTTATGCGTTTTGATCAATACATAGAGTTAGGATCTCCACGGTTAATAGATAGAGAATTGAAATTTTGTGGTGTAGGTAGAGGCACAAATACAACAATAGGTGAATACTATGCACGGTTACCAATTGGCAATAATTTATATGTAGTTCTAATGCGTGTAGTACCGAATACAGTTATGAGTCAAAAGTTGATATTAGGAATCGATTTTCTCAGTACGGTCGATGTAGCAATTAAAGACGGAAACGCTATTATTACACTGAAAGCAGGTAACGAATTAGATCGCTCAGAAATATTTAAAATAGATCTTATTGAAAAGTCTCTGGAAATAGAAGTAGACCATGTAAACGATGTTAAATGTCAACAAGAAATTAAGAATTTAGTTGCTGATTATAATCCTAGGAAAACAAAAGATATCGGTGTTAAAATGTCTATCGTAGTTAAGGATAACGAACCGGTATATCAAAGAGCGAGACGGCTTTCCCAATCCCAAAAAGATATTGTAAATCAACAGATACAAGAGTCGATGGACGAAGGTGTTGTACAACCATCTCTTTCTGAATATGCAAGTCCGATAGTTTTAGTGGAAAAACGAGACGGTTCATTTAGATTGTGTGTTGATTATAGAAAATTAAATCAAAAGATAGTTAAAGATCGTTATCCTTTGCCTCTTATAGAAGATCAGTTAGATCAGTTGCAGGGCGCTAATTACTTTAGTACTCTTGATTTAAAGAATGGATTCTTTCACGTGTCGATAGAAGAAGAAAGTCGAAAATACACCGCGTTTATAGTTCCTGATGGACATTATGAATTTATAAAAGATTCTTTTGGACTTTGTAATTCGCTATCCGTATTTCAAAAATATATAAATGCAGTTTTTAAAGATTTGACTCGCCAGAAAATAGTATTAACATATTTAGACGATTTGATTATACCACCAATTAATAGTGATGACGGATCAGAAAGATTGAAAATCGTGTTAGATACCGCTAGTCAAGCAGGTTTGCAGATAAACTGGAAGAAGTGTTCCTTTTTACAAAGTAGGGTCGAATTTCTAGGCCATATAATAGAGAATGGAAGGATACGACCATCTGAACGTAAGACAGAGACTGTTAAAAATTTTCCCACGCAAACGAACATTCGACATGTTCAAAGTTTTTTAGGTCTAAGTGGCTACTTTAGGAAATTTATACCACATTATTCGTTAATAGCTAGACCGTTGACAGATTTGTTGAAATTGGATGCTAAGTTTACATTTGGTGAGGAACAAGAGAACTCATTCATTCAATTGAAAGAAATATTAGCCGAGAAACCGGTGTTGAGTTTGTATAGGGTTAGTGCAGAGACACAGTTAAACACTGACGTGAATATGCATGGGTATAGAGCAATATTGTTACAAAAGAGCGAGAAAGATAACGCGTGGCACCCTATTTTTTATGCTAGTGGTGAGACTACACCGGCAGAAAAGAAATACACAAGTTACGAGTTTGAAGTACTTGCAATAATTAAAGCGCTTAAGAAATTTAGAGTTTACCTATTGGGAATTTCTTTTAAAATTATTACGGATTGTCGCGCTTTTTCTCTTACGATGGGGAAAAAAGATTTATGCGTGCGAATTGCTAGGTGGGTTTTCTTTTTACAAGATTTTTATTATGTTATCGAGCATCGTCCAGGAAAAAATATGCTGCATGTAGATGCTTTAAGTCGTCAGCCGTTACCATCTTGTATGATTATTGAAGAAAGTAAAAATGGATTAATGAATCGCTTAAGACAGGCTCAGCGGAACGATAGTGATGTTCAAAAAATAATAGATTTAACTAAAGACGGAAAAATTAAAGGATACGAAATGCGAGGAGATTTGTTGTTCAAAAAAGTTGATGATGATTTTAAATTAGTAGTTCCGAAACAGATGTGTTTACAAATAATTCGTCAAGCGCATGAGGTTGGTCATTTTTCTGTAAGTAAAACAGACACATTAATTCGAAAAGATTATTGGATTCCAAATGAAAAAATGAAAATAGAAAATGTTATTCGAAACTGTGTTGCGTGTATATTAGCCGAAAGTAAACAAGGTAGAAAGGAAGGATATCTGAATCCCATAGATAAAGGGGAAGTGACCCTTGATACCTATCACATAGACCATCTAGGACCGCTGCCTTCTACAAAGAAAAGTTATCGACATATATTTGTAGTTGTAGATGCTTTCTCAAAGTTTACCTGGCTTTATTCAACAAAAAGTACTAGTTCGTCTGAAGTAGTAACGAGACTGCGAAAACAAGCTGCGGTTTTTGGCAACCCACGACGTATTATTTCCGACAGAGGAACTGCGTTTACCTCTGCCGATTTTAAAAACTATTGCACCGAAGAACGCATTGTACATTCTCTTATTACGACTGATGTGCCGAGAGCAAACGGACAAGTAGAACATGTTAACCGAACATTAATACCACTGTTAACAAAATTAACTGATACATAGAAAGAAGAATGGTGTAAATATTTAGATACGGCTCAACAGTTTTTGAATATAACTTTACATAGGAGTATTGGTATGTCTCCATTCCAATTATTGTTTGGAACAAAACCCCGTTTTAAAGAAGATTTGCAGATAAAAGAAATGATAGAATCAGAATTAATTAGTATGTTTGAGGATGAGCGTAATGAACTACGAGAGCGTGCGAAAGAAAGTATTAGTAAAGTACAGAGGGAAAATCGCAAAACGTTCAATAAAAAAAGAGTCGAAGCTAAGGTTTATCGCGACGGAGATTTGGTTGCAATAAAGCGTATGCAACAAGGACCAGGCCTGAAGTTAGCGAATAAGTTTTTAGGACCGTATACGATAATAAAAGAAATGCGTAACAATCGTTATTTAGTACGAAGAGTTGGAGAGCATGAAGGTCCGTTGCAAACATCCACAGCAGCCGATTATATGAAACCGTGGATTAGTGAAGAAGGTGATATGTCTGACAGTGAGAGTGAGAGTGATATATCCGATAACGAGCGTGTGTGTGAAAATTTCAATGTAGTATGTATGCATGTTCTGTAATGTTCAATGTAGTATGCATATATGTTCTATAATGTTCTATTCGGAGAAGGAACATTCGTTTTCAATAAAATCCTGTATGTATGTATTGTTCGAGGATGAACAAATTTTACAGAATGGCTGAGTGAAAGATGAGAAATAAAGAAAAGAAACTTTCTCTTCGAGATTATCCAGCATTTGTTTGTTTAGGCGATACCACGTGAGGAATGAGTCACCTTATGTTTCGTTTCATGTTTCGTCGCATGGAAACCACTCGATGTTTCTCGTAAATAAATAGATGAATATTCGAGAGGGACTGAGAAGTTTCTAGAACGATAAGAGAGTATAGAAGAGAAGCGTTTCAGTTCGGACCGGGATTCAGTGTAAGTCCAGCTACGGTATAGTGAAGTGTAAGTGTTATATTTTTGTCGACTTAATAAATTGTTACTTCTGATTACAATCACACTCCTCACTATTTTTTACCATATCCATATATAATTTACACATCCTACAATTACGACACCTGGAAAATTCAGATGGAAGCCATTCTGATAAAAAACGACGAGTGGGGTTACGTGAGTGGTGAAAAAGTGAAACCGGAAGTAATTGCGGGAAACGCTGCATCAATCGAAACGGAAAGAAGATGGAATACCGAGGACAAAAAGGCAAAATCAGACATCGTATTGTCAATCAAACCGTCAGAGCTGAAGCTGATAAAAGGCTGTAATGCATCGCGAGAAGTGTGACTAAAATTAAAGTCGATTTATTAATCAAGCGGGCCGGCACGAAAGGCTACGCTACTGAGACAGTTGATCCAGCAAAAAGTAGCAGACGGTAGCGACGTACGTGAACATCTACGAAATTTCTTCGATACGACCGACAAATTGAGCGAGATTGATGTAGAGATAAGCTGCGACCAATTAGCGATCCTGCTGCTCTCTAGTCTTCCATAGAGCTTTGCAAACTTTCGGTGCGCGATCGAGTCCCGCGACAAGCTTACAAACATTGAATCCCTGCGCGTGAAGATCATCGAAGAATACGACGCGCAGAATAACGATGCGTGCTACGATGAATCAAGCGCGATGCTCGCAAAGAAGCAATGGAACAAAGTGAAATATAACAAGAATAACCCCAAGGGAAAAGGAAAAGGTGGAGGTAAACAAAAAAACGAACCATTTAGATACAAGTGTCATCGGTGTCGAGAAGAAGATCACAAAGTAGCGGATTGTACGGCGTCGAAAAAGAGTAACATCAACAGTGCGAATACCGCAGACGAAGTTAGTTTGTTCGCGGGAACGGAATTCACGTTTACCGCTGCAGAGATCGAAGCGAGGAACGTTCGAATTCACGAAAAATGGTGTTTGGACAGCGGTTGCACGGCTCACATGGGAAATAACGACACAAATTTCGTAAACAACGTAGAACCTTGTGAGAGAAACGTGAAGCTCGCGAACGACGCGGCATGAGCGCCCATACAAAGGGTCCGTGTCTATAGTCACGGATGTCGAAGGTTGCCGGAAAAATGTACAAGTACGCGAAGTGTTACGCGTCCCCGGGCTCCGTACGAACTTACTGTCCGTCGGAAATATCGCGGATCGAGGTAGCACAGTGATTTTCGACAAAAAAAAGCCGAAGTTGTCGATAAAGCTGGTAACACTTTACTCATCGCCGATCACGTAAAAGGTCTGTACTACGTGCGGGAGGTAGACGATGAGTGTAGCCGGAAAGTCGGAATTAGCGAGGAAACGGACAAGAAAATGTCAACCGCCGTGTGGCACGAGAGGATGGGTCACCTTAACGTTCGTGACCTCGTCAAATGTGATCGGATCGGTTCGGTATTCGGTAAGAAAATTGAAAAATCACAGCTCAAGTTTAACTGTGAAACGTGTCTCAGGGGAAAAATGACGAAAACGCCGTTTCCGAAAAACTCCACAAGAAATTCGAAGCTGCTGGAGTTAATTCACAGCGACGTTATGGGACCCATGAGTGTCGAGTCCAACGGTCGAGCGAGATATATACTGACGTTCATCGATGATTACTCTCGATGGTGTACGATATACCTGCTTAAACGAAAGGACCAGGTCCTCGGTGCTTTCAAGAAGTTCAAGGCTCTTGTTGAAAATCGTCATGGGTTTTAGATACAGTTCCTTCAGTCGGATAACGGGAAGAAGTACTTAAATGAACCCTTTGACGTTTTCTCAAGGAAAGCGGCATCGGACGAAGATTAACCGTGGCTCACACACCAGAGCAGAATGGAGTGACGGAACAAAGAAATCGCACCCTGATGGATATGACGAGGTGTCTCCTAATTCAATCCAAGCTCCCTGCGTTGTTCTGGGGCGAAGCGATAAATACGGCGAATTACATTCAAAATCGTTGTCCGTCGAGCAGTATTGGAGGAAAAACGCCTCACGAGAAGTGGACGGGAAACCCGCCAGATGTAAGTTATTTTTTGTAAGTAAGTTTTTAAGAGTTCAGATCACACGTTTTCGTCCTGGATCGAACACCGTCCAAAGGCAAATTGGAATCACGTTTGATGAAGGGCATTCTCGTCGGATACTCAGAGGAATCAAAGGCGTATCAAGTTTAGCTACCAGACAGGAGACGCATAAACATCGCTCGGGACGTGAAATTCATCGGAATTCCGAGAACTTCGTCTAATAACGATATCGCAAATGTGGAACTGAGAGACGACGACGAGCATTTGACGAAGGTGGAAATGGTCTCTCCCTAGGAGAATCGGGTTGAAGATGAACTCGACCGGAATAACGGAGAAAACGATCCTAACGAGGACAATGATGCTCAGGACGTCCCCGAAGAAGACGCGCAAGAAGGCGCGGGCCACGATCTACCGCGTAGAGGCCAAGGAAGACCTAGGATAAATAGGACCGGTCTCAGGGGGAGACCAAGAAAGGAATATCATACTGTGAACTGCGTCGAAGGAAACGCGTATCTCACCGAAATACCACTGGACCACGCCGTCCATATCCCTTACGCCGACAAATGTTACCAGGCAATCGACTCCGAAATCAGGTCCATCTTGAAGAACAACACCTGGATTATCACCGAGAGACCAAGGAACAAAAGGTCATCTGTGGTCGAATAGTGCTGCGGAACAAGTACGGGCACGCCGGAGAGTTGATTCGAAGAAAGGCTTGACTGGTTGCGAAAGGATTCGCTCAACGATTTGGGATCGATTATTGGGAGACCTTCGCACCTGTGGCGCGACTCGGCTCAGTTAGAACTATGATGGCCCTCGCAGTAGAGAACGGGATGACCGTGCATCAGTTTGACATCGCAACGGCGTACCTGAACGGGGTGATAGATGAGAAGGTCTACATGGAGGTTCCGGAACACACGACCGAAGCTCTAGAAAGAATTATCCTTAAGGAACCCGGAAACAGCGACATCAGAAGAAAAGCCTCAGAAATGCTGAGTTTCTTGAAGGAAGGAAACAAGGTCTGCTTGTTGAAAAAGGCACTGTACGGGTTACGTTAGGCAGGACGCTGCTTGAACAAGAAACTCAAAAAAGAACTGTCCAGGTATGGGGCAAGGAAATCTTCAGCGGACCCCTGCGTGTACTTCAAGGGCAGTGGAAAGGATTTATTCCTAATTTTGGTGTACGTGAACGACATTCTCATCGCTTCACGGAATAATAAGGAAATCTCCGATTTCCGAAGACATCTCTCGAAAATATCCGAAGTCTCGGATCTTGGAACAGTCAAATATTGTCTTGAGATGGAATTTAACCAAAGCGGAAACGAAATCACAGTTCGTTAGACGGGATACATCAAAGACGTTCTTGAACGATTCTGAATGCTAGAATCAAAAAGCGTATCGACACCACTGGATCCCGGAACGAAGCTTCAACGGATTGAAGACGAACCAAGTCCAGAAGAGAAGAAACTTCCCTATCGCGAACTTATCGGATCGCTTATGTACCTGGCCGTATGCACCCGCCCAGACATCACCAACGCTGTTAGCTATCTTAGTCAATTCAATGACTGTCACAAAGCTGAAAACTAGACGGCTGCAGAGAGTTCTCAGATACCTCTAAGGAACACGGGACATAGGATTGAAGTTTCACCACACTGGAAAAACGCTGGAAGGTTTTGTCGATGCTGATTGGGGCAATTGCCCGATCGACAGAAAGTCATACACAGACTTCGAATTTCTTCTCGGAGGCTGTTCTATCACGTGGGAGGTCAGGAAGCAGAAGACAGTAGCCCTGTCTTCAACAGAGGCCGAGTATATGGTTCTGTCCGATGCCGCCAGGGAGGCTGTGTATCTGAAACGCCTTCTTGCCGATCTGGGTTTCGGAGAAGAAAAAGTAAAAATTCACTGGGACAACAACGGCGCACGAAAGCTTGCGGAAAATCCGGTATTTCACAACCGAAGTAAACATATTGACGTTCGTTATCACTATATGCGAGAGGTTCTCGATAGTGGAAAAATTGGAATAAAATATGTATCGACAGAGAACATGGCTGCTGATTTTTTGACCAAAGGCGTACAAAGACAGAAGCATTTAGAGTGTTTGGATCTTCTCGGTATTAGGAAGATTGAGATTCCGATCGAAAAGCTCTCTGAATCGAGGGGGAGTGTTTGCGATTATAGTTGAAGTTCATAAATCGCGCCGCGTAACGATTCGAATTGTACCGATCGTAAAGTGATGCCTTCTCGCGTTCTTCTATCAATAAGCTCTTATCGCTCTTCGCGTACACGTGGCATGCATTTATTCCTCTCCGTTATTTGAAACGACGCACATCATTTTATTTAATACTCTATTCTTGTGTTATTAATAAATAATATATCTATTATAAAGTGTTCTACGCAGTGATCTAGTTTTGCCCCTCTCCCTGCAGCATTCCTTTCTAACAAAAGTTAATATACAGGAGAAAAGAAAAAATAGAATTGGAAAATGCATTCACCAAATTTCAAGTAAATTTTAATGAAGGTATTAATATAGAAGAATTTAATATAGATATTGATCATTTAGATACGGATCAAAGATGTACAATTATAAAGCTATTAGAGAATTATAAAAGCATATTTGCAAAAGACAAATATTACATTAGTAACGTCAAAAATTACGAAGCATTTATAGACCTGCAAACAAACAAGTATTCTTTAAAGAGACCATACAAATGTTCATTAAAGAACAGAGCGGAAATTGATGGCCAAGTAACTCATTTATTACAACGTCAACTTATTGAAGAATGTTACAGCCCTTTTGCAGTGCCAGTCACACTAGCTTATAACAGAGAGGAAGGAAGAAAAAGTTTAAGTGCGTTGATTTTAGAGATCTGAATAAAGTAATAGTGCATCAATTTCAACCGTTTCCCCTAATTGAAGATTTAATGGTAAAGACTGTAGATTGCAAGTTATTCACAACACTCGATATAAATTTAGCCTACCTCAAAATGAGCTCGTCGAGTCGATGGAGGACCTGCTAAGCCAAGTTACCGATCCAGCAGCTGACATATCGGTTTCTGAAGTGACCATGATGCTGGACCAGCTCGAAGAGAGGCACTAGGCTTTTCGTACAGAGCACACGTGGTTGGTGACTCACTGGCTCCAAAATCACTTGCATCATGCTTATTTCAATACAAAGGTCCATCTCACTGAAAGCAAGTTGGTGATCAAGGTCAAACTCGTATTAGGACGGTTCAAGGATCTGCTCACGCAGTCTACTCAGCCAGCCACTGAAACTGGAGTTTGATTTCGAACCCGCTCACGTTTACCAGAGTTTAATGTGCCTAGTTTCAGCGGAGATATAAGCAAATTGCCAGACTTCAAGGCTATGTTCGTCTCAGTAATAGAAAATCGCTCAGATCTGAGCGACCTTGAGAAGAAGAAGAAACGAAACGCCTCGTCTTATGTAAAGTAGCTCAAATATTTGATCCATTTGGGTTCGCCGCACCAGATGTAATCAGATCGAAGGTGTAATTTCAGTCACTTTGGTTGAACACTCTCAACTGAAACGACGCACTCCCAGAACCACTCATAACTCAACAGCTCAGCATCAGACAGGATCTCACTAGTCTGGCTAGACTCTTTATCCCGCTGTTGTTCAACACGTTTGCTCATTCAACGGTTGAACTGCACGGTTTCGCTGATGCATCTTAGTTCGCAATGGGAGCCGTAGTGTATTTGATCGTCAACTCACCGTCCACTGGCGCCAACGTCTCACTCGTCTGCTCAAAAACAAAAGTTGCTCCACTCAAACGACTAACCATCCCGAGGTTAGAGCTCTCAGCAGCGCTGCTACTCTCAACGTTACTCAAGCATGTTTACACTACTCTAAACATAACTATAACTAACATACATTTGTGGACGGACTATAAAGTGACACTCAAATGGATCAAGGCTCATCTATCAAGATGGAAGGATTACGTGCGCAACCGCGTAACCAAGATACAGGAACTTACGGAGACTGCTCATTGGAGGCATGTACCAGGCACTTCAAACCCCGCTGATTGTGGGTCGCGTGGAATAACCACAGATCAGCTTAAGGAACACTCGCTATGGTGGACGGGACCATCATGGATGACTCAATCAGAGGACTCATTGCCTGGTCAACCTGATCAGGCCCTGGATGATATATGTGCTCAGGAAGCTTGTGCAAGCGTTACACATCACTTAGTACGGTCCATTCCTGAATACATTTAGGACCTCATTTACAAGTTCTCGACGCTCAACAATCTGCTCAGGATCACCTCACTCTGTAGCAGAGCAATCAAGAGACTCTCACGGAGGATCGACTAAACTCCAGCAGTCTTCATCTCAGCTGCCAATATGGAAGACTCGCGACTCTTTTGGGTAAAGGCAACTAAGACACATTTCTTCCAAGACGAACTCGCTCTGCTCAGACGACAGTTTCACCTGCCAAACTCTCACCCACTCAGCCGATTCACAATGAAGGTGTCCTCAGAGTGGGCGATTGTCTCATAAGATCAGAACTCTCATATGACACGAAACATCCTGCAATCCTTCCTCGGACTTCAAGATTCTCAGAGCTCATTATCGCTTACTCTCACAAGCAGACGATGCATGGAGGAACTCAGTCGACTCTGGCGTTTATCAGACATCTCTATTGGATCATTGGCGGTCGAGCCCCAGTAAAATCGCATATCCTCAGATGTGTGATGTGCGCTCGCAACAGGAGGATCCGTGCCCAGCAGCTGATGGGCAAACTACCTCTGGGGCGAGTAACACCTACACGCCCTTTTTCACACACGGGCATCGACAACGCTGGACAACTCTCGCTCAAAACATGAAGAGGCCGCGGGGAAAAAACTTACAAAGGATGGATCTGCGTGTTTGTTTGCCTCACAACAGCTGTCACTCACCTTGAGGTGGTCTTTGACTACACCTCTAAAGGGTTCATATTAACGTGCAGAAGGTTCACCTCAAAACGCGGTACCCCGTCCGCACTCTATTCCGACTGCAGAACCAATTTTTTGAGCACGGATGCGCAACTCAAGCGCTGATTCGCTTCCAGATAACCTGGACATCTAAAGATCTCCGCGCTACTGGCGCAAGACAACACACAGTGGCTCTTAAACCCATCTGTTGCGCCCCACATGGTTGGTAAATGGGAAGCAGCGGTCAAATCGTTGAAGTTTCATGTCAAACGCACGGTTGAAGATACGTTGCTCACATACGAGGAAGCATTCACGCTACTAGCTCAA
This sequence comes from Polistes metricus, assembly GCA_010416925.1. Classification (NCBI taxonomy): domain Eukaryota; kingdom Metazoa; phylum Arthropoda; class Insecta; order Hymenoptera; family Vespidae; genus Polistes; species Polistes metricus. Next base: position 478,339 of record QUOH01000053.1, read on the forward strand.
ATAGAAGCCATCCTCAACTCACGACCTCTTGAACCGCTCAGCGATGACCCAGAGGACACGACAGCGCTCACCCAAGGTCATTTTCTCATTGGGACCGCTCTTAATGCGGTCCCCGAGCACTCACTTCTAGACGTCTCGGTCAATCGGCTGTCCCGATGGCAATTCATCCTACAGCGGATGCAGCAGTACTGGCGCTTGTGGTCTACTCAATACTTGCAGCAATTGCAAGCCATTTCGAAGTGGAGGCACCCTCACAATAATATACAGGTCGGCTCTCTAGTTCTGCTCACTGATGAGCCGCTGACTCCAGGAAATTGGCCCATGGCCAGAGTACTCAAGCTGTTGCCAGGGGAAGATGGACTCAGCAGGTAGTGTCTCTCAAAACGGCAACCACCACGCTCACCCGGCCAATCGCCAAGTTCGCCGTGCTACCGGTGACTCAACAAGGGGACTCCTGACTCATTATCAACCCCGTTGCTGATAGCAGGCGGAATGTTTGGGAATAAGCATTCCCAAAGAACGGCACCAACCGACAGTTGTCGCACTAAGAACACGCTTCGTTCCTGAGCGCCTTTTGACGCCTCGCCGTAACGCCGGCTTCTCCGGCAGCCGTTACCCGGCAGCTATTATAGTTAAAATTTTCAAACGGTAACGACGTGATCTTCAAGGACTCTCTAATACTTACTTGCGATCTCGTTATTAATATAATCACTTATCGTCTATTCGCGGGAATATTATAATCCTAATTATCTTTAAATCGCCTCACGTACGGAAACACTATTCGACCACCTACAGTGACTCTCAGAAATATTCAGACACCAGTGTATGGCAAGCTTTACGACTTAATATCTCAGTTATGTGAAAAGGAATCGTGTCCGTTACTTTTTCTAATAATAAGCGTTTTATTCATGTTACTAAAAACATATGATTAGTTTATAAAATGTACATACTTTATATAATAGACATGAATAAAGGAAATAATACCACATTTTCGGGTCACAAAAATATTCGGACACTATCAAAAATAACATCTTTGACACAAAATTTAACATTATCCACCCCACTTTAATATTTTGATGCATAACCATTTTTTTTTATGACGTGTCTTAATCGACTCGGCATATTAGAAATTATTTTTTTTACGTATTCTATGGATATGGATGACCATTCGTCTTGAAGCCTTATTTTTAACTCTTCTTTTGAGCGAATGGGCGTCCTGCGAATCCGTCGGTTCAATTCATCCCATAAGTTTTCTATGGGATTAAGGTCTGGAGACTGTGGAGGAGGATGAAGAACTTTGCGGCAATTGTATAATAAAAATTCCTGTACAATACGTGCTTTATGCTTAGGATCATTATCCTGGTAAAATTTAAAGTCTTCTGAAATCCCCATTTTTTCCGCACTTTGTTTTAAATTGTTCTTCAAGAGGCTTAAGTAAGCATTCTTATCCATGATGCCATCGATAAAATCTAAATTTCCATCGCCGGAAGTCGACATGCAGCCCCAAACCATTACGCTGCCACCTCCATGTTTCACCGTACCTCTCATATTAGCAGGCCCTAAACTCTGTATTCGGCTTACGCCACACCATACGTCTTCCGTCGGAATCGTAGATGTTAAATTTACTCTCATCGGCAAATATAACATTACTCCACCATGAATTTTCTTTAGAAATATACTCCTTTGCGTAGTTTATTCGTTTTCTCCTATTTGCTTCATTAATGTAGGGTTTCTTCCTAGCAACCCTACCATTATAGCCATGTTCTCTTAATGTTCGTCGAATTGTTTCTGCCGAAACCTTCTTTTTCGTCTCTTCAAAAACCTCACTGGCTAGTGTTGGTGCACTTAAACATGGATTGCACTTAACTTTTCTTACGATTCTTCTTCTATCTCTCGCGTTTAAAACAAGTGGTCTGCCGATTTGGGGGATAGATTCAATACGATCCTCTACGTATTGTATCTTCTCACAATGTCCGACACAGTACTTTTGCTAACACCGAGCATGGAACTTATTTCCCGATACGATTTTCCCTTTTCCCGGTGGAATATTACGAGCTGACGCATTTCAAACGATGTATTTCTACCTTTGCGACCCATTTTCATGAATATTAGAGTTGGTACTGAAGCTTATTGAAACGGTATCAACGACCAAAGCTATGTTTGTATACAAACACTTACCATTCTCCGAAACAGCGGCTTCTGAGAAAAACGGAGTCGCGAAGCGTACGAAGTGTCCGAATATTTTTGTGACCCGAAAAGGTGGTATTATTTCCTTTATTCATGTCTATTATATAAAGTATGTTCATTTTATAAACTAATCATATGTTTTTAGTAACATGAATAGAACGCTCATGATTAGAAAAAGAAACGAAGACGATTCCTTTTTAAATAACTGAGATATTAAGTCGTATAGATTGCCATACACTGGTGTCCGAATATTTCTGAGAGTCACTGTAGGTATGTTTCTCTAAATCGGACATATCGGTTCGCGCATCTATCAAGGTTAAAAAACCATCCTTAAACGAAAGCCATTTTTCTAGGTCTCCGTCATATTGCGGTATCTCAATACGTCGCAATTTAATCTGTCGTTCTGCGGCGGTCGTGATGTTACTCGTAGCCGTACTGGCATCGCTCGCGATATTAACCGTGGATGGGTTGCTCGCGTTCAATGTCCTCCTGATTGCGTGATATCTATCTAAAAGCTGGTCTAAATAACCGAACTCTCCCTCCGTATCACTATCTATACATTCCTGATGTAATTGTTCGTATGTATCTACTCGATGAGTTATACGTTCGAGGCGACATGGTATCTCGTCCGGATGTAACCGGATGTCTCGTCCGGATGTAAATCGTCTCCGTTCCTTTTTCTAATCATGAGCGTTCTATTCATGTTACTAAAAACATATGATTAGTTTATAAAATCTACATACTTTATATAATAGACATGAATAAAGGAAATAATACAACATTTTCGGGTCACAAAAATATTCGGACACTTCGTACGCTTCGCGACTCCGTTTTTCTCAGAAGCCGCTGTTTCGGAGAATGGTAAGTGTTTGTATACAAACATAGCTTTGGTCGTTGATACCGTTTCAATAAGCTTCAGTACCAACTCTAATATTCATGAAAATGGGTCGCAAAGGTAGAAATACATCGTTTGAAATGCGTCTGCTCGTAATATTCCACCGGGAAAAGGGAAAATCGTATCGGGAAATAAGTTCCATGCTCGGTGTTAGCAAAAGTACTGTGTCGGACATTGTGAGAAGATACAATACGTAGAGGATCGTATTGAATCTATCCCCCAAATCGGCAGACCACTTGTTTTAAACGCGAGAGATAGAAGAAGAATCGTAAGAAAAGTTAAGTGCAATCCATGTTTAAGTGCACTAACACTAGCCAGTGAGGTTTTCGAAGAGACGAAAAAGAAGGTTTCGGCAGAAACAATTCGACGAACTTTAAGAGAACATGGCTATAATGGTAGGGTTGCTAGGAAGAAACCCTACATTAATGAAGCAAATAGGAGAAAACGAATAAACTACGCAAAGGAGTATATTTCTAAAGAAAATTCATGGTGGAGTAATGTTATATTTGCCGATGAGAGTAAATTTAACATCTACGATTCCGACGGAAGATGTATGGTGTGGCGTAAGCCGAATACAGAGTTTCGGCCTGCCATTATGAGAGGTACGGTGAAACACGGAGGTGGCAGCGTAATGGTTTGGGGCTGCATGTCGACTTCCGGCGTTGGAAATTTAGTTTTTATCGATGGCATCATGGATAAGAATGCTTACTTGAGCCTCTTGAAGAACAATTTAAAACAAAGTGCGGAAAAAATGGGGATTTCAGAAGACTTTAAATTTTACCAGGATAATGATCCTAAGCATAAAGCACGTATTGTACAGGAATTTTTATTATACAATTGCCGCAAAGTTCTTCATCCTCCTCCACAGTCTCCGGACCTTAATCCCATAGAAAACTTATGGGATGAATTGAACCGACGGATTCGCAGGACGCCCATTCGCTCAAAAGAAGAGTTAAAAATAAGGCTTCAAGACGAATGGTCATCCATATCCATAGAATACGTAAAAAAAATAATTTCTAATATGCCGAGTCGATTAAGACACGTCATAAAAAAAAATGGTTATGCATCAAAATATTAAAGTGTGGTGGATAATGTTAAATTTTGTGTCAAAGATGTTATTTTTGATAGTGTCCGAATATTTTTATGACCCGAAAATGTGGCATTATTTCCTTTATTTATGTCTATTATATATGTAATGTATGTAAATTTTATAAACTAATCATATGTCTTTAGTAACATGAATAAAACGCTTATTATTAGAAAAAGTAACGGAGACGATTCCTTTTTAAATAACTGAGATATTAAGTCGTAAAGCTTGCCATACACTGGTGTCCGAATATTTCTGAGAGTCACTGTATTTATAACGGAATTATTTAAAATTCAAACCAGCTATTGTAAAGTGCTCGGCGTTCATCTCATTTTATTTTATTTCCTCAACATAAAAATAATAAATTTTTTAACATTTTGCGCAAATAATAAAGGAAAATTGATTACTTGAATTACAGTTAAAATTTCATTTTTTAACAGGTATATAAAAATAGATAAATCTTTATTATAGTAACAAATAACGTTCGTTTATATTCTAATCATTAACAATCCCATGTAGATATAATATTAAGTTCATGCCTTATTAAAACCAAATGAAAGAGAAATATTTTTAAACGTTCATTAGGTTTATTTTCCAACAGATCTTTTAAAAAATCGTTGTTTATGTAACAAGTCATCTTTCATTAGTTGAGCGAGATGTGAAAAAATTTATTGTTTTGAATGCTTTTACAATATCTATCTTTCTGGAACCTGCGTCTAATAAATAATAATAGATGTAATATAAATTTTAAAACTCATAGATATAAAAAATTATACATGTAATTGTAATAAGTACATGCGATTTATAAAAAAATTCATGTCTTCTATTGTTCTTACAAAATACACATACATTTTGTTCTGATTTCTTTAACTGTTTCTCTTTAGGCCGTAGTGGAAGAAGAGGTCTTGCTATGGTTGATATCGGATTAACCCTCTCCGCCACAGATTCAGATTCATACTCGACATCAACTCCGTTCTAACGGAATTCATCCATCGGATGAACCCCCTCCGCCTCAGATTTAGGACAGTTTTTAACATCAATGTCATTATGATATGAATCATTTAATGCATTCCCTGCTTAGAAAGGACAAAAAATAATTTACGTAATATGACATTAGGACTTATTTTTTATTACCGAAAATATATTCTTGTTAATGATTTTTTGCAATTTTAATATAGTAATACGATTATACAGTTAATCGCATTTAAATCTAATGGTTCATTCTAATAAAAGAGAGCAAACACATACGAAAAAAATATATAATTAAACATAAGCAAATTTTTATAAGTATAAAATATTAGAAATTTTGTTAAAATCGAACATTCGAATTTACTTTAAAAAAAATTCGTCGTTTCTAAGAAAAGATCTAAAGAAAAGATCTAAAAAAAAATGTTTCAAGTATTTTTTCAATAAAAATACGAGAAAAAAATAATCTTTCAAACATTTACTGTCTCTGGATTTGTTTCGCGAATGTGATTCGAACGTTTCAGAGTAATAATATAACATAGGTACAAATAAAATAGAAACAGATTAGAAAAATTCAAAATATGTTTGAAAGATTAATAAACGGAACTTTATAACAATTTAAAAGAAAAGATGTGTAAATTCGATAATGTACAATTATTTTCTCTTTTTTTTATTTCTCCTAATATTATTTTTCGACCTTACTAATGGATTTTTCCATCAATTTTAAAACATTTCAAGATTCTATCGAATTATAGAACTTTTTTAGAGGGAAACATTAGAAACAGTATTTATCAAATATGAGGTACACGAAAAACGCATAAATACCTTTTATAATTTTGTTATTATTTTTATTTACGAATTACTATTTATGCAGGTTTTATGTGCGAAAATCTCCCCAAAAAAATGTTGAGTTGAATTCATCGAAATATTCGTGACTATTTCTCAATACGGAAAATCATAAATGTAAGAAATGATAAATGACCGTTGAGAGATTCTAATGTCAATTTTTTCTATACGTTGAAATAAAAAAAAAAAACCGTTAATCGTCTTATTTGATTTCTTTTTTTTTCTCTTTTTTCTTTTCTTTTCATACCTTTTTCTTTTCTTTTGTATTTATATTTCGAATTTTTTATCGATGACCTTTCGTCGAATCAAATCGTATCCTATAAAGTAGCCATTTTCAAATCGGAAATAACCGAGGCATACTAGGTATGTAAGTCGTAAGTTAACGTTAATATTAGGTAAGTTAATGTTAAGTGGTATTTATTTTTTTGTCTTTTCTACGCAGGGAATGCATTAAATGATTCATATCATAATGACATTGATATTAAAAACTCTCCTAAAACTGAGACGGAGAGGGTTCATCCGATAGATGAATTCCGTTTGAACGGAGTTGATGTCGAGTATGAATCTGAATCTGTGGCGGAGAGGGTGAATCCGATATCAACAATAGCAAGATCTCTTCTTCCACTACGGCCTAAAGAGAAACAGTTAAAGAAATCCGAACAAAATGTATGTGTATTTTGTAAGAACAATAGAAGACATGAATTTTTTTATAAATCGCGTATACTTATTATTTATTTATTTATTTAATAATATTTTATTGACCCTAGAGCCTAAGCTCCCTAAAAGCCATTAATTACTGTGTAGTCCAATATATTATACCGGTGAAACAAAACGGAAATTAAAATTATGTAATTATTATTAAACTTATTATTATAATAATAATAACGCACAGAAAGTAGATAAAAGTAAAAAGAAAATAGTGGATAAAAGTATAATGGTTCTATAATAGTAGTATGGTAGTATTGGCTCAAAGCAACAAATATATGGTTAAAAACAAAACAAAAAAAGAAATTTTTTTAAAATTAAATCGTAAGTCACAAAACACGCTGAATGTCTCTATTAGATCACCTGTTATTACAATATTTTTATAATGCATAAATAACTCATCAAAATCTTGCTCAAAAATATTCAATAATGCTGTGTTAGGCGGCTTGCAGATTACAGAAATTAAAACTTTATTACGAATTGATGACCATACTTCAGCAATCATGTACTCAGGAAAAACATCTATTTGATTTGATGAGTAAGCAACAATACGAGAAAATAATGTATTGCGTACAAATAGTCAAATACCTTCACCAGGACGACGCTTGCGATCATGTCCATGTAAATGGAACATCAGAAGCCATATTTGAGCATCCACAATACAACTGGAAAACCATAATTCAGAGACAGCAATAATGTCCTGATTAGTTTCTCTAAAAAATTCACGAAACTCATCAATATGTGGAATAAGTGATTGGGCATTTAAGTGACATATTTTTAAATTAAACGATGATTCAGCAATAATATTACGTTGCTGAGAGCCAATACTACAATATTATTTACAAAGACTATGGATGTTTGATAGATCCATTGACGGCAAAATTTTTACTGGTTCCGATCCATTTTTAAGGTCAACGCAAACAGAGTTAGCCGTAATCCAAATACTTTTTTTTCTGATGTGAGGAAGCTTCTTGATAATATTATGTCGCAGTTTATACAATGCCGTTGGATACCGCTTGTTTACAAACACTGGCGTCTTTTGTGACCCATTGATGACTAGTTTTGCAGTAATATCATTGCGTTTCCTCCTGCAGGCAATAAATTTATCGATCAAATTTGGCGAATGGCATTTTACAATGATATCTTGTTCGCGAACAGTGTTTCCTCTAACATTTTTCTTTTTTTGTATTCAATTCTCTCTACCAATGAAAAACTATTAACGCTTACATCAGGAACCTCTAAAATTTTTCCGGGTTTAACCACTGCAGCTGGTAAGCTCTCCGAAGTCGCCTCTAGGAGACCCGAAATGACAAATTGGTCACGAAGTTGTTTAGATTCCATATATAGTTGGCGCATTTCTATCTCTTGAATAGCTTGCAATTGCGGATTGTTTGATTGGCCAACTATACAAGTTGAGTCCTATGATGACGCCGATTCAATTGCACCCACTCGCTTTTCTAAAGCTTTACAATCTTCTCGTAAAGAATCACAATTGGCAGCTATTCCGTCCAGTTTTGTAGTCAGATCCGTGATTTTCGTATCAATGTCATTTAATTTGCTTAGCTTCTTATTGATTTCCTCCAAAATAGAAATTTGATACTCATTCTTCACTGTACAAATAGGACATTTGCTAGTAACAAAGTCCTTGACTTTTGATCCTGAGTGAAGAGCATATCTAACTTTGACGCAGGTCAAGTGAAATTTATGTTTGCAAATATCCCGGGTCGTAGCAGCGAGATCGTCAACAATTGGCCGTATACAAATTCCACACCACTCTGTAGTATTGTCGGGCATGGTATAGGTGGCAATGTTAATGATAAAGTGGCATGATGTAGTGGCAATGTTAAGATGATAATAATAATAAAGGAAATATAACAGTACTGTCTTAATACAATATAAACTGTGGCTAAAAATCAACGGCAGAAACAACATACAATTACATGTATAATTTTTTATATCTATGAGTTTTAAAATTTATATTACATCTATTATTATTTATTAGACGCAGGTTCCAGAGTGATAGTTATCGTAACAGCATTCAAAACAATAAATTTTTTCACATCTCGCGCAATTAATGAAAAAAGACTTGTTACATAAACAACGATTTTTTAAAAGATCTGTTGAAAAACAAAACTGATAAACGTTTAAAAATATTTCTTTTACATTTGGTTTTAATAAGGCATGAACTTAATGTTATATCTACATGAAATTGTTGATGTTTAGAATATATACGAATGTTATTTGTTAGTATATTGAAGATTTATCTATTTTTATATATCTGTAAAAAAATAAAATGTTAACAGTAATTCAAGTAATCAATTTTCCTTTATTATTTGCGCAAGATGTTAAAAAATTAATTACTTCTAATTTTTTTGTAGTAAATAATTTTCTCTTTCTTGTATATATTTAAAAATTAAGAAATATGAAAAAAAAATTAAAAAACAGATTGTACAAAATTATTAAAAAAACTTCCTCCACGAAGGATCGAACACTGACTAACGGCGCGAGAAGCGAGAATGATACTACTGACGCTATCACGCCACTTGATACACGGTCGAAATTAAGATAATATAAAAATACATATAACAAAAATAAAAATTTTAAATCTTTTTTTCTCAAAAATGGCTGCGCATTCTAAAAAACCCTTTGCCACAATAACATCTTAGAAGTATACTTCTAATATACCATAGCTCGTTAAGATCTGTGGGGGTCCCAGTGTAAGGTCCCCTTGTCAGACCAAGTTCAAGTCGCGCGGCCGTTGCGCTAGATGGTCGTAAATACGTTATACGGGGGGTAACCAAGGGGATATACTATCTAAAGAAACTATCTGTTCGGTGAAATTAGAGCATTTGACCGATTCGTATTGCGCACCGAATAAGTTAGATAGCGACGGCGTTGGGATATTAAATTGGTTAGAATTACATTCTAAATAGGATCGGGTACGGTTGCATTAGTTGAGTTATGAGGGCGCGAGGATGCATTAGAGATACATGTAGGACCGCCTTTAGCCGTCAAGGTACGTGCGCGTGGGTCTTGTGGTACTGGGGAGAGGGGAGATGGGTGCGTAGGCCCTGTCTCGAGAGCGCAAGCGACAGACCGATTCTGGATATTGAAAAGGACTATTCGTTTGCTGATAAGGTACAGTGGCGCCATATTGGTTTCTTTGAAGTAAGAGCTGTTTCTTGTGGCGTTCTTTCGAGTTGTCGACTGGTAAGTTTGAAAGGGTTGGGCATAGCCGCAACCGAGCTTTTTTACTAAGTAGGAGGGGGTTGTGCATAGACACAACCATGCACTTGGCCAAGTAGAAGGGGTTTTGCATAGACTCAACCGCGCTCATTGTTAAGTTCGATGGGGTCGTGCAAGCACACGACCGCACTGTTTTACTTCGCTTTGAAGGAGTTGTGCAAAAGGCACAACTACGCTTGTCACCGACAGTCACGGTGCCTATTACAGTGTTTACCAGTCGACCTGCCGAGGATAAATTTGTGAAGGAAAAGGCTACCCCACGTGGAAGGTGTTGGCAGCGAGATTAACGTGTTTTGAAGACCGGATAACGCATCTAAGTAGGCTACGATAAGTTACATATTTGTAGTGGAGACGAAGGTAAGAGAGTTCTCTAGTCAAAGAAGAAATAAGAGACTACTATTTACTGTATTATAGGATTAAATAAAGTCATAGCTTGCCCCGGCTTTTCTCTCAACTTCGTGAGAGTTTTTATGCCGAGGCAAGTGTTTTTTACCGCGTAAAATTGTGTTAATTGATTTATCCATCCTTCCCTATCTCACTCATTCATGCGTCGAAATAACCGAACTCACGACATTAATATCGAATCGCTTACAGTCTTATATTCTATAAACATTTTGGTGCCTTGGGTGAGGAATGAGTGATAGGTTGGATTGATAAATCAGTATATTCGGAAGGTGATTGCGAATTTTTTTTCTTTGTTCTTTGTCTCGCCGGGCGTGTGGCTTTGTGTGACTATGGCGTCGTTTTCCGTTGCATACCGGAAACGCGTGACATTTTTCGAATCTAGGCACGTGTTACGCGTTAGCATTTCACTTCCGTCCGCATCGTTTCCCCCACCCGGTTTGGGACTTTGGTTGGGGCGGTTGTATGTTAAGCGGGGGCGCTGACGAGTAGTAGTGGGGATAACGGAAAAGCTATGGTGTAGAGGGGATGTAGCATCGTTGCGGTCCCCTGGTTACGCTCGAAAACAACTTGTCTTTCTTGCACGCGCGTTTCTCTGTCTATCTCGCCTCCGATCAGTGACTGTGGTAAATTGAGACTTTGGTTTCTTCCTTTGACGTTATACAACATGCCATCGCGCCCTTTAAGTGAGTTTAATGTCTCTTGATATTGTCATGATCCAGCCGGAAATTGACGCGTTAGCTACGGTATTTAAGGCGTTACAGATAAACAGCCGAGTTATTCGAGCAACGAATTTCGCTTTAATTCAGCAGGAGAATTATTTGCGTACTTTGGAGTAGCTAATTTAGAGTTTGCCACCTAGAAGCGGATCGATTTAATTTAGAGACGATGTCTACGGCTGATTACTTCAACCAGGTTTGAGAAACAACAGCTTGACGCTCAGGACACGGCGTTTGAACGATTTATCTCCGTATTAGTGGATGCAGGAGCTGCACGGCGGGCGGAGTGGAATGCGACTAATTCTCTATTATAGGTGCTGTCCGGCTCTCCTCAGAAGGAAGTGAATGAACGTTGCAGCGATTTTTGGAGCTAGGAGATGTTTCAGCCGCACTTACGCGGGTAATGTCCGAAGATGAGAGATACGAGAGAACCTTCCAGGAGACGCATCAGAGGAACCAGATACGTCGATAAGTGGGACAGCTATCGCTGAAGCAGGATCACCGTCCAGTCGCAGCAGAGACGAAGCGAATCGCTCTTCTCTTCTCTTGTAGTTACATTGTAGGCTCTCACGGGATTCGAAATTGGCTCAGGCGTATGGTGAATTCATGGAGCCGTACGAGGAGTTGAATCCTAGGTTGCGAGGTTCGAAGACAGAGATCCCACGTTAGGAGGCCTAGTATTTACCTCATCATGTAGTAGTGCAGCAGAATAATTCAAGGAGAACCTAAGGGTGGTATCTGACGCTTCTCGGCATACGAGAGACAGTCATTCTTTAATTTCTTTTATACTAACAAGTTCCCGTTGCAAAATGATCTCTTACTAATTTTACTCAATTGACGCAGGTACTGGTATTGCTTTCATTGCGCATATTGTTGAGAGTTTGGAAAGATTCGGGTAGTGCCGGAGCATCGGGATTACCAAAAGATTATCTGATCGCCCGACGCTTCATTGGAACCGGTGGAATTCCGGCTAAATACGGTCACTTATGACACAGCTTGCGCTCCCTACCTGGCCGTTCGCACCCTCTCGCAGCTGGTTCAGAATGAAAGTTTGCGGTTCCCGCTCGGAGCCCGTTGCTTGCAATCTGAGATGTTGGTCGACGATATTTTTGCGGGCGCAGACGACATACCGACGGTGATTAGAAAAGGGATTGAATTTGTTGAGCTATTAGTTTCTGCTGTTATCCAGCTAGATAAGTGGGCTGCGAATTATCCAGAAGTACTTCCAGTTTCAGTAAGACAGGTCGCGGAGTTCGATCGAGAATGATCGAACGTTTAAAATACTATGCGTGCGCTGGGTTCCGGAACGGGACGAATTTAGGTTCGATGCTGCTAGTAAGGCTGACATGGCTGCCGCCCATACTAGAAAATCTGTTTTATCAAATATCGCGCGCTTATTCGACCCCTTAGGATGGCTTTCACCTGTTACTGTCGTCGCCAAGATATTGATGCAGGACATGTGGTTGTTGAGATGTGATTGGGACGCGTCATTACCGTCGGAAATCTGTGAACGTTGGTATAGGTACTGTCAAGGGTTAGATACATTACCGGGTTTATCCGTAATAATGTGGCTAGGGAGTACCGAGGAATCATCTTGCCAGATACACGGTTTTGCGGATGCCTCTTCGCGTGCGTACGCCGCAGCAATATATTTGCGTATTGACGGGGGTCATGGGAGGTTTCGCGTGTCGTTGTTAGCTTCGAAATCAAAGGTAGCTCCTGTTAAGACTGTGAGTATTCCTAATCTAGAACTTTGCGGAGCGGCTCTTCTTGTTAAGCTCATTCTTCATCTAACTAGCTTGGACTTTCTTCAGAGATGTCCAATTTTTGCCTGGTCAGATAGTCAGATCGTGCTTACTTGGCTTCGTAAGCATCCGTGCCATTGGAAAACTTTTGTCGCCAATCGCGTTTCGCTCATTCAGACTCAATTGCCTTCAGCAACGTGGTCCCATGTTCCGACTAAAGAAAATCCTGCCGATTTGGCATCGCGAGGTGTTCTACCGGAAGAGTTAGCTAAGAGCGCTCTTTGGGGACGGGGCCCGGCATGGCTTTCCATGTCCTCCGTCCTCGAACGAAGCCGTTCGAATGCACCATGTCCGTCATAACTTAAATGAGCCCGAAATCCTGACTCGATTCTGTTCCTTAACTAAACTTCTAAGATTTGTTGCATACTGCAGGCGCCCAATTCTCCGGGTAAGAAATCTTCAACCAGTAGATACAAGTTCTTTACCTCATTTTATTACCAGTGTTGAGATATCTGACGATCGAGTGATGGTCCTTCGTCTAGTTCAGGCAACAGTGTTCGCGACGGAGATAGGAATCCTGACGGCAGGCAAGAGATTGCTGAAAGGCAACCGCCTTACTAAGTTAAATCCCTTCTTGAATGAGGATGACGGTCTATTACGAGTAGGAGGTCGTTTGGCAAGTTCTTACTTAGCTTTCGATCGGAAACATCCGCCAATTTTGCCCCAGAATTAATACCTTAGTCAATTGTTTGTGCGACCTGCACACCACCAGTGTCTCCATGGAGGTCCAACCTTGACCTCGAGTTATCTGATGTCCCAAGTTGGATATTAAGCAGAAACCGGCTAGTTAAATCGGCTCTTCAAGCTTGTTAGCGACTTAACCTCTGATTCCGTCATAGCCGCGTATCGTCGATTTGTAGGTAGACGAGGTATTTGTCAGACTCTTTATAGCGACAATGCTACTAATTTCCAAAGAGCTGATAAAGAGCTTAGGATTATGTTCAACCGTGCTTCGGAGTTTTATCAGAAAGTGGCATTCCTTCTTGCTAACGATGGAACGAACTGGAAGTTCATCCAACCTAGTGCTCCACATTATGGTGGGTTGTGGGAAGCTGGAGTCAAATCAGTAAAGCACCATTTAAAGATAGTCATAGGGGAGCATACGCTCACCTTTGAGGAGTTATCCACAGCTCCCGTGGAAATCGATGCTTGTCTCAATTCTCGTCCTCTATGGCCGCTAAGCTCGGAAACCGACGATCGGCGGGAGCTCACTCTTTCTCATTTTCCCAATGAGGGAGTTTCTACTTTGATTCAGGATGCCGATTTACCAAAATTGCCTGAGAAACGGTTAAGTAGATTTCAACTTCTTCAACGCATTAGAAACAATTTCTGGAAACGTGGGTCAAGCGAGAGTTTGGTGCACTTGCAATGTCGAGAAAAATTGAGGGATCCTTACTAGAACTCCACAGCAGGTCAGCTTGTGTCAGTGCGCGACGACCGATACCCCCCTCAAAATAGTCCTCATGCAGAGTAACAGAGATACTCCCAGGTAAGGTACTCATTGGAGAACAGCTAGTTTTGGTTCGTCAGTTTGACGAAGGCGGGCGGGATGTTCGGTGAAATTAGAGCATTTGACCTATTCGTATTGCGCGCCGAATAGGTTAGATAGCGACGGCGTTGGGATATTAAATTGGTTAGAATTACATTCTAAATAGGATCGGGTACGGTTGCAATAGTTGAGTTATGAGGGCGCGAGGGTGCATTAGAGATACATGTAGGACCGCCTTTAGCCGTCAAGGTACGTGCGCGTGGGTCTTGTGGTACTGCGGAGAGGGGAGATGGGTGCGTAGGCCCTGTCTCGAGAGCGCAAGCGACAGACCGATTCTGGATATTGAAAAGGACTATTCGTTTGCTGATAAGGTACAGTGGCGCCATATTGGTTTCTTTGAAGTAAGAGCTGTTTCTTGTGGCGTTCTTTCGAGTTGTCGACTGGTAAGTTTGAAAGGGTTGGGCATAGCCGCAACCGAGCTTTTTTACTAAGTAGGAGGGGGTTGTGCATAGACACATCTATGCACTTGGCCAAGTAGAAGGGGTTTTGCATAGACTCAACCGCGCTCATTATTAAGTTCGATGGGGTCGTGCAAGCACACGACCGCACTGTTTTACTTCGCTTTGAAGGAGTTGTGCAAAAGGCACAACTACGCTTGTCACCGACAGTCACGGTGCCTATTACAGTGTTTACCAGTCGACCTGCCGAGGATAAATTTGTGAAGGAAAAGGCTACCCCACGTGGAAGGTGTTGGCAGCGAGATTAACGTGTTTTGAAGACCGGATAACGCATCTAAGTAGGCTACGATAAGTTACATATTTGTAGTGGAGACGAAGGTAAGAGAGTTCTCTAGTCAAAGAAGAAATAAGAGACTACTATTTACTGTATTATAGGATTAAATAAAGTCATAGCTTGCCCCGGCTTTTCTCTCAACTTCGTGAGAGTTTTTATGCCGAGGCAAGTGTTTTTTACCGCGTAAAATTGTGTTAATTGATTTATCCATCCTTCCCTATCTCACTCATTCATGCGTCGAAATAACCGAACTCACGACATTGATATCGAATCGCTTACAGTCTTATATTCTATAAACACTATCCTTTCTCTAATCTATTTTCCGCGTTCTTTCAAATTGTAGGTACATTCAGCTGACGTATAAGTCAGCTGTTGTAAAAGAGAAGGGTATGATCGTAGCCATAAATAATTGGAAAATTAGAGTTGCGAGATCAGTCGCGAGCGCTTACTTGAGCAGTAGGGACGATACGTCTTATACCGAACATTAAATGTCGTTTCTTCTCGTTACAGGTAAGAGATGTAAATATTAATTACATAAAGTTTGTAAATAAAAGTTTAAATTTCTCGTTACAAAAACACAATTTTGTTTGAACTTGTATTCTCCCTATATTATAAATAGTTTTATACATATATATGCGAGATTCATAGCGCTTGTCAATTATTATTATAATTAAGTTTGATTTGTAATAATAATAAAGTAAAGCTGTACTTGTTGTTGATTCAGTTGTTAGTAGCATCAACCGCTGTACTTATTATTTGTAACGTAGTTACCTTATTTATTACTCCTTTAAGTGCTGAATACTCGTGGCTTATACAGTCCATACGGACGGCGCGCTTTTGGCGCTGACGTTCGCTGGGGACTGAATACTGAACTGAATGTTGGACAATAGAAACAATTGCCGAACATATAAATTTGACCATAGTATACTGGTAATATTTTCAAAGAGTGTGTTTGCGACCATAGTCCATACTGATAGCATCTACCGAGCGCGTATTTGCGTCCATAGTCTTTATCGAAAGACTTTCGCTGAACGCATATGTGCGCCTATAGCACTCAAAGAGTTAAGACAAAGGAATTGTCTTATATGTAAATAAATGTAAAATTTGTTTATTTTATATATTTCTTTATTTACATTTTCTTTGATACTTAGTATTTTTTTTAAATGATATGAAGAAAATAATCTTCAATGTGTAATGCAACTCCAAAAGACTTGCAAATTAAATTTGTTGGCCTTCTTTTTTTGTTTTTGTTACATACATGGCAGTTTCTTCGTTTTCGTTTGTTAGTTTCGGAAATGAATATTACACATTTTTTATCTACTTTCCCTCTATCACAATTTTGAATGTAGTATTTGTTTGTTTCGTTACTAATTAATTTAAATAAATCGTTCCTAATAAATAATTCCACGATATCCTTCACTCTCTGTGTAGCTTCGGAAAATACGTTGGGACCCGGAGACCTTTCAAATTCATTATAGGTCCTAGTTAAATCAGAATCTAACTATGGTACAGCGTCTTCTTCGTCCGATTCATTTAAATCAGTTGTCAGCCGTTGCGTTATTAGATATTACCTTATAAATAATGTACTGTCGTCCGAAGATTCAGAATCGGCAAGGTCGATTGGATTGTCAGAAAAGTCATCCGCGCATTCATCGTAAATAACCGTATCTTCTCTTTCCTCTTCCATTATAAAAAGACAAAACTACTTATAAAAAAAAAACTTGATGACGTTTGTAACTTATTGTTACTTTAAAGAAAAACCAACAGATACCACAGATCACCAACAGAATACAAACGTTACTAAAGTACAAATATTGAGTCGAGCACTTTCGGGTTTGTGCACGATTGCGTGCCTGCGTTTTTTCACTTTGCTCGAAAAAAATGCTATGATTTTCCATTTTCACGTTGTAAGGATGGAAGGAGTGTATCCAGAAAAACACACTTCAGTTGTAATGAAACAAACGAATTGCAGCAGTCTTCCCTCGCTAATGATAAGTTTTTTCCCATTAAGGGAACTGGCATGATTTTAAAGTAGGGTTTGCTGACAAAAACTACCACTTTCAAATTCTAGCCATCAAGATAGAATGCCACGTTCTATGAAAGCGCAAATATTGACGTATTGTTAGGAATAGAAGTCTACCTAGAGATTCTATGCACGGGCTAAATAAGGGCAACGCGTTCGCATCCGACCCTTCAAAAAACGCAGTTAGGATAGGTGGTAGGTGGACATTTACTAAGTGGTAAAGGCAGCCTTAAAGGGGTAGTGTGCAACGTGGCGACTCAAGCGCAGGATATCGAGAAATTTATATCAAGGTTTTGGGAATTGGATAACATCACAGACGTTCATCCGTTAATCTAGCAGAAAAAGTACTGCGAGGATCACTTTCAACGAAAGCACAGACGGGACACTGACGGTCAGTTCGTCGAACACCTCTCCGTTATAGAAGAAAAATTAGTAAGCCTCAAGGATAATAGGACCGCAGCATTAAATCGATTTCTAACCTTAGAGCGCAAGTTAACCAAAAATTCGGTATTGCGGGATGATTATACAATGTTCATGAAAGAATACAAGGATTTAGGGCACTTGAGGACGGTACCAAACGATAAAGCAGCTGCTCTAAGTAATTACTACATACCGCATTACGCGGTTGTGAATGAGGAAAGTGTAACTACAAAGTTACGAGTTATATTTGACGCGTCAGCTAAACCAAATTTGGGCATAACATTAAACGACGCATTGGTGGTCGGGCTTAATATCCAAGAAGATTTGTTTGCAATAATAGGCTTTGAACATACGCATATGTTATAACGGGGGATATTGAAAAGATGTATAGGCAAATTCGTGTCAATAAATCACAAGTTAATCTACAGAAAATATTCTGGCATCAAGATTTGCAAAAGCCAGCTAGCACTTACGAGTTGGTGATACTAACATACGGTACAGCGTCGGCGTCATTTTTAGCTACGCAATGTCTAAGAGAGATACTTAATATAAAGAAGAAAACGCATCCGATAGATGCGGAGGTCGTACGACGCAAATTCTATGTAGACGACTTGATGACCGGAGCAAATACAATCGCGAAGGTTATAGAAATACGCAAACAAGTAAGCAAAATATTAGCTAAGGCAGGTTTCAGGTTGCACAAATGGGCGGCTTATTCGATGGAAGTACTACCGCGCGTTCCCAGGCAAGTCACTTCCGCGAAAATGCTGAATTTAAACAAGGAGGGAGACATAAGAGCGTTGGGCGTCTTATGGATCTTAGAGAGGACGCATTTCAATACACATTTTAGTGCCATCACAACGTGTAACAAAAAGATCCATATTGGCATCGGTTGCAAAGATATTTGATCCGTTAGGATTAATAGGCCCGCTAACGATAACGGGAAAAATTATTATACAAAAATTATGGCAACATAATCTTTGGCATTGGGCATGCATTGTTACGAATCCATACCAATGGAGTTAGAGACAGCGTTGTCACAATACGAGAAGCGGCTCCCGGTGCTAAACGACATAAAGGTTGACCGGAAAATCATCTGTAGAAACGCTAAAGAAATAGAAATGCATGGGTTCGCGGACGCCTCCGAAAAGGCGTATAGGGCGTGCGTCTACATAATTTCGAAGGACAGACACGAGAAAATGTACAGCAACTTATTATGTGCACGGTCAAGAGTGGCACCCTTAGCAGCGCTATCACTACCGCGATTAGAGTTGTACGCTGCCGTATTACTCGCAAAGATGATAAGCAAGTTGAGGGCGAGACTGCATGTAAATTTCAAGAAAATATGCTTTTGGTCCGATGCCACAGTCGCATTGGCATGGATAAGATCGCCGTCGCGAACATGGACTACCTTTGTGACCAATCGTGTGGCGGAGATACAGGAACGAGTACCGAACGGGCAATGGGGGCATGTACTTTCCGCCGAAAATCCAGCGGATCTCATATCGAGGGAGGTGACTCCGACAGAACTACTAAACCTTGATCTATTCTGGCATGGACCAGATATGGACTTCGCAAGTCAAACTGCCACAATACCTGAGCCACTAATCGAAGAAATACCGGAGCGACGAAAAACGAGGGTCGCGTGTACGACCACGATGATAGGCCGCGATCAGCAGTCAAGAGAGTTTTGCGACCGTATATTTAGCAAATATACGCAATTCTACCGCCTAGTGCGAATAATAGCGTACTGCAGCAGGTTCAGCAGGAATGTGCGCCGTGCACAGGGCAAGGACATCGGTCCATTAGCTGTGACGAAAATCGCGCAAGCTAAGAGTCGTTTGAACAAACTGTGTCAAACGCAAGAGTTCAGAGAAGAAATAAGGGTGCTGACTAAAGATCCAAACATTGTAATACGCGGTAGATTAGAATGCTTTCTAGACAATAGCAGAATCAGCACACACACACACACACACACATACACAAACACACACACACAAACACACACACAAACATACACACACACACACACACATGCGTGTAGAGTGCGGTTGCAAAACGCGAGCATACAGTACGACAGTAAATACCCCATCGTGCTTCCAAGAGCGCACTAAATTACCGCGCTAATAATTCAACATGAACATCGGAAAAATTTTCATGCGGGCCCGCAACTGACACTTCCGGCTGTAAGAGAGAACTATTGGCCTACGGCGAGCAGAAGTAAGGTCCGAAGAGAAATCAAGAAGTGCGTAACCTGCTTCAAGAACGCGTTAATAGCTTCGCGATACATAATGGGTAATCTACCGGAATCACGGGGTACCCCCTCCCGGACCTTCACAAGCACCGGCATAGATTATTGCGGCCCTATCCTGGTAAAAGAGGGGTGGAGACGGAATGTTAAATACGTAAAGGCATACGGTGCAGAGTATTCTTATGCATAGCGACAAAAACAGTTAACCTTGAGTTAGTGACAGATATGTCAACAGATTGTTTTTTAGCGTGTTTGAAACGATTCATGGCACAGCGGAATAAACCTCCTAATATATATTCAAACAATGGAACTTACTTCGTTGTGGCAAATCGCGCGTTAGTAGAAAAAACAATACAAGTATTCAATGATATAGCGAAACCCAAGATTAGCGATCAATTAAGCGTCGAAGGGGTGACCTGGCACTACATACCGCAAGGCGCTCAAAATTTCGGTGGTTTGTGGGAAGCGGTAGTAAAAGCCGCGAAATATCACTTAAGACGCGTGGTAGGAAACGCTTCACTAACATTCGAGGAATTGTGTACTGTGCTAACCCAGATAGAAGCAATATTAAATTCACGCCCTTTGTTACCTCTATCTGCCGATCCCAGAGACATAAACGCCCTTACTCATGCTCATTTTCTTATTTAAGACTCCCTGCTGTCGGTATCTGAAACGGACATAAAGGAAATATCAATCAATCGGTTATCCCGGCTGCAACTTATCGAGTAGCTGCGACAGCATTTTTGGAAGCGGTGGTCAAAAGAGTACTTAAACCTGCTCAAACAAGAGGCCAAAAGGATCTATGCAAACACGTGATCCACTACAGAAGGGCCACTTGGTCGTAATTCAAGATGACAATCTACCCTCACTACGATAGCTGCTGGGCAGGGTGGAGTAATTAATACCGGACGCAGACGGAGTAACTCAGACAGCAATGATTCGAACATCCAGAGGAATCATCAAGCGGGCGGCAACAAGGCTGTGTGTTCTACAAATAGAGCAACCATAGGCAGTCATAAGCATTTATAATTCTTAAAATGTATTCAATAAATTATTAACAGGTGGTGCTTAGAAGATTTAGTTAGTAACAAATGTTATTTTATGCCACGTCAGATTATATTTGTTGATCAGATTGTACATATCAGCGTTATAAGGTTCCAAGTTTTATTTTGAAAGGCAGGCCTTTTAAGGAGGCCGGCATGTTCCGTCATTGTCGGAACACTTAAAGGAATTTATCAAAGGAAAATTCGGATAGCATTCACAAATATAAAGATACCGGACAAAGCAATTTACAGTAAATAGAAAATATTAATTTAGTATCACTGGGTTTTCTTCGTCGACAGAATGAAAAGTGTCAATAGATACCTAGTTATCGCGTTCGGTATCCGATCTTAATTTCTAAAGTTAGATCATTATGCCTCGACATACTGTTTTATGCGTAAAACACTGAAATTTTTGCGCAAGCTATTTTTTGGGGGATTAGAAATTTTCATAATTAATTCCTATATTTTATAAAAACTGGTTGAAAGGCAGAGAAACGAGCAGCAACTTAATCACTTGCAATTCCAAAAAATATTAGTGAAGCTGTTCGGTGAAATTAGGGTACTTGACCATTTTGTATTGCGCGCGGAATAGGTTAGACAGCGACGGCGTTGTGACATTAGATTGAGTAGATTCACACCCTAAATAGGATCTGTCACGATGGCCTTAGTTGAGTTGTGAGGGCGCGCGGGGATATTAGAAATTCATGGAGGACCGCCTTAGCGCGTTAGGGACATGCGAGTGCGTCTTGAGGTTGGTGGGAGGGGAAAGGCGTGCGTGGGACCTTGGTCACGAGAGCGCACGCAGTAGCCCATTCCAGTTCTGGATAGTGAGAGAAAAAGTGTTATTTCTGAGAATAGAGAGTGACGCCATATTGTCTTTGTTTAAGTGAGAGCTGTGGTGTGCTTTGTAGTGCGCTTCCAAGCTACTAACGTGTGAGTATTCAGGATTGTTGCAGAGACACAACAAATCAAGGGTTGTTGCAGAGACACAACAATTCAAGGGTTATTGCCAAGACACAACCATTTTAGGGTCGTGTAGAGACACGACCATTCCTTTTACAGAGAGTAGCGGTGTTTCTTTGCAGGGCTCTCCAGTCTACCAACGTAGGAGAGAATTGCTGCAGCTCAGACTACCCCCAGGTTGAGATTGTTAGCGACGAGAATAACGCCTATTTGTAGGACTGATAACGTGGCTAAGTAGGTTTCAGTACCTTGAATAGTTGTGCGGAAACGTAGATAATAGACCTGACTAGCGTAAGGAGGAAAGAAATTCCTCGCGACCATAAAAGGTGTGCAAGTGTATCGGCACCGAAGGAGACGATTCATCGGCAACGACGCGAAGATTTTCCGTCGGGTGGTAAGAATGGACCTTCTTCCCAGGGTGAAGAGAAGACGAAGGGTGCGAGCGAAAGAAGGTGCTATAATTGTAACAAGTTCGGGCACTTGATGGGAAATTGTCCTAGGCCGAAGAGGGAGCGCAGAACATGTTTTAAATGCAGTAATTCTGGTCATCGGGCCAATCAGTGCCAGCCAAGAGAAGAATAAATTAATTGTGTCGCGGTAACGCAGGAAGAGGACAACAACAACTTTCTACGTAAGGTAGAACTTCGTATTAAAAAGGAAGAAAATAATTTTAGTATGCGGTTAACCACTTTGCATCATCGCTCTACTTAAGCTTCCACATCAAAACATCAGCGACGTTCAACAAACGAATGACGCGTATCACCACGCGCGGTCGATCGTATGTGCAGTAACGGGCATCGAAATTATCGATGATGATTCATGATAAAAATTCATCGAGCTTATTAAAAATGTACTTTTTAAACGATTTATACAAAGTATTATATCGCATTTTACATTTTTTCACACAAAAGGATAAACAAATATTTTTTTATAAATAAAATAAACTTATTTTAGTTAAAATGAACATATAAATAAATTAACGTTCGTGAAATTCTTTAAAGTGGTCAATACATAATGCTTTATCTCAAACATGGCATTTAAATACTGTCTCCCTTCGAATTGACATACTTAGGCGTAGAACGCATCGTTTTGAAATTCTATTTCCCTTTGCTGGAGTTGCAGGTATCCGTACAGGAAAATATCTGCCAGTAAATCTCGTAATGGAATCATTGACAGGTGCCTTATTTACATTCATATTGGGTAAATATTTATCAATAATTTCTTCAGCTAATAACTGTTTAAACACATGAAACGATCGATCTTTCTTATGATTTTTAAAAATTACATAAGTGTTTAGCAACATCATGTCAATAAAATAAAAAAATATTTTTTTATAGGCTTTTTTACATCGTCGAATAGTATGAAATTTGCTTAACATCTGGTCGCCAACATCAACTCCACCCATATATTGATTGTAATCTACTACTGCGGTTGGTTTTAAACTATTTTCTCCAGTATATCGGTTTCGTTTTTCTTCAACAAAACTTAAATCGTGCATAGTAGTTAGCATAACGACATCTTTCTTGTCCTTCCACTTTATCGCCGCCATCTCTTTTGTACTAAATATAACAGCTTCCCCTTTTTGTAATACGCATGATTTTAATTCTGGAGGCATTTCTTTCCTATTTATACTCGCTGTTCCGCATACATTTGTTTTCATATTATATAATTCTCGGTATAATGTAGGTGAACTGTACCAGTTATTAATGAATAAGCAATACCCCTTGTGCAATAATTGACACTCATTCAACAAATTAAATACAACATTCCTGCCAGCAGATTCTATAGCAGTTTTATCTCTTCCTACATATATATTGAAATTATGTATGTATCGTGATTGTGAATCACAGACTTTATAAAATTTGACACCGAATCTCGCACGTTTTGTTCGAATAAATTGTATGTAATGTAAACGACTTCTACATGCCATTAGTGATTAATCAATGGAAATGTTTTTATTTGGGACATACATACGAATGAAAGTTTTCTTTACAATTTCAATAACTTCTCGAATTTTAGACAATGGGTCATTAGAATTATTTGTACTGGAAAAGTGTAAATTTTGTGAGATAGAAATAAATCGGCTACGGCTCATGACATTCTTAAAATACGGAGTTTCTATACTTTTATCTGTTGACCAATAGCTTTGAATCGTGGGCTTGGAAATTATATATAGACTCATTAAAATATTTACAGCAATAAATACTTTTAATTCGTCCCCTTCAAGAGATATAAAGTCTGCGTCGCTTGCACCATACTTATTGGTTTCCGTAATTACTTTTGTAATTAATTCATTGTTAAAAAATAATTTAAAAACCTCCCCTTTTCGACAGACCCCGTGTATTTACAGTTGCACCACCCACATTTGTAAGACAATGTATAATCGGAGTATGATTTTCGGCTTTCTACACGTACTCTTAATTTATCAAACTATCGCTCTGTTCATTTTCGCTATCAGAACTTGACGAAATCCTCCGGCAACGTCTTCTAGAAAGTCGTACCTCATTACTTGATTCCGAATCAGGATACTCAATATCCATTGGGGAATACTAAATTTTAGATTAAATTACAAAATAAGATTGCTTTCCTAACTTGTATTTTCGAATTCAAATATAGATTGGCAACACTTACTAATAGTGGCAATTTGAAAGATTTTCACAGAAAAAGTGAAACTTTTTTAGAATACACTGATGTATATTAAACTCAAAGAACTGGAACGCTCTCACAAATGGTTAAATGTGGTCTTATGCAATTGAAGAATATGTTGCAACTGGTAAAAAAAATCAACGTAGGCTGGCGGATTATTCCGCTCTTGGTGATAGCTGAAAATCGCGACCCGCGGATTATTCCGCGCTTGGTGATAGCTGACTGTCGCGACTCGCGGATTATTCCGCGCTTGGTGATAGCTGACTGTCGCGACTCGCGGATTATTCCGCGCTTGGTGATAGCTGACAGTCGCGACCCGCGGATTATTCTGCGCTTGGATGCAAATGGGTTAAAAGCGCTCTTAGATTCAGGAAGCCCTATTTGTTTTATTAAAGACCGATTTATTCCGCGCGAATATATGTTTACTAAGGTTGATTCGAATCGATTTTGCGGAATAAATAGTAGCGATTTGGAAGTGATCGGCTGTGTAGATGCGATATTAGTTTTCGGCGATAAGGAGTACAAAATTACATTACGAGTCGTACCAGATAAGACGATGCGCAGCGCGTTAGTGTTAGGTCGAGACTTTATGTTGGTAGCAAAGCTGTTTTTAAGCGAAGAAAAAGAGATCGCCGATATTATGAGTATAGAGGTAGATCGCGATAACGATTCCGGTTCGTCGCAGGAAATGGAAATTAATGAAGACCTTCCGTCGGACATAAAAGCACGGGCACGTGAAATCTTTGACAGATGTTACATTAAAGCGCAAAGACCGTCTAGTCCAGCCGTTTAAAATACAATGAAACTTATGTTAAAAGACGATAAATTTGTCATTTCGGGTCTCCTAGAGGCGGCTTCTGAGAGCTTACAAGCTGCAGTGGTTAAGCCCGGAAAAATTTTAGAGGTTCCTGATGTAAGCGTTAATAGTTTTTCATTGGTGGAGAGAATTAGATACAAAAAAAAAAAATGTTAGAGGAATCACTGTTCGCGAACGGGATATCATTGTAAAATGCCATTCGCCAAATTTGATCGATAAATTTATTGCCTGCAGGAGGAAACGCAATGATATTACTGCAAAACTAGTCATCAATGGGTCACAAAAGACGCCAGTGTTTGTAAACAAGCGGTATCCAACGGCATTGTATAAACTGCGACAAAATATTATCAAGAAGCTTCCTCACATCAGAAAAAAAAGTATTTGGATTACGGCTAACTCTGTTTGCGTTGACCTTAAAAATGGATCGGAACCAGTAAAAATTTTGCCGTCAATGGATCTATCAAACATCCATATTCTTTGTAAATAATATTGTAGTATTAGCTCTCAGCAACGTAATATTATTGCTGAATCATCGTTTAATTTAAAAATATGTCACTTAAATGCCCAATCACTTATTCCTCATATTGATGAGTATCGTGAATTTTTTAGAGAAACTAATTAGGACATTATTGCTGTCTCTAAATCATGGTTTTCCAGTTGTATTGTGGATGCTCAAATATTGCTTCCGATGTTCCATTTAAATCGACATGATCGCAAGCGTCGCCATGGTGAAGGTATTTGATTATTTGTATGCAATACGTTATTTTCTCGTATTGTTGCTTGTTCATCAAATCAAATAGATGATTTTCCTGAGTACATGATTGCTGAAGTATGGTCATCAATTCGTAATAAAGTTTTAATTTCTGTGATCTGCAGGCCGCCTAACACAGCATTATTGAATATTTTTGAGCAAGATTTTGATGAGTTATTTATGCATTATAAAAATATTGTAATAACAGGTGATCTAATAGAGACATTAAGCGTGTTTTGTGACTTACGATTTAATTTTAAAAAAATTCTTTTTTTTGTTTTGTTTTTAACCATATGTTTGTTGCTTTGAGCCAATACTACTATACTACTATTATAGAACCATTATACTTTTATCCACTATTTTCTTTTTACTTTTATCTACTTCTTGTGCGTTATTACTATTATAATGATAAGTTTAATAATAATTACATAATTGAAATTTCCGTTCTTTTTTATCTATACATTACATTGTACTATACTGTAATTAATGGCCTTTAGGGAGCCTAGGTTCTAGGGTCAATAAAATATAATTAAATAAATAAAATAAAAATAAACCATTCTCATGTGCACCACGTAGACTATCGTATAGCGAAAAAGACGTGCTAAAGAATATCCTAAGAGAGCTTCTTGAGAAAGGGGTAATTAGGGAAAGCATGCTCGTATGCATCACCGATTGTGCTGACGAAAAAGAAAAACGGACAAGTGCGAATATGTGCGGATTTTAGGAGACTAAATAAAGTCACGCTGCGCGATAATTTTCCTCTTCTTGATTTATTAAGCGGGAAAAAATACTTTACAACTCTCGATTTGAAAGATGGATTTTTTCATATTAGGATGGACGAAGGATCGATTAAATATACCTCGTTCATTACGCCAATGGGAAAGTATGAATATTTAAGAATGCCTTTCGGCTTAAAAGGTAAGTTTCTCCGATTTCAACGTTATGTTACGGAAATATTTCGGGAACACATTCACACCGGTGATGTTTCGGTATATTTAGATAATTTTATTGTAGCGACTGAAACAATGGAACATCATCTTTGGTTATTGGAAAGAGTTTTTAAGTTGCTTGTCGCAAATAAGCTCGAATTACGTTTAGATAAATGTCGTTTCTTCCAGACGAAAATAGATTATTTAGAATATACGTTGACGTGCGACGGTATTAAACCGATTAATCACGGGCTCGATGCGGTAAAGAGATTCCCGATCCCGAGGGACGTCGGGGACGTACAAAGCTTTTTAGGTTTGTGCTCTTACTTCCGTAAATTTGTAGAAAATTTTTCTATTATTGCCAAACCTTTTTACGACTTGGTTAGGAAGGATGTAAAATTTCGATTTGGGGACGTCGAGGAACAAGCGTTCACAAAACTTAAAGAGAAACTAATGCACCCGCCGGTATTATGTATTTATTCACCACGTGACGAGACAGAATTTCATTGTGACGCGAGTAGTATAGGTTTTGGGGCGATTTTAATGCAGAGGAAGTCAGACCGTAGATTGCATCCTCTTTTTTATTTTTCTAAAAGAACGTCTGAAACTGAGTCGAAATATCACAGTTTCGAGTTGGAAACGCTCGCGATTGTCTATGCGTTACGTTGTTTTCGACCGTACCTGTTGGGTATCAGATTTAAGATTTTTACCGATTACCAGGCGTTAAGCCTAACATTTAATAAAAAGGAAACGCACCCTCGGATAGCGCGATGGGTATTAGAGATGCAAAGTTATGATTATGTACTTGAACACCGATCTGGTTCACGTATGCCCCATGTAGACGCGTTAAGCCGGCAAGTATTAGTGGTAGAAGATAATTCTTTCGATAAGAACCTTGCTTTGTGCCAGGACGACGATTCTGTGATAATAACGATACGTAGTGAGTTGGAACGAACCGAAAGTAAATTTTATGAGTTAAGGAACGGTGTGGTATATCGTAAGCATCACGATCGGATTTTATTTTATGTATCCGCGGTGTTAGAAAAAAACGTCATATTTAAGTACTACAACAAGATGGGACACGTTAGCGTCAGTAAGACAATGGAAAATATTTTGAACAGTTATTTGTTTCCGGGAATGAAATCAAAGATCAAAGAGCACATTAAAGGCTGTCTAAAGTGCGTCGCTTTCACGCCGGATTCAGGAAGGTCCGGAGGCTTGCTGCATTCAATACCAAAGGGTTACGTACCGTTCAGGACGTTACATATAGACCATTTGTCGCTAATATCCCGAACAGCTCGTTCGAAAAAACGATATATTTTTGTAATTGTGGATGCTTTTACTAAGTATATAAAATTGTATACAACAAGGACTACGAGTACGTCCGAGGTACTTAAGTGTCTTACTTTGTATTTTACCTAATATAGTCGGCCAGCGTTTATCATATCTGACAGAGGAAGTTGTTTAACCTCCAATGAATTTAAGAATTTTATGAAAGTTAATAACGTGCAACATGTAAAGATCTCTACAGCCTCGCCACAGGCGAACGGTCAGGTTGAGAGGTATAACCGAACCATTTTACCAATGATTGCGAAATTAGCAAACGAGAGGAACGTGCGTTGGTATGATGTATTAAGTGATGTGGAGTTTGCATGCAATAATACTGTATCTGAGGCAACGAAAAAATGCCCAAGCGTTTTGCTATTTAGTGTGCGTCAGCGGGAAAAGGTTGTGGATGAATTGCGTGAGGGACTGGAAGCCCATGGATGTGTCGGTAGAAGGCGAAATCTACCAAGCGTGCGTAAGCGGTCGGATGAACGTATCCAACGAGCTCAGGAGGCGAATAGACGTGTTAACGACAAAAGACGTGAGGTAGCGAAGCAATACTAAGTGGGCAACAAGGTAATGGTAAGGAACTATAATGCTACCCCGGGTATATCCCAGAAATTGATACCGCGCTTTAAAGGCCCTTATAAAATCGAAAGGGTGTTAAGAAACGACCGCTACGTTGTGAAAGACGTCGAGGGTTTCCAATTAACGCAAACGCCGTATCTTGGGACGTGGGAAGCCTCAAACATGCGACCATGGGTACCCGCGTAGAAAGAAACTAAAGAAACATATTATTTTCATTTTTTTTGTTAATCTTAAAAGCGTGCGAGTTCGGAGGCCGAACTAAGTCAGGATGGGCGAGCTGTAACGGAGTAATATTTGTTTAGGATAAGATATTGGATAATCTAATCTTAGTTTTTATAAGATAGAATAGAGAATTTATGGCACTATAGAATCCGTAAGATAGGGTCCTTTTCAGAAAAGGATATAATATTTATTTGTGATCAAATAACGTCTGGTGATCTAGACTGTGGAGATTTCGAGAACGCTTTGTACGCACTCCTACTCTGAGGTGTTACGTAGATTTGAAAGAAAGACGGTTGATGACCAATAATGGGTCGGAAAAGTGACTAGGACCGCCTTGCGTCCCCCTTTCCCCCTCCTTCGGCGGTAGGACTGATGTATAAGAAAAGAGGAGTTATTCCTATGATTGCACTGGAGTTATGTCTTATGATTAAGTGTTAGGAAGTCTTATGGTATAATGTCGAGGTATTAAGTGGTCGTATTATGTGAAATTGTTGTGTGGCTTTGTTGAGTTTTATGTCTTATGTCTTACGGTTTTTACGTCTCTTGTTTTCTTATGTTATGCTTATGTAATTACGAAGAGTTACGTTTAAGTGATTTTATGTACGATTAAATATATGTTTATTCCAACCTTTTAATCCTGACCAACTGTTATCTAAATAATAACGCCCTTTTAACCCTTTCATCCAGATCGAGGTACGGTCGTTTACAGATTCGAGTGGTTCCGGAACATCAGGACTACCAAAGAACTACCTGGTCACACGACGCTTCATTGGAGCCGGTGGAATTCCGACTCAATACTATTATAATATTATTTTTTATTATTTTTTTTATTTGTTTTTAACTGTATTCGACCTACACCATAAATAGTCTTATAAAACGACATTTTTGTCCGTTAAAATTCAAAAAGAAAAACTGAAGAAAAATGGAGAAATTACGTTTCGAATTTATCATGAAAGCAGCCACAGACAAGAAGTCGAACGCGGTATTATTGACTATCATTACAACACCAGACGGCGAAACATTTGACCTGCCTGAAGAATTGCAGGATGTGAACTTACACACGGAATTAATGAACACCGATACTTTTATAGGAAATTTAAAAATATAAACTTAAAAAGGAATCAGAAGAGAAACGCGTGGATTACATTGAACTCTAAATTGTGGGCTGAATACATTGATGAAGGGGGTAATATCCAGTTCGGGGAAATTTTATTAGAAGAAAGATGGGAAATACCTAAGGCTAATAATTCAAACGGTCTATCAAAAGAAGATCTGAAACAAATTTTTAGTAGTGTTCCCCAAACATTGACTGAATAAAAGAGGACAATTAAGTCATCTTCAGAAAGGTTCATTCTAGAAAAATTCACCAACAAAAAGAGCAATGTTACCCAATGGATAGATCTATTCAAAAAAGAATGCGAACGCCTGGATGTTCAACGAGATAAGGAAAAAATAGAAATTCTGAGATTGTTCTTAGAAGGTTCTAGCGTTGACTGGTACAGTTCGATGATAATAAAACACTCCATAAATTCGAGTTTGGCAGATTGGAAAAAAGATTTCGTTGATACTTACTCAGATAAGGGATGGTCAACAGCAAAATATGCTATAAATTTTAAATATATAAGTGGCTCATTACTGGACTATGCATTAAAAAAAGAAAAAATACTTCTGGAAGTAGATAAAAATATGAATGCGGAAATGATGGTATTATTAATCGCCACTAGTCTGCCAGACTACATCACGGATAAAATGGACCGAAACGAAATCAAAGGAACTAAAGATCTGTTCAACATGATCAAAACTCTGGAATACTTGGTAGAAAAAGGAGAATTTAATGGGAAAAAAAATCCACCTCCAACTTACAAAAATAAAGTAGAAAAGAAAAATCCCTGTAAAGTATTTAAGTTTAAGGGAATAAAAAAAAAAATACCACCCCGAAAGCGTTTGCTGGTTCAGAACAAAAACGGATAAAGGGGAAGAAAAGAATCCAATAAAATTAGTCAATAACTCACAACTAGAAGTTAAACTACAAAATGAAGAGCCAAAAAACTAGTATTGCTGCCATTGATAAAAGTAAAGGTATTATTGGACAATAAAATGGAGGTTGATGGAATTTATAACTCTGGTGCGAATGTTTTGTTAATCAGTTCAAAGTTGTTAAAAATCAAAAATGGAAAACCCAATGAGTCCAAAAAATACAAGATTAAAACGATCAATGGCGTAAGAAAAGCTAGTGGTTTCATCACTTTAAGTATAAAAATTTTTAATATAGAAAAAAAAATGAATGTTTACATAGTAGACGAAGAAAAGTTCGACAATGAATTTCTTATCGGACTCGATTGCATCAAAGAATTCCGTTTAATGCAAGATGAAAACTTAACAGTCAGTCAAGTGGAGGAAAAAAAAACCAAAAGATTAGAGAAGAACAAAAAAGTAATAGAGTAAGAGGTTCATCACGAATGGACCACATTAAGCAGAAAATAATAAGCATACAGAACGCGTATGTTAAGGGTATTGCTTCCCTCACGGTGAGATCACCAAGACGAAAAGTTCCATTAGAAACAGAATATATCAAAATTAATTCCAGCAATAACGGGAAATTATTAAAAAAAAAAAAAAAAAAAAAATTAGGTGTTGATTTAGTTATAAAATAGTTATATTATTTGTATATTATTCATAAGAAAACGTAAACATTTTCTCCTTCGGGAGGGAAGATGAAAAGAAATATTCTCTATTCCATTAGCTGGAATTAATTTCAATATATGGAAAAAATTTAACCTTTGTCTTTTCAGTCCCATGTTAATTTAAAATATAGAGTTCGAAAGTTTTTTTAAAATTTCATAGGGTCCACTTCTCAATTCATCCAGTTTTTTTCTATTTACCTTGTTTCCATTCTCCACGTATACCAAGTCGCCTGCGGACATCATCAACTGTTTTCTATTTTTATCGTAGACCTTCTTATAATACTCATGGGATTTTTTCGAGTTTTCCCACGCTGTTATTTTATCTTTTGCCCAATCTTTCTCAGTGATTGTTACTCCTAATTCTTAAGGCAGTATTGTGGAGTTTTTTCCATACATCAGGTATGAGGGAGCAAATCCTGTGATACTATGTTTCGGGTCGTTGTAATTTTTCACACATTCTTGTGCTACCGTTGTCCAAGCTACCTTTTTCTTGTTTTCATTCATTTTGCATCTGATCCTGTTGATGAGTGTCTGATTCAATCTCTCGTTCAGACCGTTTGAGAACGAAGAATCAACACTTGTAAAAATGATGGATATATTTTTTTCTTCTGTGTACTCTCGGAACACTTTTGAATCTATCCCGGAATATTGATCAGCTAAAATGCTTCCAATTTCCTCCATTTCTGCGACCATATCTACAAATTTAATAAAATCAAGTGCACTCTGGGATTTGGACGTTCGTATGTAGGCATATCGTGTGAAATGGTCGACTAAGGTATCTCTTTGTCGAGCGTGATCAACTAAACCCTCCTATGGTGTCTATTGACATAATCTGATATGGTTCTGTTGCCGGGCCTAATTGTGACATTAGGCTGTATTTTTGTTGTCCTCTTGTTTTATTTTTAATGCATGTCAGACAATCTCTACAAATTCTTTTTATATTTTCTGTCAAATTTTCGGCTGTATAATATGGACTGATATTTTGATGCATCTGTCCTATGCCTATATGACCTAAATTCTCATAAATATCTTATAAAATCGCTAAGCTGAATCCTTCTGACAAGATAATTTTCTCTTTGTTATTCATTATTTTATTATAAATGTTATTTTCGGCTATCAATTTATCTTTTCTTGTTCGTATTTTATTGTTCTTTTTTTGGTCTTCTACAATATTTTCCAATTTTATCATATTTATAGTTTTTAGTTGTTCTCTAAGTTATACTATTAGTTGTTCTCAAAACTATTTGATGTGCGTTAGCGTGGAACGGTTGTGGATGAATTGCGTGAGGGGCTAGAAGCACATGGATGTGTCGGTAGAAGGCGAGATCTACCAAGAGTGCGTAAGCGGGCGGATGAGCTTATCCAACGAGCTCAGGAGGCGAATAGACGTGCTTACGACAAAAGACGTGGGGTAGCGAAGCAATACCAAGTGGGCAACAAGATAATGGTAAGGAACTTTGATGCTACCCCGGGTATATCCCAGAAATTGATACCGCGCTTTAAAGGCCCTTATCAAATCGAAAGGGTGTTAAGAAACGACTGCTACGTTATGAAAGACGTCGAGGGATTCCAATTAACGAAAACACCGTATCTTGGGACGTGGGAAACCTCAAACATGTTACCATGGGTACCCGCATAGAAAGAGACTAAAGAAATATATTATTTTCATTTTTTTTTTGTTAATCTTAAAAGCGTTCGAGTTCGGAGGCCTAACTTTGTCAGGATGGGCGAGCTGCAACGGAGTATGTTTGGGATTAAGCATTCGAATCGAACGGTGCCACGCGACAGTTGTGGCGTGATTAAGACAAGCCTCTCTTCCCAGCATTCTCTTGAAGATTCATCGTAACGCCGGCTTTTCCGGCAGCAATTACAGTTACAATTCTCATGCGGTTACGACGTGCTCTCAACAAAGTCATCTCAGTTTTCTCATTGTCGAGATCGTTCCGATTCTCTCACCACTCAAGTGATTAATACAATCTCTAAAAGTCTTCTCACGGGATTAATATAATCCAAGACGTCTCATAATCCTTCTCAATCAACTAAAACAGACTTCTCTCCCGACTCACTTACGGTAACACGTGACAACCACCTGCTTTGTAACGGAATAAATTAAAATCAGACCACAGCAACTGTAAGGTACTCAGCGTTCTTCTCATTCTTTATTTTTATTTTATTTCCGCAACATTTGGTCCTTTGAGCCGTATCGGGCATTCTTACAATTGCTAATTATACGAAATAGTGTAAAGTGCGTGTAGTGCCGTCTCTCTTCCTCGCTCACGTTGGTGCGCCGCGAGGTATATTGCCGTCTCTCTCTATCTCGTGAGCGTCCTTCGCGGGAGTCTTTCTCGCGTTCGTGCAAAGCGAGGATAGTGCCATCTCACTTGCTCCATTACGATCGTGCTCAGCAAGATTATCGCCATCTCTTGCTCGCTCGCATTAGTGCGAATCTAGTGACAGCTCTCTCGCTCGCTCGCATCGTGTTCAGCAAGATTATCGCCATCTCTTGCTCGCTCGCGTTAGTGCGAATCTAGTGACAGCTCTCTCGCTCGCTCGCGATTCGTGCGTTGCGAAGCTAGTGTCTTCTCTCTTGCTCGCTCGTGTAGTGCTGTGGCCGTGACTCCAAAGCTTAGCGCCTCCGGCACTCTTACCGTCACGCCTCTAGTGACGAAACTAAAGAACTAAGAAAACACTACGTTGATGAACAACCGCTACTATTTGCTCTTCCGTTCCAACCACCGAGCTAGACACACGCGTACTCATGAGCAGTAAACAAAGACGTGAAACTAGTCACTACTTCCTTTTTACTCTTTAAAGATTTTTGTTAAGTTAATTACATATTTTGTACAGGGCCTTTTTGATACGTTTTATAATAAAATATTCATATAATATTTTTCCCTAGTGGATTAGTTCTTTTCGAATATAATTGAACACGCTACAGTGCTCACGAGAATAAGGCCATCGCTCTCGCTCGCTCGCGTTCGTGCGTTGCGAAGCTAGTGTCATCTCTCTTGCTCGCTCGTGTAGTGCTCATCGAGATCATCGCCCTCTCACTAACTCTTTCGCGTTTGTTCGCCGTAAGGTATAGTGTCGACTCACTCTCTCCAACGCGTGTAGTGCGTGTGCTATTCGGCTTGTCGGCCTATTAGACCGCTCATAAGAAAGTCTCATCATCTTGATCATGCCTGTCACGCGCGACAAAAAT
Organism: Polistes metricus; assembly: GCA_010416925.1. Taxonomy (NCBI): domain Eukaryota; kingdom Metazoa; phylum Arthropoda; class Insecta; order Hymenoptera; family Vespidae; genus Polistes; species Polistes metricus. Next base: position 513,343 of record QUOH01000053.1, read on the forward strand.
GCAACCCCCAAGGGGTCAGTTGAGTCGATATCGTCCCTCACAGGGTCGCAGACTCAAACAACAGATCTGCTCAGTAAATAAGCAGCTCAAAGAGCGGAGACTCGAAGTCTGTCGCCGTCAAAGCTCAGTAGTGAGCTCCTTTTACGGGTGCAGGCTCGGAATGAGCTCGTTGAGGCGATGGGAGATATGCTCAGCAAAGCTACCGAGCCAGCAGCTGACCTTGCGTTGACCGAAGTGACCATGATGCTAGATCAGCTCAATGAAATGCACCAGGCTTTTCGGACAGAGCATTCATGGCTGGTGTCACACTGGCCCTCAGCTCATTTGGATCACTCCTTTTGTTCAAAGGTCCATCTCAAAGAAAATAAGCTGGTGATTAAAGTGAAGCGCACACTAGGACGGCTCCAAGATCAATTCATCAAGACTACTCAGCAAGCCGCTGCGGCAGCAGATGGCACACGGACACGCTCACGTCTCCCTGAACTGACTGTGCCTACGTTCAGCGGAGACATCCGGAAATAGACAGATTTCAAGGCCATGTACATCTCGGTCATCGGGAGTCGCTCAGATCTCAGCGACCTCGAGAAATTCCAGTATCTAAAGGCCGCAATGCAGGGTGACGCGTCAGAGCTCATCCTGAATCTCACGCCAGACCACTCATCCTACGCTGCAGCATGGTCACTTCTCAATAACAGGTTTGAGAACAGGCGTCTCATAATTAAAGCCCAGCTCGAAAGACTGCTCAACCTGAAACCCATGCAAAAGCGGCAGGCCAGCTCACTCACGAAGATGCTCAATATCATCAACGAGACGACTCAGGCACTCAAGCATGCCAACACTGATGAGTGTCTCTTGGCGACGCTCGCCAGTGGGCTGCTCGACCGAGACACGCGCGAGAGATGGGAAACATCACTAACATCTTCCGATGAGTTTCCATCACTTAGTCAGCTCACTGAATTTCTCTTGGCTCGGGCTCGCACGCTAGAGAACATAGAGGAGAACGCGATCCATACGACAGCTCAGCTCAACGCGTCGAAGACACCGGTGTCCAAGCGCGTCGTTGTCCATCACGCATCTCAACAGTCCCGAGCAAACTCTCCTAAACCGGTCACTCAGGCGTCTCAACAGTCTACTCAGTCAACTCAGTTCCGCTCAACGTATCCATGCGATTGTTGTGGACAAGATCACTTCCTCGTAGTGTGTCCCAGGTTTCGCGACTATCTACTCAGTCAGCGGTTAAGGGTGGTGAAGGAGCAAAGCTTGTGCTGCAATTGCATAGGCAGGCATAACCTCAGAAACTGTAACATCCGCAGGCATTGCAGGAACTGCAATAGCATGCATCACACCATGCTCCACGGTGCTAGTATCAGCAGCCTTTTCGCCACAAATCCAGACGTCATTCAAAGGGCTCCAGGGGATCATGCGACAGCTGATCCATCAAGAACTAATGTCCAGAGGGCTCCGGTAAAAACCGATGCCAAGCCCTCCACCGCATGAAGTACAAGTCAGATCGTCGGTGTTTCCGATCCCACACCGACATGCCCAATCAAGCTGCATATTCATCTCACATTGTTGGAAACCGCAATAGCCACAGTCTTCTGACCAACCTCGTAATCTCAGGTACGCGCACTCATGGACCTCGGGTCAGAAATCTCATTCGTCAGCGAAGGCCTCACCAGACAACTGCATCTTGTGCGGCGACACTCAACGCTGGACGTCTATGGAGTTGGAGGCAAAAAGACATCTCTGTCCAGCGGTGTGGTCACCTTCGACCTTCACTCCAGGTACAGACCACTCTCAGTGAGAATAACGGCTCATGTGCTAAAGACGGTAACCAGCATCCTGACGTCTGGCAAAATATCTCACGAGCCTGATTGGCCTCACTTGAAAGGCTTAAACCTCGCTGACCCAGAGTTTCTCATTCCAAGAGTTGTGGACGTGATCATTGGCGCCGAATTCTACGGACATCTCATCAGGCCAAACATCATTTGGCACTCACCAAGCGACCCCATTGCTCAACTGTCCATCTTCGGGTGGCTAGTCATCGGTCCAAATCCTGAACCGGTCACTCTGGCAAGAAAGACTCATCATGGCATCTCACAACCGACGAACTCCTGCTTGCAAGATCTACTCACAAAATTTTGGACTCAAGAGGAGGTTCCAACGGTAAACGACGGTCAACTCACACCTGAAGAGCTGAAGTGTGAACACCACTTCAAGACGACTCATGCGAGAGACCTGACAGGGCGTTACATCGTCAGGATACCTCTCAACTCTTCTCGGAAGCTCTTGGGCGACTCTCAACACACTGCTCACGCCTGTCTACAGCGAACACTCACCCGATATCGCAGAGATTATTTATACCAGCAACGGTACATGCGGTTTTTGAGAGAGTACGAGGAGGCTGGTCATATGACAAAACTCGTAGACAACTCAACAGACAGAAGACCACACTACTATCTGCCGCATCACAGAGTTCTCAAACCAGACAGCTCAACCACTAAGCTCCAAATGGTCTTCAACGGCTCAAGCACAACATCCACGGGTTACTCTCTTAATGATCTCATGCACGCTAGTCTAAATTTGATGCTAAATCTATTCGACCTGCTCATCTGGATACGCCGCCGTAAGTATCTGTTCGTCACGGATATCACGAAGATGTATCGACAGATCAAGATAAACTCAGACGATTGGGATCTCCAGCGAATATTGTGGGTAGACGAACAGCTCAATGAATCTCGCTTCCAACTCACCACGGTTACATATGGAACCAAGTCAGCTCAGTTCTTGGCAGTAAGAACATTGCTTCAACTAGTGGAAGATGAAGGTTCAAGTTACCCACTCGCTGTGGAACCAATCACTCACGGTCGGTACGTCGATGATATTTTCGGAGGAGCAGATTCATTAGAAGATCTGATTTACACTGCTCATCAACTCATACGGCTGTGCCACGCGGGCGGCTTCCCACTGGCTAAGTGGCATTCCACATCTAGCCAGCTATTGGCGGAGCTCTAATCTGAAAGTGGCAAGGACTCAGACATCTCATTTGACGGTTTCGACACTAAAATCCTGGGAATACGCTAGTCATATCAGGAAGATACTTTCAACTTTTCAGCCATCTCGCCAACTCATCTCAACAGATTCTCAAAACGCCTCGTCTTATCAGAAATAGCAAAATTATTTGATCCATCGGGATTCGCGTCACCAGTTGTCATCAGAGCGAAGATGTTTCTTCAATCTCTTTGGTTGCACACTCTCAACTAGGACGACGCACTCCCAGAACCACTCACAACACAATGGCTCAGCATCAGACAGAATCTCACTAGTCTAGCCAGACACGCTATCCCGCGGTGATTCAACACGTTTGATCAGTCAACGGTTGAAATGCATGGATTCGCTGATGCATCTCAGTTTGCAATGGGAGATGTTGTGTATTTAATTGTCAACTCACCGTCCACTGGCGCAAACGTCTCACTCGTCTTCTCAAAAACAAAGGTTGGTCCTTTCAAACGGCTAACTATCCTGAGGTTAGAGCTCTCAGCAGCACAGCTACTATCCACGCTAATCAAACATGTTTACGCTACTTTAAACAAGACTATTACAAACATTCATTTGTGGACGGACTCTCTAGTGACACTCAAATAGAGCAAGGCTCACCCCTCCAAATGGAAGGATTACGTGCGCAACCGCGTAATCAAGATACAGAATCTCACGAAGACTGCTCATTGGAGGCATGTACAAGGCACCTCAAATCCAGCTGACTCTGCATCGCTTGGAATAACCACAGATTAGCTTGAAGAACACTCACTATTTTGGACGGGAACACCATGGATGACTCACTCAGAAGACTTATGGCCCGCTCAACCTGATGAAGCTCCAGATGATATATGTGCTAATGAATCTCGGGCAGGTGTTGCACATCACTCAGTACGGTCCATTCCTGAATATCACTGGGATCTCATTTACAAGTTTCCGACACTCATCAAGTTGCGCAGGATCACCTTACTCTGTCGCAGAGCAATCAAGAGACTCTCACGGAGGATTGACTAAACTCCAGAAATCCTTATCTCAGCTGCCGATTTAGAAGACTTACGACTCTTTTGGGTCAAGGCAACTTAGGCAGCATACTTTCAGGATAAACTCGCTCTGCTCAGACAACAATCTCACTTGCCAAGATCTCACCCACTCAGCCGACTCACCGCCTTCATCGACAATGAAGGTGTTCTCAGAGTGGGCGGTCGTCTCAGAAGATCAGAACTCTCATATGACACGAAACATCCTGCGATCCTTTCCCGGACCTCAAGACTCTCAGAACTCATTATTGCTCACGCTAACAAGCAGACGATGCATGGAGAAACTCAGACAACTCTAGGATTTATCAGACAGCTCTATAGGATCGTCGGAGGTCGAGTTCCAGTCAAATCTTATATTCTCAGGTGTGTGATGTGTGCTCGACACAGGGGGATCCGTGCTCAGCAGCTGATGGGCTAACTACCTCTGGCGCGAGTAACACTATCACGCCCCTTCTTACACACGGGCATCGACTACGCTGGACCACTTACGCTCAAAACATATCGAGGCCAGTGGGCAAAAACTTACAAATGATGGATCTGCGTGTTTGTTTGTCTCACAACATCGGCTACTCACCTTGAGGTTGTCTCTGACTGCACTTCTGAAGGGTCCATCTCAACGTACCGAAGATTCACCTCAAGACGCGGGACCCTATCTGCACTCTATTCCGATTGCGGAACCAATTTTTGTGCGAAGAGGCGCAACTCAAGTGCTGCTTCGATGCCAGCTCACCTGGACATCTTAAGTTCACCGCAAAACTGGCGCAAGACAACACACAGTGGCACTTTAACCCACCAGCCGCGCCCCACATGGGTGGTAAGTGGGAAGCAGCAGTCAAATCATTGAAGTTCCACGTCAAGCGCACGGACCGAGATTCGTTACTCACTTACGAGGAAGCATCTACGCTCCTAGCTCAAATAGAAGCAATCCTCAACTAACGATCACTCGAATCGCTCAGCGATGACCCAGAGGACACGACAGCGCTCATCCCAGGTCATTTTCTCATTGGGTCCGCTCTCAATGCGGTCCCCGAATACTCACTTCTAGGAGTCTCGGTCAATCGGCTGTCCCGATGGCAATTCATCCAACAGCGGATGAAGCAGTTATGGCGCTTGTGGTCCACTAAATACTTGTAGCGATTGCAAGCCATCTCAAAGTGGAGGGACCCTCACAACAATTTACAGGTCGGCACTCTAGTTCTGCTCACTGATGAGCGGCTGCCTTCAGGAAAATGGCTCATGGATAGAGTACTCAAGCTGTTGCCAGGGGAAGACGGACACACCAGGGTGGTGTCTATCAAAACGGCAACCACCACGCTCACCCGGCCGATCGCCAAGTTTGCCGTGCTGCCGGTGACTCAACAAGGGGACACCTAACTTATCATCAACCTAATTGCTGATGGCAGGCGGAATGTTTGGAAATAAGCATTAAAATCAAACAGCGCTACGCGACAATTGTGGCGTGATGAACCCGCCTATCTTCCCAGCATTGTCTTGAAGATTCATCGTAACGCCGGCTTTTTTGGCAGCCATTACAGTTACAATTCTCTTACGGTAACGACGTGCTCTCGACAAAGTCAACTCAGTTTTCTTATTGTCGAGCTCGTTCTGTTTCTCTGACCACTCAAGTGATTAATACAATTTCTAAAAGTCTTCTCACGGGATTAATACAATCCAAGACGTCTCATAAGCCTTCTCAATCTACTAAAACAGACTTCTCACCCGACTCACTTACGGTAACACATAACAACCACCTGCTTTGTAACGGAATTATTTATAATCAGATCACAGCAATTGTAAAGTGCTCGGCGTTCTTCTCATTCTTTATTTTTTATTTTATTTCTGCAACAGAGTAATATTAGTTTAGGATAAGATATAGGATAATCTAATCTTAGTTTGTATAAGATAGAATAGGGAATTTATGGCACTATTGAATCCGTAAGATAGGGTCCTCTTCAGAACAGGATATAATATTTATTTGTGATCAAATAACGTCTGGTGATCTAGACTGTGGAGATTTCGAGAACGCTTTGTACGCACTCCTACTCTGAGGTGTTACGTGGATTTGAAAGAAAGACGGTTGATGACCAATAATGGGTCGGAAAAGGGACTAGGACCGCCTTGCGTCCCCTTTTCCCCTACGTCGACGGTAGAACCGATGCATAAGAAAAGAGGAGTTAGTCTTATTATTGCACTGGAGTTATGTCTTTTGATTAAGTGTTAGGAATTCTTATGGTATTATGTCGAGGTATTAAGTGGTCGTATTATGTTAAAGTGTTATGTGTCTTTATTGAGTTTTATGTCTTATGTCTTACGGTTTTTACGTCTTATGTTTTCTTACGTTATGCTTATGTAATTACGAAGAGTTATGTTTAAATGATTTTATGTACGATTAAATATATGTGTATTCCAACCTTTTAATCCTGACAAACTGTTATCTAAATAATAACGCCTTTTAACCCTTTCATCCAGATCGAGGAACGGTCGTTTAAAGATTCGAGTTCTTCCGGAGCTTCAGGACTACCAAAGAATTATCTGGTCACCCAACGCTTTATCGGAGCCGGTGAAATTCCGACTTAATATGGTCACTTATATGGCACAGCTTGCGCTCCCTACCTGGCCATTCGCACCCTATCGCGGCTGGTTTAGGATGAAGGTACGCGATTCCCGCTGGGAACCCGTTGCTTGCAATCAGAGATGTAGGTCGACGATATTTTTGCGGGTGCAGATGACATACCGACGGTGATTAGAAAAAGGATTGAATTTGTTGAGCTATTAGTTTCTGCTGTTATCCAGCTAGATAAGTGGGCTGCGAATTTTTCAGAAGTACTTCCAGATTCAGTAAGACAGGTCGCGGAGTTTGATCGAGAATGATCGAACGTTTAAAATACTATGCGTGCGCTTGGTTCCGGAACAGGACGAATTTAAGTTCGACGCGGCTAGCCTGGCTGACATGGATGCCGCCCATACTAAAAGATCGGTTTTATCGAATATCGCGCGTTTATTCGACCCCTTAGGATGGCTTTCACCTATTACTGTTGTTACCAGGATATTAATGCCGGACATGTGGCTGTTGAAATGTGATTGGGACGCGCCGTTAGCGTCGGAAATCCGTGAGCGTTGGTATAGGTATTGTAAAGGGCTAGTTACATTGCCGTGTTTATCAGTAGGGAAGTGGCTAGGAAATACCTCGGAATCATCTTGTCAGATACACGGTTTCGCGGATGCCTCTGCGTACGCCGCAGCGGTATATTTGCGTATTGACGAGGGTCACGGGAAGTTTCGCGTGTCGTTATTAGCTTCTAAATCAAAGGTAGCTCCTGTTAAGACTGTGAGTATTCCTAATTTAGAGCTTTGCGGAGCAGCTCTTATTGTTAACCCTTTCGCTACGGCACCCTGTTCCGCGGGAGTAGCGCCACTGAACGAGACACCGCGCTGTGCAGTGTTTCAATGGCATTTTAGAATTCTCTTGTGTTGATATTTTTTTGAGAGTTATGTAAGAACTGTTTCGTCATTTTATATGAAAAACATAAAAATGAGTATAATTTGAGTATTCAGAAATTAACATATTAACAAATTTAAGCGTAAGCATAGGTTCACGCGACACTGACTATAGTCAGTGTCCGTACACACAACACTTCAAACGGGTGCTGACTATAGTCGGTGTCCGTAGCGAAAGGGTTATGGGTGAGCTCCCAGTGGATCAAGTGGTAGGAACTAGGGCTTTCGTGAATTCCGGTCTCGATTAGGCAGGTCCGGTACAGGTGCGTATGTCAAAGGGTCGCGGAAATCGCTCCAGTAAGGGTTACATTGCGCTGTTCGTCAGTTTTGCTACTCGAGCTATTCATCTCGAGCTTGTTCGCGACTTAACCTCTGACTCCTTCATAGCTGCGTATCGTCGGTTTGCATGTAGACGGGATATTTGTCAGAATCTTTAAAGCGACAATGCTACTAATTTCCAGGAGGCTGATAAAGAGCTTAGGGTTATGTTCAACCGTGCTTCGGAGTTTTATCAGAGAGTGGCATCTTTTCTTGGAAACGATGGAACGAACTGGAAGTTCATTACACCCAGTGCTCCACATTATAGTTGGTTGTGGGAAGCCGGAGTCAAATCAGTGAATCACCATTTAAGGAGAGTCATAAGGGAGCATACGCTCACCTTTGAGGAGTTACCTACAGTCCTCGTGGAAATCAAAGCTTGCCTCAATTCTCGTCCTCTAGGGCCGCTGAGTTCGGGTACGGACGATCTTCGGGCTCTCACTCCTTCTCATTTTCTCAATGAGGGAGTTTCTACTTTGATCCAGGACGCCGATTTTCCAAAGTTACCCGAGAACCGGTTAAGTAGGTTTCAGTTTCTTCAGCAAATTCGAAATAATTTCTGGAAACGTTGGTCGATCGAGTATTTGGCACACTTGCAGTGCCGAGAAAAATGGAGGGATCCTTGCGAGAACTTCAAAGTAGGTCAGCTTGCGTTAGTAAGGAACGACCGTTACCCCCCCCCCCCAAATGGCCCTTAGGCAGAGTCAGAGAGGTTCACCCTGTGCCGGATGGTTTGGTTCGAGTGGTCACCGTAAAGACTGCTACTTCTTCACGCCAGCGAATCATTGCGCGGCTATGCCTTCTTAGATTAGCAGATAAAACCACTTCAGATACTCGATTATAAGCTAGTTTTTGTTCGTCAGTATGACGAAGGCGGGCGGGATGTTCGGTGAAATTAGGGCATTTGACCGATTCGTATTGCGCGCCGAATAGGTTAGATAGCGACGGCGTGGAGACATTAGATTAAGTAGATTCACACCCTAAATAGGATCGGTTACGATGGCCTTAGTTGAGTTGTGAGGTCGCGCGGGGACATTAGAAATGAATGGAGGACCGCCTTAGCGCGTTAGGGACATGCGAGTGCGTCTTGAGGTAGGTGGGAGGGGAGAGGCGTGCATGGGACCTTGGTCTCGAGAGCGCACGCAGTAGCCCATTCCAGTTCTGGATTATGAGAGAAAGAGTGTTATTTCTGAGAATAGAGAGTGACGCCATATTGGCTTTGATTAAGTGAGAGCTGTAGTGTTCTTTGTGGTGCGCTTCCAAGCTACTAACGAGTGAGTATTCAGTGTTGCTGCAAAGACACAACCATTCAAGGGTTGTTGCAGAGACACAACCATTCAAGGGTTATTGCAGAGACACAACCATTCAAGGGTTATTGCAGAGACAAAACCATTAAAGGGTTGTAGCAGAGACACAACCGTTTAAGGGTTTTGCAGAGACACAACCCTTTTAGGGTCGTGCAGAGACACGACCATTCCTTTTACAGAGAGTAGCGGTGTTTCTTTACAGGGCTTGCCAGTCTACCAACGTAGAAGAGAATTGCTGCAGCTCAGACTACCCACAGGTTCAGGTTGTTGGCGACGAGAATAACGCCTATTTGTAGGACTGATAACGTGGCTAAGTAGGTTGCGGTACCTTTAATAGTTGTGCGGAAACGTAGGTAAGAGAACTGACTAGGGTAAGAAAGAAAGAAGTTCCTCGCGACCATAAATGTGCAGGCGTTCTTTGTGTAGCTTTTCCACCGGGTACTACCTCTTGTATCATTTGTTTGAATAAAGTCTCTGCTAGCCCTGGCTTTTCTTTAAACTTCGTGAGAGTTTTTATGCCTAGACAAGTGTTCTATACCGCTCAAAATTGTGTTGATTGATTTATTTATCCTTTCCTATCTTACTCATTCGTACGTTGAATTAACCGAACCCACGACAATAATTTCAAATTGCGTAAGTCTTATATTCTACAAACGAAGAGGTTACTGCTATTAAGAAACAACGAGATCAAGGAAGATTTTCAGGAAAAGCGATAAGCGTTTCGGTTAGAGATATGCGAGGGATCTAACTTAAGTTATCAAAGATCATTCAGTTTAGAAGCATACGTTTTCTGAAACGCATATCAGGATTTTCTATCCAAAAAATGTTCATTAAAAAGCGTGAAAGTACAATTGAAAGTGAGAGTAGTGATAAAAACGTTGTGAGTTTTAGAAAAAAGTTATAAATAGCATTTCATCGAGTTCAGACTCAGATACTGATGTATTATATGTAAGTAAAGATATTAAAGACATGCTAGAACTAGTTTTAGACGAAGAAGAGAAATTGAAAACAGCTCATGATTCATTGGTCAATATCCAATAGAACGAGTTTGATAGCAGGCAATAATCATTTCTGTTCACTGGAAAAAGCAGTCTTCTGTTGGATTTGCCCCCTGACATTAGCCCAGGTGAAGTTCTTTCGATATTCTTGAATGAAACAGTAATAAGTTTTTTAGTCACAGAAACTAATAGATATGCAGAGCAGAAATTACTTGAACATGAAATGACTGGTCACGCCAGACCAAATAAATGGAATCTTACCACTTCCGAAGAAATTAAAAAATTTATTGGACTGATGATTTGGATGAGTCTAGTACAAACACTACTCAGGAATTTTGGTCAAAAGATCCTATATACAATTTTTCATTGCCGCGCAGCACAATGTCACCTATAATGCTAAACATCACATCGCTACTTCAGATACTTGGATTGATCATTTTATCATCAATAATGATTCTAATTCAATATCTTCCTTTCAATCTGATGAGCAGTTTCTTTCAGTTAATGATTGCATATCAGTGACAGTTAATTATAATGCTCCTAAGCATACTTAAATGATTATTAGACGTCGTAACTGGGATTTAATTAATGATGAATTATATATATATTCTATATATTAGACTGTGCCAAATAAATCGACTATTTTTTTTTTCGGTCCCATATCAAAATTTCGTTGAGAGTGACGAAAAAAAATTGTGTCAAAATTTGAGCCCTCTATCTTCATTTTTCAGTTAGCGCTCGCTAAAATAAGAATTTTCGCCAAAAAAAGTTTTTTTTTCACTTATTTTTTGGTTATAGACAATTCAATATACCAAATATAAAAAAACCCTTGGTATGGTTTTGTAGGAAATTAAATTCTCTACAAAGATGATTTTTTATCGAACTTAAAAAGTCAACAGCTTTTTTTTTTATAGCTGATTAAATTACATTTCGTTCTATAATTTTCATTTTTAATTATTGATGAACACTTATTAAACTACTTCCTAACGAAAAGAACATACTAATGCAATTTTTCTAGGAATATTTATGATCTAAAAAAATAGTTTTTATGCCGTAATGAATGTAAATACTGTTGAGTAATTTATATTCTTTACTTTTAAAATAATGAATTACATGTCAATTCTATATTTTTTTGTTTTTCACCTTATTGATTCAAAATTCGGTGAAATTTTTCTGTTTACAGTGAGAATTGAACAAACCAATGATTGTATAAAAAATCATTAGTATTTTAATAGAAATAGAAAATTACTAAAAACGAAATATCTTAAAAAATTTTAATAAATTAAAAAAATGATATGCTAATCTTTATTATTGTCTTTATTCATATGTTTTACTAGTTTTAAAGAGCTTACATTTTTTAAATAAACATTAATATAATTATGATAGACACACTTTTAATCTTGTTATATATAAATGAAACTAATAAGATCTTTACTTGAATTATTTTAAAATCAGTTATGAGATTCGAGTAAACATATTACTCACATAAATTTCGTTTGTTACAATTGGGATATTTTTAGCGATGCTTAGCAACAACTTCTAATAAAAACTGTTTTTGTTCTTCATCACAAGTGAGACTATCATTATATTTATCAATTAACGCTACAGCTCTTTCGGCAATATCATTTACAACTTTTATCGATCGAACAATTTTTAAAGAAGCCTTGTACTCGTCATCGAATTCCCATTGATCTACAGGTAAATCAAGAAAACTTGTAGATAAACCGAACTTCTCGAATAAACCATCGACTTTTTAGTAACAAAATCACTTATATCTTTTGAGCCGAATGATTTTAAATCTTTTTGTTTCAAACATAACTTTCTCGTATTTTCTGTTGTACTCTGTCGATTTTTTATTGCTTGAACCATTTTTATCTTGATGGCCGATGGAATTCTTTCATCGAAGAATGATAATGCCACAAGATCTTCGGCCAAGTACCAGAGATGTCTAAGAAATTTAGTTGATGCAGCTTCTTTTTTTAGATTAGTATATCATTTTTTTAATTTATTAAAATTTTTTAAGATATTTCGTTTTTAGTAATTTTCTATTTCTATTAAAATACTAATGATTTTTTATACAATCATTGGTTTGTTCAATTCTCACTGTAAACAGAAAAATTTCACCGAATTTTGAATCAATAAGGTGAAAAACAAAAAATATAGAATTGACATGTAATTCATTATTTTAAAAGTAAAGAATATAAATTACTCAACAGTATTTACATTCATTACGGCATAAAAACTATTTTTTTAGATCATAAATATTCCTAGAAAAATTGCATTAGTATGTTCTTTTCGTTAGGAAGTAGTTTAATAAGTGTTCATCAATAATTTAAAAATGAAAATTATAGAACGAAATGTAATTTAATCAGCTATAAAAAAAAAAGCTGTTGACTTTTTAAGTTCGATAAAAAATCATCTTTGTAGAGAATTTAATTTCCTACAAAACCATACCAAGGTTTTTTTATATTTGGTATATTGAATTGTCTATAACCAAAAAATAAGTGAAAAAAACTTTTTTTTGGCGAAAATTCTTATTTTAGCGAGCGCTAACTGAAAAATAAAGATAGAGGGCTCAAATTTTGACACAATTTTTTTTTCGTCACTCTCAACGAAATTTTGATATGAGACCGAAAAAAAAAAATAGTCGATTTATTTGGCACAGTCTAATATATATATATAATTGCTATTAATATTAATGACTTTGTAACATTAAACTTTGCTGAGTACTTATCAATTGATGATTTCGTCAGGTTTAGGTCACAGCGAATGTTTTTCCCGAAGCCTTAACCAGAAGACTAGATCCACTAGCCCCCGGTAAGCTTATACACTCTGATCTCTGCGGTCCATTTCAAGAGGAATCGATAAATGAATCACGTTATTTTCTCGTGTTTAAAGACAATTTTTCTCACTACAAAACCGTATAATTTCTAAAGAGCAAAAACGAGAGTGCAGAACGGATCAAAGATTTCATTCCAATGACAAAAAATTGTATGGGAAAAAGTATAGAAACTCTACGTACAGACAATGGTTTGGAGTTTGTGAAGCAAACAGTCAAAGAAACGATCAAGCCATATGGGATGAAACACAAGAAGACTATGGCTTCAGAACATAACAGTTCTACTGAAAGAGAAAACCGTACGGTTGTCGAGGCCATGAGAGCAATAATTCATGCGAAGAAATTACCCTTGAGACTGTGGGCTGAAGCAGTAAACACGTCGATTTACATTCTTAATCGCACTGGCACGAGTTCTCAACAAAAAATTACTCCTTATTTACTTAAAACTTATAGTTTGGACGGGAAGTTATGCTAGGAAAGCTGGTTACTTGCGGAGCAACTGCCTACTTGCATATTTCCAAAGAAAAACTCAAGAAGCTCGACAGCAAGGCTGTTAAGGGTTTTTTGTGGTATAAAATAAGGACGTGAGAAGCTTCAAGATTTGGTTTCTAAAAACTGATATGGGGGACACGAAAAGAGATGTAGTTTTCCGATAGAACGATCACTACAAAGAACTTTCAAAAAAAAACCGAACAAGACGATCAATCGCAACTGTTGGGATTTCAGGAAAAGTCGGAAGCCGAGCTGTTTAAAAATCATCAATTACACACTCAGGTCATGCCGGACTCATCGACTGACGAAAAAGAGTCTGAGAATGGCAAGAGTTTCGAGTCGGTAGATAGATCATTCGAACTCGAGCATCGAGAACGCGAAGTATAGGATCCAGTTATCAATCATCAAGATAAAAGAGTTTTCGCAGGGAGGTGCTACCCATATGCGGTCCGATTGCGAGGTTCGCTCAACTTATGTCAGCAACAAGGCTGATTCCCGAACATTCTCCCGTCATCAGAACTGGGTTTCTGATGTATTTGCTGAGGTGATCCTAGGACTAAGTTGTAAGAGATGCGAGCTTTACAATTGGTTATGTGAGTGTTGAGTTGGCAATTTTCTAGGTTACTACCCTGATAAGCCCATCCTTGCTAGGATGGAGAATTGTGACAATAGCTAAAGGCCACTTGCTCGGTGGGAATCTCTCATCAGTGATAAGAAGAACTAATAAGCCTGCGTTGATGTTGTTAGACGGATAACGCAACTTTGAGATTGATTGCATGCGCTGCAGATAGTGAGTGGTCCATTGATCTCAGAATTGTTGGAACTTCTGTTGAATGGGTTGTCATCTGGAAAGGCGATCAATGTTCAAATCCAACAAAGATAGTTCTAGTAGAGATGAAAGTGCGCTCTCGATTAGGAAGTGACCGTGTGTGAGTGCAGACACATCGTCGGGCCAATCACTGAGTTGTTCGAGTGGCCTTGAGTTTAATATTGCTTCAATTTGTAAAAGCAGAATTGTGAGTTACTTGAATTTGAGTACTGAATCTTCCATTGTGCGTCGAAGGAAAAATTTGATTGACTTAACTATCGTTTCCTATTTGCCACACATGTGTAGTACAGCAGGTGGGTTTGAAATGTCACTAAATGAAGTCGGTTAAAAGTACTGATGAGATAGCATGATGTTCCTGAGTGCATTGAGTAAACATCGGTTTTAACATTGAGCCCGCGCCTACGAAATTTGTGTCGCAGTCTGAATACAGGTCGCGTGAGATGCCTCTTCTAGCTGTAAAGTTTCTGTATGTTGCGATAAAGCCTTCACAATTAAGAGGTCACTGACAGTCTCGAGGTGCACATCTGTCGATGTGAGGCATACAAAGATGCAGATCCAACCTTTCGTTGATTTTTCACCACGACAATTCAAGCATTTGATTGTGAATGTACCAGCTTATTCAATGCTGGTATGAGTAAATAGCCGTGATGGTGTGACACGCACGACAGGCAGCTGTCCCATCAATCGCTGCGCACGAATTCCCCTTTGTCGCGCGCAAGATATGCAGCGGAGAATGAGGGTTTTGACTAAAGTTCTACCTCCGAGAATACATTATGATTAGCTTGTGTCAATAAGAGTGATTTAAATGCCTCCATGATGAATACGTACATGCGAGTGTTCTATGATGAGCGTAATAATGCGTGAGGTGTGCCGTGGCAACAATGCTGCATGTTTGTTATCCAATGTTAGTGAAGACAGGTTGAGCCGATCTTCTTACTCGTATGAATGCTTAGTGATCAAGAAAGGCAGTTAATCTAGAGAAAGCGTGAGCCTTTGGCAGAGTTGAGATTGACTTGAGTACGTAGAGTTCGTGTAAAAAGAAAGCTGCTTGAGTAGCCCCAACTCAAAATATCTTGGCAACTTCTATTTCTTCTGAAGAAATTATTGTTGCAGGAGAAGTGAGAGGTTGCTTTCTCAGTCTCGCTATGATTTTAAAGTAGAGAGCTGTCATTCTAAAGGGTTTTTTGAGCCATGAGTATCGATATATTAAATCCCAATGGTACTCGATTTTTGAAGCTGCTACAAAAAGTGCAACAGAGGACGAGCTTCATGTGCACTCAAGTCGTCTGGTACTTGGTTGGTACTGTGGTGAGATTTAGAATACCGTGGGTATGAGTTTTTCTTTTTCCTCCAATACCGATGATCGGTATAGATGAGTGCAGGCGGTTGGTGTTGAATTAACGGGTGAGTTGTTCGGAAATGAAAGTGAGTTCCGAACCAGGATCGATGAGTAGACGAGCATGATAAATGATTACTTGCGTATGAACCTTGGCAATTTATTTGAAAATCAGCTTTGCTACTAAACAGTAATAAAATCGCAATCGGCCCACATGAAGCTAGCACCTCTCAGCGAACATCTTCCTCACGGCTTCTGTCAAGCATGCGCGATCTTTGCAGCAGCATCACCCGAAATAACGGCAATTAACGGCAATTGTCTACCTACTCTTGAATTCGATTGCACGTCCTTGGTTTTGTCTCATTTTCGTTAGTCTTTTTTTCTAACGTGCGTACTCAAGTTTCTTTACAAACTCATCTAAATCCTTTGGTCTTCTCATCTAGCAGTTGAAGCAACAGTTCTTCAATTCACATAAGGCTCATATAAGTGCATCACCATTTCTACTCATCTCTCCTCGTAGTGTGCAGACTACGTGCAACCGATAACTGACCGTTAGGCAAAATCACTAACTCACCTCACAGTGCATCAATAATATCTCTGTACGGTAGCAATCAAATTGTTGCAACTCATTCGGTCTGTACTTATACAGATTTTCTCATTAAATAAGACAATTGTGTATTTCCATGCACTTAATTTGTGTCTTTATTTCAAACTTTTGTAGCGAGCTCCCTTTGTTCTAAGCGTACCATCAACAGGGCAATTTTCAAACATTTGTTCTTCGAGCCGAATTTGCTACAAAGTAAGAATTAGTTTTCGTGTAAGTGTGTGATTAGTGCTGGCGTCTCATTTGAGATCTCACGCGAATCCTTTGTTAATATTCGCGAGAGCAGTGAATGAGAGTAATGAATACGCGGACTGGCCTGGATTCAAAGATCCATACTGAAGAACGAGAGGACATTAAGCCGCTTTATTATCTCAGAAGTTGTATACAGGGCTCACTGGCACAACTCATTGCAAACTTCCCATTGACTAGCAGCCCACTGCAGCCATCATGAGAAATGCTCAACGCTCGCTATGACAATAGGAGGTTATCCATCCAGGCTCAACTCGATAAGCTGTGCTGACTAACCCCACTAACGTCGAAGTCCGCGACGAGACTCAACAAGCTCATTTCTACGGTAACGGAGGCACGCAAGACATTGGAGTCACTGGGAGTAGTTGAGAACCTTGAAGACATCATATAAGTTCACTACGTCACACGACATTTGGACAACTCAACGCAAGAAGGTTGAGAGACTTCACTGGGCTCGTCCCTCGAATTTGTGAACTCAAAGGCTCGTGCGTTAGAACGCATCGAGATTACAACCGCCCAGTTATATGCAGTGAAGACGCAACCACTCCGAAAGCCGGTGATAGTTCATCAGGTCGCCACTCTTAAGGATAACACTAAAACGGACGTGCAGCTCTTCTTCTGTGATTGTTGTGAGGACAAGCATTTCATCGTAACAAGCCCAAATTTTTATCCACTCAATGTCACTGCACGGCGTAGCATAGTTACTGACGCTAGGCTCTGCTACAACTGTCAATGACGACATAACGCGAACTCATGCCTCACAAGCCTTCATTGCAAACAGTGTGGAGCGAAGCATCACACCATGTTCTACGGCCCCGGACGTCTTCAACCAAAAACCGCAACTAATACGGAGCCGTCACTTTCAACCTCAAGTAATCATTATGATTCAGGTGCAATCGTCCACTGATCATCAACTCACTGCACTCATCACTCAACGCTGCTTGCCATAGCAATTGCCAAGGTTCATACGCAAGTACTCACTCATCATGCTCGTTTACTTATTGATCCTGGCTCAAAGCTCAATTTCATCTCCGAGCAACTCATCAGTCAACTGAACATCAAACGCCAGAACTAATCTATACCAATTATTGGGACTGGAGGAAAGAGAACTCAAACCTACACTATGGTAAATCTCACCTTGGGTTCCATCTACACGAGCTCAAAGGACACCGTTCGACCTCTCATCCTCAAGAATGTTTCCTCCATACTGTCATCGTTCCAATCTAACAATCATAACTGGTCTTATCTCTAAAATTTGAATTTAGCCGATCCTCATTTCTTCGAGCCTCGCTCCATTGTCATCATTATTGGAGCTGATTCATATATGCAAATTATCGAGCTCAACATTAACAAAAGCTCCAGGTCAATGCTAATTGCTAAACTCTCAATTTTTGGATAGCTGCTCCTCAATCCTGTTCACTCATTGCACTGATCATTACATTAAGCACACTATGTTAAAACTCAAGTTAATGAAACAAAGCTGCAAGAACTACTCACTAAATTTTTGATACAAGAGGATTTACAATCCGACACTGCAAGAGCGCTAACTCCAGAAGAGAAGGAGTGTAAAAATCATTTCCGCACCAGAAGTCCGGAATCCGATATCTCCGGACGATATATTGTGCAGCTCCCATTCAAATCATCACCCAGCTTACTGAGTAACTCATACTCAGCAGCTCATCATAGCTTACAACAAACAGTCAAGAGGCTCCAGCAAGATAGCCAGTATCGTTAATTATATACCTCTGTTGCAGAAATAAATTAAAAAATAAAGAATGAGAAGAACGCCGAGCACCTTACAATTGCCGTGGTCTGATTTTAAATAATTCCGCTACAAAGCAGGTGGTTGTCACGTGTTACCGTAAGTGAGACGGGTGAGAAGTCTGTTTTAGTAGATTGAGAAGGCTTATGAGACGTCTTGGAATATATTAATCCTGTAAGGAAGACTTTTAGAGATTATATTAATCACTTCAGTGGTCTGAGAAACGGAACAAGCTCGACAATAAGAAACTGAGATGACTTTTTTGAGAGAACGTCGTAACCGTATGAGAATGTTGTAAAACAAACAAACACGCAAATCCATCATTTGTAAGTTTTTGCCCAGCGGCCTCGCTATGTTTTGAGCGTAAGTGGTCTAGCGTAGTCGATGCCCGTGTGTAAGAAGGGGCGTGATGGTTTTACTCGCGCCAGAGGTAGTTGGCCCATCGGCTGCTGGGCACGGATCCCCCTGTGGCGAGCACACATCACACACCTGAGAATATAAGATTTGACTGGGGCTCGACCTCCGAAGATCCAATAGAGCTGTCTGATAAATCCTAGAGATGTCTGAGTTCCTCCATGCATAGTCTGCTTGTGAGCGTGAACAATGATGAGTTCTGAGAGTCTTGAAGTCTGGGAAAGGATCGCAGGATGTTTCGTGTCATATGAGAGTTTTGATCCTCTGAGACGACCGCCCACTCTGAGCACACCTTCATTGTCGATGAAGGCGGTGAGTCGGCTGAGTGGGTGAGAGCTTGGCAAGTGAGATTGTTGTCTGAGCAGAGCGAGTTTATCCTGGAAGTATGCTGCCTGAGTTGCCTTGACCCAAAAGAGTCATAAGTCTTCCAAATCGGCAGCTGAGATGAGGATTTCTGGAGTTGAGTCAATCCTCCGTGAGAGTCTCTTGATTGCTCTGCGACAGAGTGAGGTGATCCTGCGCAACTTGTTGAGTGTCGGAGACTTGTAAATGAGATCCCAGTGATATTCAGGAATGGACCGAACTGAGTGATGTGCAACACCTGCCCGAGTTTCATGAGCACATATATCATCTGGAGCTTCATCAGGTTGAGCGGGCCATAAGTCTTCTGAGTGAGTCATCCATGGTGTTCCCGTTCACCATAGTGAGTGTTCTTCAAGCTGATCTGTGGTTATTCCAAGCGATGCTCAGTCAGCTGGATTTGAGGTGCCTGGTACATGCCTCCATTGAGCAGTCTTCGTGAGATTCTGTATCTTGATTACGCGGTTGCGCACGTAATCCTTCCATTTGGAGGGGTGAGCCTTGCTCTATTTGAGTGTCACTAGAGTGTCCGTCCACATATGTATGTTTGTAATAGTCATGTTTAAAGTAGCGTAAACATGTTTGATTAGCGTGGATAGTAGCTGTGCTGCTGAGAGCTCTAACCTCGGGATAGCTAGCCGTTTGAAAGGACCAACCTTTGTTTTTGAGCAGACGAGTGAGACGTTAGCGCCAGTGGACGGTGAGTTGACGATTAAATACACAACATCTCTCATTGCAAACTCAGATGCATCAGCGAATCCATGCAAATTAACCGTTGACTGAGCAAATGTGTTGAACCACCGCGGGATAGAGTGTCTGACTGGACTAGTGAGATCCTGTCTGATGCTGAGCCATTGAGTTGTAAGTGGTTCTGGGAGTGCGTCGTCTTAGTTGAAATTGTGCAACCAAAGAGATTGAAGAAACATTTTCGCTCTGATGACAACTGGTGACGCGAATCCCGATGGATCAAATATTTTCGCTATTTCTGATAAGACGAGGCGTTTTGAGAATCTGTTGAGATGAGTTGGCGAGATGGCTGAAAAGTTGAAAGTATCTTCCTAATATGACCAGCGTATTCCCAGGATTTTAGTGTCGAAACCGTCAAATGAGATGTCTGAGTCCTTGCCACTTTCAGATTAGAGCTCCGCCAATAGCTGGCTAGATGTGGAATGCCACTTAGCCAGTGGGAAGCCGCCCGCGTGGCACAGCCGTATGAGTTGATGAGCAGTGTAAATCAGATCTTCTAATGAATCTGCTCCTCCGAAAATATCATCGACGTACCGACCGTGAGTGATTGGTTCCACAGCGAGTGGGTAACTTGAACCTTCATCTTCCACTAGTTGAAGCAATGTTCTTACTGCCAAGAACTGAGCTGACTTGGTTCCATATGTAACCGTGGTGAGTTGGAAGCGAGATTCATTGAGCTGTTCGTCTACCCACAATATTCGCTGGAGATCCCAATCGTCTGAGTTTATCTTGATCTGTCGATACATCTTCGTGATATCCGTGACGAACAGATACTTACGGCGGCGTATCCAGATGAGCAGGTCGAATAGATTTAGCATCAAATTTAGACTAGCGTGCATGAGATCATTAAGAGAGTAACCCGTGGACGTTGTGCTTGAGCCGTTGAAGACCATTTGGAGCTTAGTGGTTGAGCTGTCTGGTTTGAGAACTCTGTGATGCGGCAGATAGTAGTGTGGTCTTCTGTCTGTTGAGTTGTCTACGAGTTTTGTCATATGACCAGCCTCCTCGTACTCTCTCAAAAACCGCATGTACCGTTGCTGGTATAAATAATCTCTGCGATATCGGGTGAGTGTTCGCTGTAGACAGGCGTGAGCAGTGTGTTGAGAGTCGCCCAAGAGCTTCCGAGAAGAGTTGAGAGGTATCCTGACGATGTAACGCCCTGTCAGGTCTCTCGCATGAGTCGTCTTGAAGTGGTGTTCACACTTCAGCTCTTCAGGTGTGAGTTGACCGTCGTTTACCGTTGGAACCTCCTCTTGATCCCAAATTTTAGTGAGTAGATCTTGCAAGCAGGAGTTAGTCGGTTGTGAGATGCTATGATGAGTCTTCCTTGCCAGCGTGACCGGTGCACGAGTTGGACCGATGCGTTACAAGCATGATCAAGATGGGATGAGACATTCTATATGAGCGGTCTAACAGGCGGACAAGCCGAATAGTACACACGCACTACACGCGTGGGAGAGAGTGAGACGGCACTATACCTCGCGGCGCAGGAACGTGAGCGAGGTAGAGACGATATTATATCTCATGGTGCACGAACGCGAGAAAGTGAGAGAGAGTGCGATAATCTCGATGAGCACTACACGAGCAAGCAAGAGAGATGGCACTAGATTCGCAACGCACGAGCGCGAGCGAGAGAGAGAGATGACGCTAATCTTGATGAGCACTCCACGAGCGACCAAAAGAGAAGACACTTGCTTCGCAACGCACGAATCGCGAGCGAGCGAGAGAGATTTCACTAGATTCGCACTAACGCGAGCGATCAAGTGATGGCGATAATCTTGCTGAGCACGATCGTAATGGAGCGAGTGAGATGGCACTATCCTCGCTTTGCACGAACGCGAGAAAGACTCCCGCGAAGGACGCTCACGAGATAGAGAGAGACGGCAATATACCTAGCGGCGCACGAACGTGAGCGAGGAAGAGAGACGGAACTACACGCACTTCACACTATTTCGTATAATTAGCAATTGTAAGAATGCCCGATCCTGCTCGAAGGACCGAATGTTGCGGAAATAAATGAAAAAATAAAGAATGAGAAGAACGCCAAACACCTTACAATTGCCGTGGTATGATTTTAAATAATTCCTTTACAAAGAAGGTGGTTGTCACGTGTTACCGTAAGTGAGTCGGGTGAGAAGTCTGTTTTAGTAGATTGAGAAGGCTTATGAAACGTCTCGGATTATATTAATCCTGTGAGAAGACTTTTAGAGATTATATTAATCACTTGAGTGGTCTGAGAAACGGAACGAGCTCGACAATGAGAAACTGAGATGACTTTTTTGAGAGCACGTCGTAACCGTATGAGAATTTTAACTGTAATGGCTGCTGAAAAAACCGGCGTTACGATGAATCTTCAAGAGAATGCTGGGAAAAGAGGCGTGTCTTCATCAGGCCACAACTGTCACGTGGCGCCGTTCGATTTGAATGCTTATTCCCAAAAAACCTCATTCATGGAGGAATATTGAGAGTTTGGTCACATGGTTGGCATCTCAGGCAACTCAGGAAGGTCGGCCCGACAATGTGAATCCAATACTTGGGAGACTGTTGAGAGGGATGATCTTAACATGAGATGCTTAAGACCATATGAAAGATTGAGGTTCTCATCCAGCAGCTTACGAGCAAGGATTCAGTCTCGACCGACATACTATCTGCCAAATCATAGAGCACTCAAACCAGACATCACAACAACCCAGCTGCGAGTGGTGTTTAATAGCACGAGCAAAACCACATCAGGTTACTCACTCAAGCACACTGATGAGAAATATCGCGACTGACATCACGAAGATTTACCAACAAATCAAAGTGCATGAGGACGATTGAGACTTGCAGCGAATTCTATCGGTAGACAAGGAACTTAAGGAGACTCAATATCATATCACCACGGTTTCGTATGGAACGAAGGCTGCTCCCATTCTCCCAGTACGAACATTGCTGCAACTAGTTTAGGACGAAGGACATCGCTACTCGTTAGCTGTGCCTTCACTATTAAAAGGCAGATATGTCGATGACATAATTAGAGGAGCTGACTCAGGTGAGCAACTAATCAATATTGCTTATTAACTCAAGAACCTATGCAACGCGGGAGGCTTCCCACTTGCAAAATGGCAATCAACAGAGCAAAATCTGCTCCGAACATTCGCACTGGCTCAAGAGTACTCAACGGCTATCTCATTCGACGATTGCACTACCAAAATTCTCGGATTAAAGTAGCTTCCATACTCAGACTCATTTGTATTACCATTTCTCTGACCACTGACAAGAAATCAAGAAGCGTTGCATCCTACTTCGTCTCTTGCTAATGAATATTGCTCGAGTAGTACAGGTGCTCCAGAATCGCCACTAAACAATTGAGTTCGAAATACGCATGAATGTCCGATAATTCCTTATAAATGTGGTTGAGTTGTTCGAGCTCTGTCTAGGACATCACTCTGCTGAAATAAAAATAAATTATGTTAAAAGCGGGACCAATAATACTAAAATTAAGTGTCATAGTAGACTATAATCGCGTTATGGAAGCAGTCGGTAAAACCGATATAATTTTAAATTCCACTAATACTGTTCGTAAAACTCTAAAATGGTATAAGAAATTCTTTTTCCACATGCTGAACCTTTCGATTTACAATGCTTAAATACTCTATAAAACTACGTCCAGAAAGAATATAACATTTGCGAAATTTCATTTAAATCTCATTCAAGAAATTCTACTAAAATATCAAAATGAAAATATATGTAGCAATAAGTCTCAAGGCCAAACTGCGTCAAAAGATAATTTCTTACATTGATTTAAAGACATTTTCCATCCAAATATACCAATCCCGTAGAAAGCGTGAAAACGGTCGGCGAAAATATGTGGTTTGCAGCAAACACAAAAAGCAAACCGAAACACGATTCGAATATAAAGACTGTAACGTTGGATTATGTATTGTACCCTGTTTTAGATTATATCATACATAGAAAAATTAATAAAAATTCTTAAAATTGTAGGAGACCCATCTTCATGATGCGATCGACAGACTTTCCGAACAGCTATCGCAACAACAGCTAATATTCATTTCCGAAAATATCAAACGAAAACGAAGAAACTGCCATGTATGTCACAAAAACAAAAAACATATTGGAGATTATTTTTCTTCATATCATTTAAAAAAAAAAATACTTAGTACCAAGAAAAATTAAAATAAAGAAATATATAAAATAAACAAATTTTACATTTATTTACGTACCTATATTTTCGAATTTTCATTAAAATAGGGGGACAGGATTGAAAACTCATGAGATCTTATGATGAGATTAGTATAACTTGACAATTTATAATCTCCCGATAACTTTAGGTAGTAGGCGATGTGTAAAGAGCTTAAAAAATTGAATTTTTTTACATTTTTTGCAAGAAAAACATCCTAAAAATACTATCTAAAGGTTTCTGATCAAAATTTAGAATATTTTTAAAGTTATAGCTAAAAGAAACAAGCTGGTTGTAGTTTGTATGAAAGTTTGAAAAACTTTGAACGCGTTTTTCTAGATATCACGTTTACAGAATTTCGGGTAAGCACTGATTTAAAACTATTCATCGATTTGGCTAAAAATTGAACCTGTTATTTTAAGAACACAAAGCTAAATACATAATTTTTAAAACATTACATACATTTTTTATAATAAATTAACTTTTTTAAAAAAATTTATCAAAAGAAAAATTCAATTTTGGAAACCATTTTTTACAAGTCTGCTATTTTTATTGAAGTTATACTTCTTTTGGCGCGCTAAGGAAAATGTAATGGGGAGTGATTTTGTTCCGAGTGTTAATAAAAATGACACCACGAAGTTTGTCGGTATTTATGATGCGTGGCAAAGCGATTTCAAGTATACGGCATGAAGTTGTCTTCTCTTCTTCTTCCCCTTTTTTTCTCAAGCGGGTTACCAATCCAAATACTAATCGTACTCAGCGCTGCTTTACTTAAATGATCGAGCGAGAACTAATGTTGTAACCGCGCGATTGCCGTTTACGCATAAAGTAATTCGATATGTTTCCCTTACATTTAATGTGGACTGATATCTATATTTTTTTATTTTTTTATTTCTTTTATTCTTTCTTATATATATAATATATCGATCGATTGAAAATATTTTTCCTTTCTTTTTTAAAGTTATTTTGTTAACTTAATAGAAAAGAATAATTAGTAGCTTATCTTCTCATATTTTCAATCCTCCTTCTTTTTACCTGATCACGCTATAAATATATACATATATATTTATATAAAATTAAATAACTTCAATAAATAAATAAGAATAAAAATATAATAGTAAAAGAAAAAAAATCTTCTTACATTAGAAAATATTATCGATCATCAGGCAGGGAAGAGGAACAGGTTCCTTTATCAACTATATTCTATGTAAAAATGAAATTAAAAATAATAATAATACTAAAAATGTAATAATAATAACATTTATTAAAAAATAAACTAGAAAAATTAAAAATAACAAAGAAAATTAATAATAATAATAATAATAATAATAATAATAATAATAATAATAATAATAATAATAATAATAATAATAATAATAATAATAATAATATGTAATCATTGTGATAGGTAATCTATAATTAATTATAAGAATATGGAGAGTGTAGAATAAAAGAATGGAAACGTATTGCGCAATGTGAATTTATTGTGATCTTTTTAAAGTTATACTTCTTTTTCAATAGTAAATAACGATCGTAGCCTGACAAAGATTTCCTTCAGAACTCGTGAGGCACTCAACGTAATAACGATTTATGTATCATTTATAAAGATTATAGATTCTTAGCGTATATTCGAAATACGCGGCTCAATCATTTCGAAAATATTGAAAATAACGAAATTTTCTTATCGTACCTCTCCACTTTTTAAACCGTTGCTAAGCACGCCCTGCTGTGCTCATTAAACAAAGCACTCGTCCTATTCTTCCACTGGATGCCTACGACGACGCGTCTTAGATGAGCAGCGAAGAATTTACGAACAAAGCAATACAAGCAAGAAGCGAAATAAAAAAAGTATAAGTGTTCCTTATACTTCCATAAAAGAGGTGAATCTTTTTGTTGAATCCGTATACAAGTGAAGCGAGCAAGAGGTGAGATACCTGTTTAATCTTTTGTTAAAATCGCAATTCCTTATTATATTTAATTTATCAACCAGAGCTTTTATGCTACAAGGCTTTTTCCTGACGAGCCAATATAGTATTATACTTTGTATTGATTTAACCAAGAGTTTTTCTTTTTTCTTATTTGTTGTTTTATTTTATTAATTTTTTTAATAAATGTATTTTATTTAAATTGTATTTAATATCTTTATTTTATTAAATTAGATGTAGATCTATAAAGTAGATGTAGTCGATGGATTATCTAATGGAACTTACGGTTATTTAAAACTTGTTGAAAAATACAAAGCTGTCCCTCCAGAGGAGAATGCAAACATTGGAAATGTTTAACGACTTTTGTTAAAATTTGCTGGCAGCTCTAGAATTGGTCAAAAGACGAGATAACTGGACGCAAAATATATGCATGACAAAAACATATCCAAAAACTTGGTCACTATTGGTCGACGCAACGCCTCTATTCATCTCAACAATAATCGAACTATCACGGCAAAAATGAATTACTTTTAACTGGCGCCTACTAGTGCCATGACTATCCACAAATCTCAGGGTGGAGCATTCGATCAGACTGTTTATTTTTATGAAAAATCTCATCAACAACAACTTGTCTACGTTGCATTATCGCGAGTTACAAGCCTCTAAAGCCTTTTTATAGTATCACCTACTCAAGACAATACATTTTACCATGGGCTAAAAAATTCTGCTGCTACTGCGCCACTGCGAGCTGAACTCCAGCGCTTACTTCTAAATCCACTTCGCACATACCAGCAAGTCTTATTAGACTTCAACCAGGATAAACTTGCGATCCTTACGATCAATTGTCAAAGTTTCAGGGTTCACCAAACATATTTCGACGACGCTATTTCACAAAATTGTACGTTACTCATGTTGGCAAAGAAGTAGTTAGACAATGACGAACGTGTTTCGATACCTAACTCGATTACTGCGTACAATTTAAACGATTGGGCTAAAGAGCAGCTGGCGTAGCGATCTATCGCAAACAGAAAATCTCACATGTTGTGACTTTTCATATGGACATTACTTATCGTCAAATATGTGGACTGGGTATTGTTAGTCAAGATAGTGAAGACACATGTGCGGCAGAATGCTTATTTGAAAATGGACAAACAGTGATTTCTGTGGTCGTATATATTTCTCCGAATCAAATGGTTCAAAAAATTAAAGATTTCTTGCATTTTAAACTTTTACCATATATTAAAGGCAGTTCTGCACTTTAAAAAAAAAACTATTACTCGAATCTCATGATTTTGATTGGTGATTTTAACGTAAACTTCAGTTTACTTGAACCTCATAGCTTTTTTGAATGATGAACTAAAACTCGAAATGAACACAAATCGAAATGTTTCGAAAACTAACGGTGATACTGTTATTGACGCAGTTTTTAGACGGTTTTTAAATATTTTGAAATCACAAGTATATGTATCATATTTTAGTTATCATAAGTCTCTAGCTTCAAAAACAATTCATAATGCATAAAAAATCCCGCCTAAAATGTCCAGAAGAAATAATGAAAATTAAAATGAAAAGTTGTTCATAGATATGTAAGGACAGTAGTTTTAGCTATATTGAATTTAGCGCGTAAATAGGTAGATAAGTTAGATCTCTGTATTAAGATAGGTTAAGGAATAAAACAGGTGACGTCAGTGCTACAAAGAAAGCAGGAGTGAAAAGATACAGAGATTAAGAGATATATGTAAGAAAATTAATCAAGAAAAAACGGTGTGGATATTAGCATTGAATGTTGTTTCTTTGTTATTACAGGTAGGATAAATAATTAGTCTAAGTTGCTACATTATTATTTTGTTCAAAATAACATAAAATCTTTGTTATTACAGAGAAACAATTCTACCTATTATCTACCCATAACCTGCACAATAAATAAGACATTATAAAACAAAATTCTCGTTGGAATTCACAACAGAAAGGAAAAAAGAAAATATGAATAAAAGATGGAGCAGTTGCAATTTACTTTTACGATTAAAGGGACAGATGATCAGAAAAAGAATGTGCTCTGTATAACCTCAATCGGCACATCGAATGGCAACGTATATGCAATTCCGGATGAGTATCAACCAGTTATACAACACAAAGAAATTATGGCACAACCGATATTCAATAAGATAAAAAATTCGTTAACGAGAAGGCACCAAATAAAGAGAGTATGGATCGATTTAACAGAAGAATTAGCGAACGTTTACTTAGACGAAAGAGGGAATCTACACATAAAGGGATTGTTCCTAGAAGAGATACTGGAGAAACCGGAGGATAGGTCACAAACTTCAGAACAACCACTGATGAAAATGTTAGAAAAGTTGCTCGAAAAGAGCCAAATACATTTGGAAAGTACAGGAAAAAGGGCACAACAATTCATGATTGGGAGATTTGATGGAAGGAATTTAGACGCAGATCAATGGATCACGAGTTTTGAAAAAGAGTGTGAACGATTTGACATCTCTGAGGACTATAAAAAAATTGAAATCTTGAAATCATTGATGGATAAGAGCGCCGCAGATTAGTACAGTTGTACATTGTTGAAACTTACGATTGAAGCAAGCTGGGAAGAGTGGAAAAGAATCTTCTGCAGAACATTCGTCAGCAAAGGTTGGTCTAGGATAAGATATGCTCTGTCGTTTAGATATCAAACCTTTGCTTGATTATGTGATAAAGAAAGAGAAACTTTTATTAGAAGCAGGAAGATTGATGGGCGATGGAACGTTATTGATTTAATTGCAACTGGCCTGCCAAATTTTGTAGCTGATAGGATTGATAGAGAAAAATTAAGAAAGACAGAAGATTTATATAATGAAATAACGAAATTAGAATATCTAGTTCTCAAGAGTAACCCTGGAATAAAAAGGAATGAGAATTTCGATAACAAAGAAAAGACAGAAAGAACACCATGCGAAACTTGTAAAAAGAAAGGCAAAGGCGTACGCTTCCACCCTGCAGCCGAATGCTGGTTTAAAGATAAGAAATACGAAACGAAGCATACCAATAATCCAGAATTAGAAGTAGAACTAAGTGATGAAGATCCAAAAAACTATTAACTCCATCATTAATCGAACTTAAAATAACACTGAACAACACGTTCGATGTAACCGCTATCTATGATTCAGGCTCAAACATCTCACTAATAAATGCAAGACTAGTAAACTTGAAACATAGGAGAACTAATTTGAGACAAAAAGTTAATTTAAGAACGATTAATGGTGTGTATAAATTAGAAGAATTAATAAGAATCAAAGCAAAGATATTGAATATAGAAGAAGATATAGACGTATTCATAATTATTAATGAAAATTTCAAATATGACTTTCTAATAGGATTAGATTGCATAAAAAATTTAAACTAACACAGAATGAAAAATTAGAGATAGAACAAGAAAAATCCCATTTAATGGAGAAACAAGAATACCAAATGAACTTCAATGAACATGTAGATTTAGACAGTTTTCAAGTCTTAACAAATCACTTAAATCATTATGAAGAAAAAATAATAGAGAATCTTATAGACAAATATAAAAATATATTTGCCAGAGATAAATATGATATAGGCGTAGTAAAAGACTATGAAGCCAGAATAGATCTCATAGTAGATAAATACTGTAGCAAGAGGCCTTACCGATGCACAATTGAAGACAAAAAAGAAATAGAGGAACAGATGACAGAATTACTTAAAAGAAATCTAATAGAAAAATCATATAGTCCTTTTGCTGCTCCAGTTACATTGGCATACAAAAGAGATGAGAATAAGAAATCAAGACTATGCATAGATTTAAGAGACTTGAATAAAATAGTAGTTCCTCAATCACAACCATTCCCATTAATTGAAGATTTAGTAGTAAAAACAAGGGACTGCAAATATTTTTCAAAATTAGACATAAACTCAGCATTTTGGTCCATTCCTCTTCGAATTGAAGATAGAAGAAAAACAGGATTTGTTATCCAAGAAGGTCAATTTCAATGGACGTGCCTTCCGTTCGGACTGAAGACGTCGCCAGCCATTTTTCAGAGAATATTAAGCAACATAATAAGAAAACATAGGCTGTCAGACTTCACGGTAAGCTACATCGATGATATACTGATTTTTTCAAAATCTTTTAAAGAACATGTAGAGCATCTGTCACAATTATTAGGAGCAATAATGGAAGAAGGGTTCAGATTAAAACTCTCTAAATGCACATTTGCATTAAATTCCGTGCAATACCTAGGTCACATCATAAAACACAACTCAATTTCTCCAATAAGAGATAATCTAATTTCAATAAAAAAGTTTTCAATACCAAAAAATCAGAAGAATATCAGACAGTTCTTAGGGAAGATTAATTTCTACAACCAATACGTTCCGAAAATTTCACTAATTTTAGAACCCTAACATAACTTACTAAGAAAGGGACAAAAATTCATTTGGTCCAAAGAATGCCAAGAAGCCTTTGAATATATGAAAAATTTCCTCTGCACTCAACCAATATTAGCCATTTTCGATCCCGGTCTACCGATACATATATACACGGATGCAAGTTTACAAGGTATAGGAGCTGTGTTAAAACAACCACAACTAAACGATGATCAAAAGATGGAAAAACCAGTGGCATATTTTTCAAAAAAACTCAATGATGCACAAAAAAGAAAAAAAGCTATTTACTTGGAATGCATAGCAATAAAAGAATCAACGAAATATTGGAAACATTGGCTTATAGGTAGACACTTCAAAGTATTCTCAGATCACAAACCATTGGAAAAGAAGAATATTAAAGCTAGAACAGATGAAGAATTATGCGATCTCACCTACTATTTATCACAATATGATTTTGAAATAATATATCACCCAGGTAAAGATAACTTAGAAGCAGACTGCTTAAGTAGAAACCCAGTATTAGAGTGTCAGGAAGACCAAGATGATCAATTAAAAATTGTGAATTTAATAAAGATAGAAGATATTTATGAAGATCAAAAGAAAAATGATGATATAAAAACTAACAAAAATAAATTACGGTTAAAAGAGAATTTGTACTATAAATAAGTAAGAAAGAAAGAGAAAATCGTACTATCAGAAGAATTCTGCAAGAGATTTATAAAAAACACCCACGAATATTTCTTTCACATCGGCATAAAACAAATGCAAAGAAAGATATTACCATACTATACAGCAAATAATATTTCAGAGAATATAGAGCGAATATGCAAAAATTGTGAAATCTGTATAAAAAACAAGTCAAGGGGACAAGATAAGATTGGACTGATGTCTAATCTTGGTCCAGCAAAAGAACCATTTGAAATAGTTTCCATAGACACAATAGGGGGATTCGGTGGTTCACGATCCACAAAAAAATATTTACATCTTCTAGTAGACCATTTTACAAGATTTGCTTATATATTGACATTAAAAAATCCCAGCGCGAATGATTTTATTAAATTGACGAAAAACGTGCTAAAAGAAGACAATATAAAGATGATTTTGACGGACCAATACCCGGGCATAAGCTCAAAAGAATTCAAGAATTACTTGGAATAGCAAAAAATCACGTTGATTTTTACGGCAGTTAATGCTCCATTTTCAAATGGTTTAAACGAAAGAGTAAACCAAACCTTAGTAAATAAGATTAGATGTGCAATAAATGAAGAAAATAGAAGGAGTGCATGGACAACTGTAGCACACAACTGCGTAAGGAGATATAATGAAACGGAAGACACAGTCACTAGATTTAGTCCAAAATATTTATTACGAGGGGAAGACACCTCAACATTACCAAATGAGTTAAAGAAAGAGAAGGATAATAATAGGCTAGACAATGATAGAACGATTGCCTTCAAAAATAGCACTAGATATCATGAATACAACAAGAGATTATATGATAAAAACAGGAGGATTACGATTTTAATATCGGTGACTTAGTATATGTTGAAAATAGTAATCGACTAAATCGGAAAATACTAGATGAATTGAGAATCGGTCCTTACAGGATTTTAAACAAAATATCAAAATCAATATACGAAATCGATATAGGACACAAAAGAACAATACTAAACTTGTTTCATATTTCTAAACTTATTCCGACTCCTAATGATTCAATTGGAATAGGTGCTGCTGGCACCTGATTACGACTTTCTGTCATGTGTACCAAAAATTATGTACCAAAATTTTTTTCTTTCGGGGGGGGGGAGATGTAAGGACAGTAGTTTTAGCTATATTGAATTTAGCGCGTAAATAGGTAGATAAGTTAGATCTCTGGATTAAGATAGGTTAAGGAATAAAACAGGTGACGTCAGTGCTACAAAGAAAGCAGGAGTGAAAAGATACAGAGATTAAGAGATATATGTAAGAAAATTAATCAAAAAACAACGGTGTGGATATTAGCATTGAATGTTGTTTCTTTGTTATTACAGGTAGGATAAATAATTAGTCTAAGTTATAACATTATTATTTTGTTCAAAATAAAATAAAATATTTGTTATTACAGAGAAACAATTTTATCTATTATCTACCCATAACCTGCACAATAAATAAAACATTATAGATATACTATCAGACTGTTCTCATGCTAAATTCAGATAAGTGGCTCTGAATATAACGACAATGGTGGTACTACTCTTCCTATAATTCGATGTCCTTTTCGTCGTCCTTTTCCTTGCATGGGTCGTCATCTGTAGATCAGACCTATTCCGAGGCAGAGTGTCTGTTCTATGAGTCACAATCTTTTTTTACGTTAGGTAGGGAGCTAACCTGTTCTAACAACCTTCCTCCTTTTTCCGGGCTTAGGACCAAGAACATGATCGCTGAGCTTAATCCGTCCTGCAATCATGCAGAGAAATTTATTAAAGAATGATATGAGATTCGAACTAGAATCATATGAAAGAACCTCCAGCGGAAACACGATGATTCAAGATAAAGAAAACGTATTGGGAATAGTACAGTTATTTCTTGGTAATGATTTCTTTGAATTATTAGTCACAGAACAAAAAAATATAGCTCTAAGGTTGTAAACAAATTTAAAGAATATAATGAAGTGAAATGAGTTGACGTCACAGTGAGAAAAATGAAAAGTTTTTAAGTTTAATTATCGTGTTGAAACAAAGACAAAAAGATAATATGAATGATTATTGGTCCACTCTTTTCATATATAGAAACTCCAATATTCCCTAAAATAAAAAGCCGCAATAGATTAATGGAAATATGAAAAATGTGGCATTTTTTTAATAATGATTTATTGCATAACAAATCAGACAAATTATTTAAAATTAGAGAAATTTGATATAATTTACAATAAAAATTCCAAAGTGTATATACACGAAAGCGAAAATTATTACCGGATGAAGGAATAATTCCTTGGCAAGAAAGATTATCTTTCACGCATATAATCCTGCAAAGTTAGTGAAATATAGAATCCGGATGCTGTGTGAAGCAATGTCAGGATATATTTGTAATTTTAAGATCCTGGATCTTTATGTAGAATTCCATCATTATATTTACATAGACATTTACTACAATAACGTACACACAGCTGAATTATTTATACAGAAAAAGATAAGAGTTTACGAAGCAATACGATCAAATAGAGGGTTTCCTCAAAATTAAAAGAACATTACATTAAAAGAAAATAAAACCAAATTTTAGAGAAAGGGAAAAGTTCTTCTACAAGTGTAACAAGCAAAGAAAAATCGAACAGTAAGAAACATTTTTATCATTCATTCCGCATAAATGCTAAACATTTCACATTGGTCAGGGGAAAGAACAGAACCTCAATCTGTTGTGGAAAAAAACAAATACGTGAAAGGAGTTGATCGTGCAGATTGTTGGGAAAATAATAAAATATCCTGAGTCATCGCCATGTATGTACGGCCCTGGGCCAGCTGGGGCTTGGAACGTATTATATTTCTAGTGGCGTTCAGCTCGTCTGTTAGTATGTAAGTAAGAAATGTAAGAGATTGTAGTTAAACCTGGTAACTTT
This sequence comes from Polistes metricus, assembly GCA_010416925.1. NCBI lineage: Eukaryota > Metazoa > Arthropoda > Insecta > Hymenoptera > Vespidae > Polistes > Polistes metricus. The sequence continues at coordinate 547,267 of QUOH01000053.1, forward strand.
TATATTATAATTTTGGAAATAAATGTGTGATATTGCTATTTGTGAAAATGAAATGTTCCATCATAATCACTTAAAAATCCAATACAGATCAATTTAAGTCTTATTACAATATTTTTCGGAAAAGCACGAAATGGACAAAAAAAGCAATGCCTTATTTTTATAATGCTGCTCTTTTTAATTTATTTTTAGTTAAAGAAAAAAAAATAATAATAAAATTACATAGAAAGTATTTTTACTGAAAGTACAATAGCATTGATGGAAAAACACGAAATTCAACATTTAGACACCGAAGAGGCATAATCTTCGAACGCGAATGGAAGAACAAAACGAGCACTGAAATATGACCCAACGACTAGATTATCCCAATATTTAAAAAAAAAATAATTTTTAAAAATTTGTATGAGTGGAAAGAAATTATACTCTAACCGACGAAGTAGACTATACAATGCTAACAACAATTTCAGATATATATGCAACTATTATGTATGGTATGTATGCAACTATTGTAATGTGCTATTGCAAAAATTGGCATGCTTTGAACGGAATCGCACTGTTAAAAAATATTAAAATGCGTTATTATATTTTTATTTCATGTTTGGAACGTGGTATTTATCTTTAGTCATCTTTGATTATCTTAATTTTCAAACTAGAAAAATTATACTTTTTAAACGACCTACAGAATAATTGTTACATATATTTTCAATACTCCGCCTGCATGATCGAGATCAGCGATCATGTTGCCGGTCCTAAGCCCGGGAAAAGGAGGAAGGTTGTTGGATCAGGTTAGCTCCCTACCCAACGTAAAAAAAAGATTATGGCTCATAGAACCGACACTCTGCCTCGGAATAGGACTGATCTACAGATGACGACACATGCAAGGAAAAGGACAAAGAACTGGAAAAAAGAACACATAATGCGTCTGACTACCTGGAACATCAAGTCATTTAATAAGAAAGACCAAGAAACCCTAAAAGAATTGAAAGACAATAAAATTGATATATGCGCCTTACAAGAAACCAAAAAGAAAGGAATAGGACAAATGCAATACGACGACTACTTAGTGATCTATAGTGGTGAAGAAAAACAAATCAGGGCAAAAGAAGGGGTAGCCATCGCAGTTTCCAAGAAATATAAAAACAACATACAAGAGTGCGATTACATATCTTCACGAATATTAGTGGTAAAAATGAAAACAGATGACAAAAAATTAAATATAGTGTCAATTTATGCACCCAAAGATAACAAACCAAAAGAAGAAAGAGAAGCCCTCTACGAACAGCTACGAAATACAGTCGGATCATTACAAAATAACCAACAAATAATAATCCTTGGAGATTTTAACGCCCGCATCGGAAATGAAATAATACCTGGAGTTAAACAAAGGTTCAACGAAAATGTGTTAAATGATAATGGAGAACTTATGACACAATTATGCACATTTAACGAGCTTAGGATTAACAATACATTTTATAACCATAAAGAGCACTATAAATTTACATACAGCAGCACCAGAGGCTTCAGGTCCTCAATTGATTATATTGTTACCAACAGATACATCCAACCAAACCAAATATTAGATATCAGGACGTTAAATTCCGCGAATGTAGGAAGCGATCATAGCCTGCTACTAGCAAAGATAAGAATGAAGTTTAAACCCCAAAGAAATGTTGCCCGAGTAACTCAAGAATTGAAAATAAACATCGAGTCACTATGGAACTTACCAACCAAACAACTATACGAGAACAGGTTGAAAGAAAAAATCGAAAAAAACCCAATAAAAGAAGAAGATAACATAAACATAGCCTGGAAGAAACTAAAAACTAACATTTTAGAAGCTGCATATGAAGCCCTGAGAACACGAGCTGTAAAAAACCGGGCTAGAATAATCAAAACTTTTTGGTTCCGCCCAGAGATTTAGGAAATATGCAAAAATAAGAAAGTAGCATACCTTAACTATAGGACATTACGAACACCTGAATCATACGAAATGTATAGACGAGTCCGGAATCAAACAACGACATTAGTAAGGCAAACAAAACAACACCATTGCGAGATTTTTTCGAAGAGAATGGAGAGTGATTTTTATGGACTTCAAAAACAAATCTGGCGATTTATTAGAAATCAAAGAAAGGAGGTCAATGAAATGATCGAAACAAACCAGATCACAAAAGAAAATTGGATTAACTATCTAACAGAGCTCTATAAATCAGAAGAACCTCAAACGGAATTAAATACGCCAGAAATAATAACTAGAAGCGACATACAAATTGAGTCCAATGATGTAGAAACAGCTATTCGAAAACTAAAGAATAGGAAGAGCTCAGGGCAAGATGGCATCCCAAACGAATTACTAAAATATGGTGGCCAACGTCTCACACAACAGCTAACATTCCTAATACAAAAAATACTATGCCAACACAAAATACCTGATGAATGGCGAACTAGCACAACTATAGTTATGTTTAAAAAAGAAGACAAAAAACTACGTACAAATTACAGGGGAATAAATCTTTTAAAAACTTCATTGAAACTAACAACAAAGGTTAAAACGAATAAAATTAACAGCTTAACGAATCTAGAAGACGAACAACAGGAATTCAAATCAGGCAGATCATGCACAGACGCGGTTTTCATCATAAGACAGAAAACAGAAAAATCAATTAAATAAAACAGACCAGCATATATGTGTTTCATTGATTTGGAAAAGGCATTCGACCGAGTGCAGTTAAAGGATGTTATACACCTCCTCTATAACCGGCAAATTCCGAATAATCTTATCAAGACCATAGAGGACATCTATAGAAACAATAAGATCCCAGCAAAGATAAATGGTGCCTTGACTGAACCGATTGATGCAGGTCGTGGTATCCGGCAAGGGGATTCCCTAAGTCCGCTGCTTTTTAACATCATTATGGACGAAATAATATGAAATGTAAGACTTCTAAAAGGATATATAATGGGCATCGAAGAAAAACCCATTCTATGCTATGCTGATGACGCTGTATTAGTGGCCGAAAATGAGGATGATGTACAAGGTCTATTACACCGATTTAACTCCATAGCCAAATCATTCAATATGAAAATATCGGCCCAGAAAACTAAATGCATGACAACATCAAAGACACCGTTAAGATGCAAACTGGAAATTGAAGGGAAGGTTATTCAGCAGAAAATGAGATTTAAGTACCTAGGAATAGAAATCTCAGGATATGGTGATGTTGAAGCAGAGGTAAGAGAACAGACAATGAAGGCATCCAGAATAGCGGGTTGTTTGAATGACACAATATGGCGAAACCATAACATGGACATAGAGACCAAAGCAAAAATCTACTAGGCAACGGTAAGACCTATTATGTCATATACCGCAGAAACTCGACAAGACACAGCGAAAACGAAACAGTTACTAGAGACAACCGAAATGAGAGATCTTCGCAGAATATTTGGAAAATCACTACTGGACCGAGAGAGAAGTGAAGATATAAGAAGAACATGTAAAGTAGAGAACATTAACGAATGGATACTAAAAAAAAAGTATGGAACGAACACATTAACAGAATGGACAACGGAAGAATTGTCAGAATTGCACGAGATAAGTCACCGGTTAGCCGGAGAAGCACGGGGCGCCCACGAAAATGATGGTGCGACAATTTAACAGTGCAATTGGCAGAAAAACGTCGCTACGAAACAGGCAACTTGCCTAAACTAAAGAATGAAGAAGAAGAAGAAGATATATTTTCAATTTCATGTTTTGTGTAAACAATATGTAAAATAGTTAATCAAAATTGTTACCGTAAAATATAATTAAACACTTCTTGTTAAATATTTTTTAGACTTCGTTTATTTCAAATAATGTATACCAGTCCGCGTTACTTGCGAAAAATGCGTGGCGGTGGACAGCGTAGCTTAGCTTTTCCGATCACGGTGAAAGCAATACAGTTCGCTATGGTTCGCGCGGTCGGCTAAGTGTTAAAAAGGGGAAAAAATACGGAAAGTGACCTAATGTCATAACATTTGGATTAAGAAAAATTTTTGGATTACTAATAATTATAGGGTTTGGTAGGAGGGTAAGAATTAACCAGTATTAGTCAACTAACCCCATCATTGAAACACCAATTTTTTCGTAAACCATGAGCCGCAATTGTATATAGGTTTCGAGAAATCTATAAATATTTACATTTTCTAATAACAAAAATAGTTTTTCAAATGCTGACACGTTGTACTAAGTGCAACATCTCATCGATTACTTTCCCCAAAAAATTGAAGGGAACTTTTCTCCAGGGCAGAATATATCCATTAATGAAGGTAGGATACCGTAGCGCGGACGACTCAATTACAAAGTTTATAATCCAAGTAAAAGAACCAAAGACGGTTTACTAGGCAGAATAGCATGCGATTCTATTATTAATTATGTATTAAGATTCATATTATGTTGTGGTACAGAACAAAAAGTAGAAAAAACTGTAATGGACTTGTTAAAACTTATTCAACCTATTCGAGACCGATTGCATACTGTGTGTGCAATTTTTTTTTGAGCCAAAAAGACGGATTGCAATCCAGGTGTGCAATAGTAGTAATGAGCAATAATTAGTTATACTGAGTAAAGTAGTCGTCAAGGTAAAACTGCTTTTGAATTAATAGTATCTGTAGAATACAGAAAAACAAAATTTTGCATTGGTTTTGTTTACCTGTCGGTAATCCTGGATATTGTTTGCGAAAACGTCTCAAGCAGTATCATCAACTAACTAATGTATAGCTTCTTTACGATCGGAATATTATTTCCTAAAAATGTATTTACAAATTAAATTTGTTGAGAATGTGAAATTTATTGAAGTTATAATTCTATTGGCGCCTTTGGGAAAATGTGATGAAAATGATTTTTTTCCGAGCGTCAATAAAAACGACACCACGAAGTTTGTCGGTATTTACGATGAGCGGCAAAGCGATTTCAAATTTACGGCATGAAGTCGTCTTTTCTCTTCTTCTTCCTCTTCTTTTTTTCTCAAGCGGGTCACCAATTCAAATACTAATCGTACTCAGCGCTGCTTGACTTAAATGATGGAGCGAGAACTAGTGCTGTTACCGCGCCATGGCCGTTGACGCATAAAATAATTCGATATATCTCCCTTATATTTAGTGAGGACTGATATCTATATTTTGATATTTTTTTATTCTTTCTTATATATATATATATATGTATAAATAAATATGTTTCTTTTCTTTTTTTTGTTAAATAAATAAATAATAAAAATTAGTTGCTTATCTTCCCATACTTCCAATACGTCCCTTTTTTACTTGGACACGCTATATATATATATATATATATATATAAATTAATTTCTTTGTCTTGGTAGTGGTGGTAACTACGGTTTGAATAATTAGTACAACGGTTGATGCTAAGTTGAAACTGAATCAACAAAAATGTACAGCTTTCCTTTATTATGATTATAACTTAAATAATAAATAATAAACGATATAAAATATATAATAAACTTAAAATATTAAACTTAAATAATAAATTAATATAACAAAAATATCTCTACGTGTTTACTTCTCGTCTCACGTGGTTACGACTCTCAAGTACCGCGGCCAGGCGACTTGAACTTGGTCTGAGTGTCAAGCAGCTCCATCTAGCGAGTCGCATTACAGTTTGGATTTATCTCCCCAAACTTACATATATATATTTATAAAATTAAATAAATAAATAAATGAATACAAATATAATAATAAAAGAAAAATAATCGGCTTCCATTCGCGAATATTATCGGTCATCAAGCAAGGAAGGGAACCAGGTTTCTTTATCAACTATATTCTGTGTAAAAAGAAAATTAATAATAATAATAATAATATAATAATAATAATAATAACATAAATTAAAAAAAATATGGAAAATAAAAAATTTACAATGAAAATTACTAATGATAATAATAATAATAATAATAATAATAATATTAAAAATAATTTTTTTTTTGGGTTATTTTTTTCAAGTTATTTTTGAGGTTATTGAGGTTATACTCGCTTTGCTATGCCAAAGAAGTATAACTTCTTACGTGCGTACACAAGTACACACACAAGTTTTTTTTCATTATAATATGTATAAGAAAAGAGAAAGTAGAAACTAAATATAACCCTTTGTTGCGTAGGAGTGTGCTATGTTGTAAAATGGTGGCGATTGAAATTATCATCTGATATGTTGTCGTATCGGATCCTCTCGAATATTCGCGAACCGAAACCGATGAAAAAACAAAAAGATAATAGAGAGGATAATGTATATATATAGGCAACAAAGGAACAGATAGAAAGCAAGGTTTTAAGATAAGAAGCAAGATTTAAAGTATAAGGCGAGATTTAAAGTAAAACGTAAAGTTTAAAAGGAAATAGTAAGATTTAAAGTAATGTGTATGGTGATTATATTAAAATATATATAAATATCCTGATTTTTCTTTACAAAATATTCATTTTCATTACTGAGTTACACTACTTTATTACCTTAAGATATTTTTTAAAAAATTATTTTTCGTTTTTATTATCGTTTATATTCGTTTATATTTAAAATCGTGTATTTAAATCAAAACTAGGGGTAGTAAGTCGCGACTCTCTATACCTCGCTAGCGATAAAAAATTCTCCGAATGACTAAGCTCGTTTATGCTATCACTTTTTCGTGGGTAACCCCCTCCGTGGTTACATTTTGTTTTGGGTATCAGAAGAAGCACGATGTTCGAAAGTCTTTACGTTTGGATTTTGTCCTATTATCACCCTGGTTCTAGTAATACTTTTAGGTGGCGACGAGAACATAGTTGATTTAATTTATTTTAAATAAATATAATGAAACAAAATTAATATAATTTTAAACTTAGTTTTAACTCAGCCTCATTTTAATTCAACGTTAAATTTCAAATGTACCTTGCCAAGGTCTTTAATATTTATATTTGACAAAGTGATTTTTTAATACCCTATAAATTTTAAACAGAGTAATTACGCCGTTGGTTGTTGGTTAAGGTTAATACACAAGTTCAATAATAGTTTCTTCTTACAATATTGCGAAAATATTATCTCCTCTAAATGCGAAGTCAGTTTTTCTGTTTAATTATTTAGCTTAATCCTGTTTAAACGAGATTAGTTAATATTATTATAACTTTTCTTCGTTTGTCCTTGGCGTTTTTGTCTATTTACCAAAACAAGGAGATAGTTTTTAGGCTAAATTTTTTCTATTCTTCAAATGGAATATTCGTTAGCAAAAACAGAAGCGTCAGACTATTCTAGATTTCGTCAGCTTACTTTTTTTTCCTTTAGTTCATTGCCTGTTTAATTTGCCTCGTTCGTTTACAAGTACTGCGTAGCAAAAGTACAGTACCAGGAAATACGGAAAAGTTTTTGTTCACTCTCCTTGACTGCTTAAAGTAAATATAAAACGAACTATTTCTTATAAATGAATTTCAAATTGACGAAATGCTTAACGTATTTCGTCGAATTCCAAAGAGAAATAAAAAACTCTTCTGGCCTAAAATTCTCGTAATGAATTTTACCTTTCGGCTCTCGATAAATAAGACTTTTTTATTAAAAAATTAATACCTGTCGACCCTCAATAAATGAATTTTTTTATCAATTAATTTTATATTTTTCTAAGCCTTGTTTACGACTTTTCGGTTCTAAATAAATGAGATTTTCCGGTTTTGAAAAATATTTAACTTTGTAATTGTCAAGACATTGATTATGACTTTTCGGTTCCCAATAGGTGAGATTTTCCAATACCGACAATTATTTAAATTCAAATAACCTTTCGGTTCCCAATATATGAGATTTTTTAGTTAGAAAACTTACTTCACTGTTACCTGTAATAATATCTTATCAACGTATCTTTTTCGCTCATATTGTTTTTCTCATTATTCAACTAATTTTTTAGACTTTCTATCATTTCTTAAAAACTCTCTCTGTATTATATTCTGTTCTTTATTATTGAAAGCGAAATAACTATTTAATATTATCTAACTACTTTTAAAAAAAGTCTTTATCAATATCAATAATGTATTTTTATTCTACCTTTCATTGCAATCTTGGTGTTTAATCTGCTCTTTGCAATAAAAATATTCTGAGAAGCGAGGAGCACCCACTGTGTGCAATCACCTTATTAATGCGAATTCACTTATAAATTGGGTGATATCCATAATAAACAAGTATTTTTTATTAAAAATGAACAATATAAACAACATAAGCAACAACAAGAAGTCTCCTCCTCCGGACCGTGTTCGAAAAAAATCGCCGTCTTGAATGGTTTGCGAATAATTATCCGTCAGATTCTAGGTGTTTAGTAAAAGTTCTATACAGTTATAAAAATATATATATATTTATATATTTATTTTATTAATATATAATTATTAAAATCGGTGTCTTAGGAAATTTGGACTGGTTAGAAATTCTTTTTGATCGTTATTTTATATATATATAGATTTTGGAACGTTATCAAAATAACGTTCAAAAAGAATTTCTAACCCGTCCAAATTTCCTAAGATACCTATTTTAAAAATTTTATTTTCTGCACAAGATAAAAACCAGTTAAATTAATATATATTAATAAACAGACGTCCTATTTATTAATTAGGATAATGAACTAAAAAAAAAAATTTTAATAAATTTATATTATAAAGTAAAACATAAAATTAAGTTTTCCGACCTAGTATGGCTCATATAATTACCTTGTTTTTTCGATTTGAAAAAAATAAAAAAAAATAAAAAATTTCCGTGTTATGTCAAATGTAGAAAAAAAGATGATCACATTGCAGTTATTTTATTATATTAAATACAGGAATTCTATTAATTAATTGTTTAGATGTAAAACACATTTTTCATGTTTTCTTCATTTGAACAAAAAATATTGAAGGAAAACGAAAGAGAGAACAAAAAAATAAAGGGGTTTCTGAAAACAGAGCAGCACATACGCGATCTATTGTCCTCTACTATTAAGCGGAGTAGGGATTTCAAAGAAAGAAAAAGTTAAGGAAAAAGAAGCTGAAAAGAAATAAAAATGCTTAAATTGATAAGAAAAAATTCATAGACAATAGACGATAGAGGAGGTAAGAAGGTAGTTAAAGTTGGAAATTGGTTAGAACTCTATCACAATGTTAAAATATCGCGTATATCTCGTTTTAAGGTTTCTTAGACTCAAACGATGATTTAAGGAAATAAAAATAAATTTTTTTGTAACGTTATCAAAGTAACGAAGTCTCGTATATTCTCCTAACAAAGGATAAGCGAAGAAAAAATTAATGTCGATATTACGAGAGCGTATAAATCAGTTATGGTAGCAATTAAATGGGTAGCTCTGTATTGTAACTTATGAAGCTGTACAGCATTTTGTTATTTCAAGAAACGTGGTTCAATTTGTAAGGAAAATAGCTTTTCAAAAATACATTATATTTTTAGTTTTTTTAATGATAATTTAAAATAAGAATTATTAACATATAAATTATCACCAAAATCTAAAATAATAGCAAAGTGACGAGAATAGAATTAAAGAAAATGAAAGTCAAAGTTGACTGTTATTTGATAATAGACGAAAATGAACTTATTGTTAGTGATAATTGCATCAATTTTTAATTGAGTGATGTTATTATACACAAAATAGCACCTAAAAATATGCTTGTCCTGAAAGAACAGAGCGCCGTACGTAACATATTAAGAATTAAAGTAAGATTCTTACCATTTTGTGTAGTAGCTCGTGGAATTTGGCTCTTTAACACACTTTCTATCAATAAGAATAAAATGAATCTAGTCGCAGGAAAAAAAAAAAACTAATTTTACAAAAATATTATCTCTTAAATCCGGTTATCTTGAAATTTATTCTTTTACGTTAACGATCAATCTTAAGAAAAAATACACTGACTTAACCTAAAGCAGATACAGACTTATTAAGGAAAAATATAAACGTAAGATTCTATAGTAAAAACGAAAATAACTCTCTTCGCTTCGTGATCCTCTTTATAAACCTACTTCAGCCTCCACTTCCTTGACCAGTTATTCCCCTTCCACAACGAATCAGTTTTCAGGATTTGTGAGCTTTGTTCCTCATTGGATAGTGATACTGACGCCCACGAGGCTCATTGGCTTAGGAAACTAACAAAGAGCTGCCAATTGCCTTCGACGACGGAACTTTCGATCGTAGCAGATAAAAATAGAAAACGATCTAGAACACTACTAAAGATATAATTTTTCGAGTAAAAAAAAATTCCTGAATAAAAAGAGCTGCGTAAATGTAAGTATAGACGTAAATTACGTGATATACTTAAATCCTACCACTTGCTACTATGATACAAGGAAGCAGCTTAATTGCTAGTAAGTTTCGACTCTAAAGTCGAGTATCTTTTGAAATGTATATGTTACTACTAAAGTGCAGAAATCAGTTATTTTGCATATTACTTAGGTATGTGCAAATTAACAAGAGTGATCGATCCGTTAGAATATCGAAAATTATTTAATTTCTCAAATTATCTCGGTAATCTGCTAATTATTTAGATAGTCTGTACAGTATCTACTAGGTAATGATAGTTTTCCTACTATGTTAAAGCGATAATAAGACTTCTTTTGGAACAACAGCAATGTTTGTGTACGCTTAAATTACCATAATAATATTTATTTATTTTTCGACATCTAAAGAATCAAATCAACCCAATCAAAGAATTAACAAATTACTTGATAGAATTAATCATCAATCAATTAAAAAACTATAATAGAAAGAATCAAAAAGTTTAAAATATTATTAAAAGTAACTAAATTAATTTTTAAAACATGATAAATTTGTATGAATATTGAATATATTTTGTCAAATGAAAGAATGAATAGTGTTTATATGTGTGAGACAATATTGCTAAGAAACTATATATGACTTTTTTGTTGCGTACGAATGTGTTTTGTTTATCATGCGACATCGCTTCATGCGTGGTCCTATAAAAACCACCCGAATATTCTCGATCCGGAAGTAAGGAAGATTCTCGAATTTTTATGGTCGGAAATGATCAAGAAACTTTGATTAAGAATGTAAAGAAATAAGAAAATATGATAGGAGGGAGAATGAGTATATATAAGTGACGAAAATTTTATATTGTTTCTAGGAAGAGTTTGTGTGTGTTTGTTATTTATAAAGAAGAAATAAATATGTTTGTATCTTCATTAACATTTACAAAAATTATGATTACTTACTAGTTTAATCGAAAGATTGTTTTTTTTTTTTAAGTACATAGCACTTTGTTTTTTACGACGAGCAGATATTCTTTAATGGGTACATTAACTAGGTAAATAATGAAAAAGTCTTGATTCTGCAAGTTTACGGAGCAAATCAAATAATCTGTAGATTAATTAGGTAATGTGTACATTAACAGCTTTTGAGCTTAACCGGTAACATCTATATTGTTGAAAGAGATTCAGTCTGGACGGGTTGAATTTCTTAATATTCTGTTTAAACGCTTCTAAAAGGGTAATTTTAAAGTGAAAGACAAAGAACCTCTCAAATAGATAAAAAAATTAAAAAATTTTGAATTGCAAAAATTACTCAATGTAAACTCACTTCAAACGATTTTAGAGTTATTGAAAGCGTTAAGTGGTACTTTAATGACTGTTTTAAAACGCTTGCATGTAATGAAAAAAATTCATAACGAAGAAAAATGGTAACCACACCTATAACGCAAGAACAAAATTTACCACATAATATTTTAGAAAAAAAATAAAAAATAAAATATAAATTAATGTTTATTTACATATTTTTTAACTTTTATTTAATTTTAAGTTAAAAAAAATATGTATACTGTAAAAAAATTAATAATAAAGACTCGCTTCATTTAAACTAATATTTTTGACTGGTAAATATTGTAATTAAAATTAAAATAAATAATTATTAATAAATACAAACTTTTTTATATTTTTTTAGGTATCTATTCAATGTCCATTCAGACTTAATAAGATGTTGCTAAAAATATACAAACAATTAAACATATTTATATTACAAAAAATATACAAATAATAGAAATTAGCTTTACTTGAACAAATAAATTCGACTAACTTAGTTGTTCGTATAGTTGTAGTGTTAATGCTGTAAGCAAAATCTCAAAAGTTATAAGAAGTAAACTGCTAACTGTTATTGTGCGCACTTAATATACTACTCGCTATTTGGTGTACATATCTTACTAGGGGATGATCAGGTAGGCCCCCTCCGATTTTTCACAATTTTTGAACATTTATAGTACTCCATGAGAATATTCATTGTGCCATAAACTTGACGTATATATTCAGCTGTTTGCTAAAAAACGCAAATTGAAATTTCACATAGATACGTATTCTTTTAGTTGTGTAGTGTAGTAGTCTACAATAGCGACGCTGTGTGCGCGTGACTGAGGTCGCCGATATCTATATCTTATTTTGACAATAAAAAGTAGCCTTTTTTTTTTCCCAATTTCTATTATGCATCATTGTGAAGTAAGCTTAACAAGATGAGTGTCGTCGCTTTTCACATGATTTGTCTGCCACGCCTACATTTTTTTATATATTATAGAATGCATATTTTGTTAAAATTCTATTTACAATAAATAAAATAAACGGCAATGTATAATGTTGTTTTATCTATTATTTAAAGTAAGGTCACCGGTAACCGTCGAGGCGCTGTAGACCATTTTAGGATTATTTGCTCCTTCTAAATACGGAAAAGATTGCGAAATTTATAGTAACGAATAATTTATGACCGAGACGATTGATTTTATTTGCAGAAGACCTATACACAGACCAAAGAGACCGAATTCCACGAAAAAATATATTATACTTACTCGGTTTATAAAAGTCACAAACTGCTTCGAAGCAGCACCTCCAATGGAATTTTTGGTATTTTCTTAAGATTTTTCTATTTTTTATTTTCTTCGAAATTTCATGTTTGTTTGCAAGAATCTGAAAATGTATAATTTTCAACAAGTACTTGTCTCGTAAATTCAATTATGTTATAAAAAGAAGTAACTCCTCTAACTAATTTTTATTTTATAGAAAAAAACTAGTATGTGTACTTATGTACGCTCGTAAGAAGTTATACTTCTTTTTCGTAACAAAAAACTTTTTTTTACAAGCTATATGCCTTACAACGTTCCGTGTTTGTTTGTGATAGATACTTTTTTTTAGATAAATTTTTATAACTACAGTAATAACCATTACATTACTCTGCATTGGTTTCAGAAATCTCCAAAACTGAAGCAGAGATTTACATGTATTCTGATACTGGACCAAAAGCTCCAAGAGATTATAGTTTAATAAGAATTATTGTAAAAAATAATTTATAAATAACTAAAATGCATTCATTTTTCAATTCTTTTGAGAGAATAATAATGCACATAGTTTCTTCCCAGTGTGAATAAAAAGAAGACGTCTTCCAAAATCGTTAATGATTTCAGTACCGTCGGCTTTTTCTTATTATTGTTGAAAATAATGCGCTCTCTCTTCCAGTAAAATGATTGATCATCTATGCAGACAGAATAAGTTTTCTAATCATTTGAATAAACATTTTTTAAAAGAATTACAATAATCGATTCTTTTTTACATAAGGTTATTATTTTTACCATCTAATAGGTTCTGGTCTTGATTATTCCTCCTAACTGCAGCTGCATTCTATTCGCATAATAATTAAAATGGAAACTCTACGAAGAAAACATTAGTTAGTACAAATTTACAATATCTTCTTTTAAGTTAATAAACAATAATATCTTTCAATACCTACTACGATGATCGAAGATAAATTTTGCGTCAATAAAAAATTTTCTAGTATAATGTATTTCCCATTTTTTTATTTAAATAAGCAATAACTTAGATGAAATTCTTCTTCAATTCTATTATTGGAATACTACTGCATAAAGATTTTCCCAGAGTAAGTAATAAAATAAGGGCAGCGTCTTCCAAAATCTTTAATGTTTGTAAAATTGTCAGAAACTTCTTATCGTTGTAGAAAGTAGTGCGCTTTCTCTTCCAGTTAAATGATTGAACACCTATGTAGAAAGAATAAGTTTATTAATTCTGTGAATATATATTTTTCGAGCGTAATATAATTTTTGTGTTCTACAAGTACAAGATAATTATTTTTACTTTTTAACATATTCTAATCTTGATTATAGCTTGTTAATGTAAGTACATTATTTTCGCACTAGAATTTCATTTTTAATCTTTACGAAGGAGAAATTAGTTATTAATAATCTTTAATTTTTTCCTGTCAATCAATCAACAGTAATGTCTATCATTACCTGGAACGAAGCTATGCCATAAATTTTGTAAAGAAAAGAACTTTTGTAATAGAATGTATTTCCTGTTTGAATTTAAAATTTTTAATGATTAGATTGCATATTTTCATTGAATTTATTGATAGGATATTTATTTTTGTGCTTTCTTCCAAGTGTAAATAAGCATTGCCACGGTTTTGCAGAATATCTCATCATGATAATATTGTCGGACAATATTTAACATTGGTAAAATGAATGTGTTGTCTTTCCTGTTAAATATTTTTATACTTTTACTGAAAGAATCACATTCAGTATATTAATGCTTAGAATAAATATTTTTTAAAACAATTATACTAATCGTTTCTTCTGTATACAATTTTATATTTTTTACCATCTGACAGATTGGGGTCTTGATTATTCCTCGTAACTGCAGCTGCATTCTATTTGCATTATAATTTAAATAGATTCTTTTTAAAGAAGACATTAGTTGATACTAGAGTCTACAATATTTTCTTGTGAGTTTAATCTATAAGAAAAGATAATGACTATGTTCATGAGATTATATTCAACATATTTTTACTTCTTTATAAGAAAAATCAAATATATTGTAAAGTTTAGGAAAAAATTGGGCTGCTTAACTTACTAGACCACGATTCGAACCATGGATATTTCGTTTTCCGTGCAACTGCTCTATCCATGAATTTATCCTGGGCACACGGATCAACCCTCTCACGAATACGTTTTTATGTATTTGGCATGGTTGTCCGCTCGATATCACAATATTTAATATTTCATATAGATTCTATATTTGTTTTGTTTTCTAAAAAGTATTTTGTAAAAAAAGAATATTCAAAATGTAGCTACCATGGACATATTTCGGCATAGTCTTATAAAAATAAAAGAAATTAATGAAATAATAATATAAAATAATATAAAAATAATAAATAAAAAATTATAAATTGTGATAAATTATGAAAAAATGATAAGTTAAAATACATATAATTAATAATAATAATAATATTAAGAAGAATAAACGCAATTAAAGCTATACAATGAAATATAATACAAAAGATAAGACAAGAAGTCAAATAAAGGATATTACAACAAAATCCAATCTATAAAGTAGACTGCTAGAGAATCTAATATCAAAAACACTGACGATATCGCTTCTTACAATTAAAGAAATGTACAAGTTAATAGTTGAAATAAGTTCGTATAGAGTTTCCACTAAACCGAGCTATCAGACGGCTAGCCGAAAAGTTTTAATCTTTTCCTTCCTAACAAAGAGTTTTCCATCTTTGGCAACAATGTCCGACGTTGCCACCGCAATTCTTTCCTAATTTACGAATCGCTTGCTCTTATTTTCTAGTTTCGACTTCGTTAGCCTGTCCTAGTCGTCGGTTGTCGAATTCGTCGTTATCTAGGGGATACGAACAGGCACTACCTATGACAATAGAGATACATAGTTAGTAATCTATCAGTTATATTTCATAATATCGAGCCGTGTGACGTCTAGGATTTTCCTGTCGCAAAGTTCAATAAATAATCTGAACAAAGATAAAAATTTTTAGGACATATTTTTTGAAAGCAAATGAATGCACTTCTGTGTGTTTTTTTTATCGTAACATAGATATGTATATTTATGCATATATCTTATATCTCTATTTGTATAGATTTTTATTGCTTTTTTAAAACTCGTCATTCTATTCCTGATATCTGTAAAAATGACCTTAATTGATTATCCTACAGTAATTTTTAAAAAACTTCTAAATTTAAAATAATTTTATGTAGCAATGTTTGATTCTAATTTATCCTAACATTGCGTATTTTTTGAAATTCATACAGGAACTTCTTTTCCTTTATACTACTTTATTTTCTATTTTTTATTAGGTGTTCATAGTGTTATAATAGCTTTTTTGTTGCTATTTTTAGGATCGATTTATTGTTCTTACCGCAGGTAGGTTGCTAGTCTCACCTTTCTTTATACTCATTCTCAGAATTCTAATTTTTTTTCTTTATTGTTCTTTCCTTCTTTTCATGATTATTCTTACCAGGTTTACGCATATTTCAATAACATTCAATGTGTAGCTATATATTTGATAATCTTGCACGAGGAAAGAAAACCATATTAAATCGTTTACTTGTTTGATACCTATAAATAATTAAATCTATATGGATAAATCGTATATATACTTTGAATAAAATCTAACAATTCAATAAGATTAGTAATATAAAAACATATTCACGTACAACATACACACGTGGACGATCGGACAAGCAAAACAAGCATAAGGCAAGGCAATATATATATTCTATACTCTATATACGACGTTTTTTCTCTCTCTTCAGCTCGGCAATATGAAAGCACAAACGAGCACACATATGTACAACGCTTAGTAGAAAAGAGTAGAGAGGTCAAGAAACACGGCACAAAACAGAGACCGCGATAACAGGAAACACAGTAAACTGTATTCTATCTCATTCTCTCGCAGGCTTAATTCTATAGAAGTATATGTTTGGTTCTTTTTAATATTGGTACGTCATTTTCGTTTCAACACCTGCTTTTTATCGACTGCGCGTTTCATCGATTTGAAATCACAACGATCTTTAAGAAGTTTTCATTTTAAAAACATTAGTTTCACTTCAGTCGCGTGTGGATTCAACGCGCATAATCTGTGCCCCTCCATATCATTTTCTATCTTCCCCTTGCAGTAGATTCTCCTACAAAACCCATAGAAACTGACTTTACGAAATCGCCTAAATTTAATCTTCGTAATTTTTCGATTTTTTGTTTATTGAAACTATAACATTTTCCCTCTTAATATTCATTTTTGCATTATAGATAATATTTCAGTATTATTACACACTACTAGTAATTACCAAAATTTTATTTAATTATTTTCTAGTATTAAAATCAATTAATTTCTTAGTAAAGAAAGATTAACACATAGTACGCATTTACTTAAAAATTACATTATTCATTAATATACTTGAAATATTAAATAATTTTGATCTAATATTTTATTAGATGAAAATATTCAACTGAAACTCATCATCGGACAGGAGCGTTAAAACAAATGTATTTTAATAGAAACAATTCAAAATATTAGTAAAGTACATTAAAATATGTGATATATTTTAAATGATTGATAATTCTCGAGGGAATTGCATATTGTAGTCTAAAAACAAAGAATATAACTTCGACGTACATCTGTCCTCTTCGAAATCAACAGGAGACTAATTTTTTCATCTTAAAAGTAGGTCAAATATTTCTTTTATTGATTCTTGATTATATGACATTTTAAAAATTACATATTTAAAACGAAAATAATATATATATTATATAATATATAAATTTGTAATAAGTGTAGAATTTATTTATTTCAAAGAAATAAACAAGAATCAATAAAAGAATCTTAACTTTTATAGAGGACAATTAGCCAGTATAACAGTAGGTTCCGAAGAGATCGGGGTACGTCGTACTAATCTCCGTGTTTTTACTTACAATTGTATGTATGTTCACATATACACATACACATACATACATGCGCGCGCGCTCTTACTACATTACACTAGAATTTTCCATAATTTCGTTCAACTGTCAAACAACTTGTTGGTTCTATCTCGTTCTTTCTTTATCCCTTCATCTATGGCTCCTTTAAGTTCATGTCGTTTTATAAAATTTTATCGTTGTAGTATTTTTCGGTTTTTTCACAGTTAAAGTATTTCTGTTCTTTTCTTTCCTAGAAATATTATAAAAAAATATTTCTTTAACCTTTAGATATTGTGTTTACCTAAATTCTTTGATATTTATAAAAAGAACAAGGAAACTTTAATGCGAGTAAACTTTTTTTTAAAATGCGTTAGAGAAACTATCGGATTATATCTGTTACTGGAATAATTGGAAATTCAGGCAATGTTAGCAATTCCCAGGCATGCCTTCAATGCAAAGCGTTTTTTAAAAACTTCTTTAGGGCCTATGGCTCTAGTATAATCAACACAAATAGAATAATTCTAATCGCGGGTAATATATGTATTTTACTGACTCTCAAATTCGTTTATGTTGAATATTTATTCTCTTACGTTACCGATCAATCTTACAGAATGTTTCATTAATTTTACAGAATGCATAATAACTTTGTACACTTGTAGTAAGTACATAAGAATATTCGTTATGCATTTTAAGAAAATTAGATATTCAAGCGTTTTCGGAAAAACGGGAATAGAATTTTTGCAAAAATGGTCTTAAGTGTCTCTAATGTCGCCGGATCAATTCCTCAACAAGAAAAAATATTCTTTTTCTGTACATTTTTCTTTTTTGGTTTTCGTTATTGTAAAGTATTTTTAATTAATTTTACTTTTTTTTATAGAAAAAATATGTTATATTAATTTTTTAGGGAATATAATAAGAAAATATTAATTGTATTAAATGCATTTTCCTTAAATTGTGCATTTTGCATATTTGTATTAAAAAGCGTGTGAAGTTTCTTCTTTTTCCCAACGTTATTATTTCATTAATAAATCAACATTATTATGCAAGTTATATAATTAATTATTATAAATAGTATTACAAACAATAAATAACAAACATTTGTTTTTTTTACGTACCTGGAACCATACATTTTTCAGAATAATATTCGTCGTACAGACTCACTAACATAAATTTAATCTGGTTTCATCGATATTAATTATAAATAAACAAAATACAAGTACAGTTAATAATAATTAATAATGTATTCTGTTATTTTGATACAATGAAATCAGCGTGTTTGGTCATATTGCACTGGCTAGCTGTTTGATCGTCTTTTCAAAATTTAAAGAATTTATTCGCAGCGATAGATCTCGTTTTAGAATAGTTTATCGATTACTAACCAAGTATTCTGCTACTCTTGTGCATGTTGATACCAAGATTTTTATAGCTTTATTATTTTTCTTGTTTTCGTGTAACAAACTTTACAATAAAGAAAACAAATAATAAAAAAAGACCAGAAGAAAAATATTTTTCCTGTCGAGGAATCCATCCGACAACATCAAACGCGAAACCATTTTTGCGAAATTTCTACCCTTGTTTTTTCGAAAACGAATAAATATTTAGTTTTTTTTTTAAAGTATAACGAATATTCCTATAGACTACTAAAAGTATGCAAAATTTGAAAAAAATCAAAGAGTGGCCAATCTGACGGTTAGTTCCCATTGTTAGCTCCTTATTAAGTAGTTATATGTACACCTACAAGGCCCTAATTGGTTTAAAGAATTAACAAAGAGTATACATTCTGGAGGTGAAGTCCAGACTACTTCGGATCCACTAATTTCTATGAATTTGCGCCTATAGGTAGGAGAACTGATCTTTTGTTGAAGAGTTATATGCGTTAAGAATGAAAATAAATAAGAAATCTTTAGAATATTTACTTAAGGTTATGCGTACCTTTTATTTGTGTGTAGGGTTATGTATACCTGTTTATTTATTTTTTTCATCCATTCCTTTAGTTTAAGTAATAAAAATATATTAACACTATTTCTACCACGATTTTGTGTATACCTATTTCGACCAAAAGGTGCCTTTTGACACTTTTGCGTTTGACTGCAAATAATTGCGAAAACTGTCGGGATTTAAAATTACCATTTAAATATAAATAATTTGTAAAAAGAAGGTTAAAAACTCCGCCTGCATGATCGCAGATTAGCGATCATGTTCCTGGTCCTAAGCCCGGGAAAAGGAGGAAGGTTGTTGGATCAGGTTAGCTCCCTACCCAACGTAAAAAAAAGATTATGGCTCATAGAACCGACACTCTGCCTCGGAATAGGACTGATCTACAGATGACGACACATGCAAGGAAAAGGACGACGAAAAGGACAACGAATTGGAAAAAAGAACACATAATGCGTCTGGCTACCTGGAACATCAAATCATTTAATAATAAAGATCAAGAAACCCTGAAAGAACTGAAAGATAATAACATCGATATATGCGCCTTACAAGAAACCAAAAAGAAAGGAATAGGACAAATGCAATACGACGACTACTTAGTGATCTATAGTGGTGAAGAAAAACAAATCAGGGCAAAAGAAGGGGTAGCCATCGCAGTTTCCAAGAAATATAAAAACAACATACAAGAGTGCGATTACATATCTTCACGAATATTGGTGGTAAAAATGAAAGCGGAAGACCAAAAATTAAATATAGTGTCAATTTATGCACCCGAAGATAATAAACCGAAAGAAGAAAGAGAAGCCTTCTACGACCAACTACAAAATTTAGTCGGATCATTACCAAGTAACCAACAAATGATAATCCTTGGAGATTTTAACGCCCGCATCGGAAACGAAATGATACCTGGAATAAAAAAAAAATTCAACGAAAACGTGTTAAATGACAATGGAGAACTAATGACACAGCTATGCACATTTAACGAGCTAAGGATTAATAATACATTTTACAATCATAAGGATCACTATAAATTTACATACAGCAACACCAGAAGCTTCAGGTCTACAATTGATTATATTGTTACCAACAGATACATCCAACCAAACCAAATATTAGATATCAGGACGTTAAATTCCGCGAATGTAGGAAGCGATCATAGCCTGCTACTAGCAAAGATAAGAATGAAGTTTAAACCCCAAAGAAATCTTGCCCGAGCAACTCAAGAATTAAAAATAAACATCGAGTCACTATGGAACTTACCAACCAAACAACTATACGAGAACAGGTTGAAAGAAAAAATCGAAAAAAACCCAATAAAAGAAGAAGATAACATAAACATAGCCTGGAAGAAACTAAGAACCAACATTTTAGAAGCTGCATATGAAGCCCTGGGAACACGAACTGTAAAAAACCGGGCTAGAATGATCAAAACTCCTTGGTTCCGCCCAGAGATTAAGGAAATATGCAAAAAAAAGAAAATAGCATACCTTAACTATAGGACATTAAGAACACCTGAGTCATACGAAACGTATAGACGAATCCGGAATCAAACAGCGACATTAGTAAGGCAAACAAAGCAAAATTATTGGGAGATTTTTTCGAAAAGAATGGAGAGTGACTTCTATGGACTCCAAAAACAAATCAGGCGATTTATTAGAAATCAAAGAAAGGAGGTCAATGAAATGATAGAAACAAACCAGATCACAAAAGAAAATTGGATTAACTATCTAACAGAGCTCTATAAATCAGAAGAACGACAAACGGAACTAAATACGCCAGAAATAATAACCAGAAGCGACATTCAAATTGAGTCCAGTGATGTAGAAACAGCTATTCGAAGACTAAAGAATAGGAAGAGCTTAGGGCAAGATGGCATCCAAAACGAGTTAATAAAATATGGTGGCCAACGTCTCACACAACAAATAACATTCCTAATACAAAAAATACTATACCAAAACAGAATACCTGATTAATGGCGAACTAGTACAACTATAGGTATGTTTAAAAAAGGAGACAAAAAGCTGCCTACAAACTACAGGGGAATAAATCTTTTAAACACTTCATTAAAACTAACAACAAAGATTATAACGTATAAAATTAACAGCTTAACGAATCTAGAAGACGAACAGCAGGGATTCAGATCAGGCAGATCGTGCACAGACGCGGTTTTCATCATAAGACAGATAACAGAAAAATCAATTGAATACAACAGACAAGCATATATGTGTTTCATTGATTTGGAAAAGGAATTCGACCGAGTGCAGTTAAAGGATGTTATACACATCCTCTATAACCGGCAAATTCCGAATAATCTTATCAAGACCATAGAGGACATCTATAGAAACAATAAGATCCCAGCAAAGATAAATGGTGCCTTGACTGAACCGATTGATGCAGGTCGTGGTATCCGGCAAGGGGATTCCCTAAGTCCGCTGCTTTTTAACATCATTATGGACGAAATAATAAGAAACGTAAGACTGATAAAAGGATATAAAATGGGCAGTGAAGAAATAACCATCCTATGCTATGCTGATTACGCTGTATTAGTGGCCGAAAATGAGGATGATCTACAACGTCTACTACACTGATTTAACTGCAAAGCCAAATCATTCAACATGAAAATATCGGCCCAGAAAACTAAATGCATGACAACATCAAAGACACCGTTAAGATGCAAACTGGAAATTGAAGGAAAGGTTATTCAGCAGGAAATGAGATTTAAGTACCTAGGAATAGAAATCTCAGGATATGGTGATGTTGAAGCAGAGGTAAGAGAACAGACAATGAAGGCATCCAGAATAGCGGGTTGTTTGAATGACACAATATGGCGAAACAAAAACATGGACATAGAGACCAAAGCAAGAATTTACAAGGCAATGGTAAGACCTATTATGTCACATACCGCAGAAACTCGACCAGACACGGCGAAAACGAAACAGTTACTAGAGACAACCGAAATGAGAGTTCTTCGCAGAATAGCTGGAAGAACACTACTGGATCGAGAGAGAAGTGAAGATATAAGAAGAACATACAAAGTGGAAAACATTAACGAATGGATACTAAAAAGAAAAAAAGAATGGAACGAACATATCAACAGAATGGACAACGGAAGAATTGTCAGAATTGCACGGGATAAGTCACCGGTAGGCCGCAGAAGCACGGGGCGTCCACGAAAACGATGGTGCGACAGTTTAACAGTGCAATAGGCAGAAAAACGTCGTTACGAAACAGGCAATTTGCCTAAACAAAAAGAAGAAGAAGAAGAAGAAGAAGGTTAAAAAAAGGTAAAAAATGGCTTTATCTTTGAATCTAGGCATTTTATCAGAAAAGACTTTCAAATAAAGGTTGTAGAGAATTGAAAAATACATAAAAAATGTTCTACAGTTTATCTTCGTATCTGCAAAGCATTCATATACACGCATGATATAGACATTCTACTCGTATCTGAAACTCATCTCACAGACAAAAACTATATAAATAATCCATACTACACCATGTATGACACAAAACATCCTTCAGGTAAAGCCCATGGTGAAACTGCCATAATTATTAAAAACGAGATAAAACATCATCTACACAGTAAAACAGACAACGATTACCTTCAAGCCACCACAATTACATTAGAAACACAGGCTAATTCAATTAAACTATCGGCTATTTATAAACCGCCAAAACTTAAAATTAAAATCGACCAATGGAACAACTTTTTCAAGGAACTAGGTAATAAGTTTATAGCAGCTGGCGACTTTATCGCTAAACATCCATATTGGGGATCAAAAACCACTGCATAAAAAGGTAAAATTTTAAACTCCTACATACCGAACGCAAACCTAAACATCCTCAAGACAGGTGAATCAACATACTGGCAATCAGCTTCTAATAAAACTCCCGACTTAATAAACTTCGGCGTCCTAAAAGGCCTAAACCTAATGCACTTCAAAACAGAATCATCATTTGATCTCAGTTCAGACCATTCACCTATAATAATAACTTACCAGAACAAACCTATACTACATAAAAAATTATCAACGCTGTGCAATGGGAGCACAAATTGGATGATCTTTAAAGAAACTTTAGAATCCAAATTAAACTTTAACATTCCGCTTAAGACCTCTTTACAAATAAAAAATGCAGTTAACAATCTAACAGATACAATACAAGAAGCAGCGTGGGCATCTATATCCCAAAATGTTTTATTCAGAAAAATTCCGTCATACAATAGCATTATTTTGCATAAAATAAAAATAAAAAGGCAAGTTAAAGCTGGGTGGCAGAAAAATAAAACAAAGAGTAATAAGAGACTACTAAACAAAGTAACTGAAGATGTTAAGCAGATCATATGGGATTATAACAATGCAGAATTCGAAAGATACCTGACATCACTTTCACTTCACAAAGATACAAATTACTCTATCTGGAAAACAACAAAAAGATTCAAAAGACCAGTAAAATCAATATCAGCCATACGAAATTGTGACAGCTCATGGGCGAAAAGCACAGAAAAACAAGCGGAAACCTACGCAACAAACCTAGAAAACATATTCACAGCAGACAACTTCAATATTCATACGTGCACAGACACTAACGTAAATGACGTCGGAAGCTAAACACAATCACATGAAAACATTAATAGCACGACAGTCGAAGAAATTAGAATGCTAATATCATAAATCAAAAAAAGAAAAGCACCAGGTTACGATTTAATAAATGGCAGAATACAAAAGGAACTGCTACCTAAAGCAATTAGGATGCTCACAATAATTTTTAGTGCAGTATTACGAATCCATTACTTGCCAAGTACTTAGAAACTCGCGGAAATTATAATGCTCCCTAAACCTAATAAAGATCCGCATGATCTAAATTCTTATAGACCGATATCGCTCTTACCATTACTATCGAAACTACTGGAAAAATAATATACAAAAGAATGAAACGAATAATTTCGGACAAAAACCTGATTCCTGACCATCAATTTGGATTTCGAAACAAACACTCTACCGTTGAACAAGTAAACCGACTAACTAACACTATAATAACAGTTTTAGAAAATAAGGAGTACTGTTCCGCCGTCTTCATAGATGTAGAAAAAGCTTTCGATAAAGTGTGGCATCAAGGATTACTACAAATAATCAATAAACACTTTTCACACTCGTATTACAAACTCCTAAAATCTTATCTTTTCGACAGGACATTCTACGTAAAAATAAAAGACACTAATTTGAACATCAAATTAATCAAAGCTGGGGTTCCGCAGGGAAGTATCCTCGGACCAATTCTTTACACCCTCTACACGACAGACATAACAATAAACGCTAACTGTACTGTCTTAACATTTGCAGACGGCAATGTTTACCGTAAACAAAGATCCACAACAAGCAGTTCAATTATTACAAAACCAAATCAATTCCCTCGAAGAATGGTTACATAATAAGAAGATCAAAGTAAACTTTACCAAATTTAAACACATTACGTTCACACTTGTGCTTTTAATAATCTGTTTTCCTTTGAATGGGCAGTTGAGTTTGGAAAAACACAGGAAAAACAAAATACAAAAACTACAATTATATAATACAGAAATCCCACAAGTACCAACGGTCAAGTACTTAGGACTACACCTAGATTCCAAACCAACATGGAAAAAGCATATAAATGCCAAAATCGAACAAATTCGTTTAAAAAGAAGACAAATGGCATGGTTAACTGGCAAAAAATCGCCTCTGCGGTCCGTCACCTATCTATCGTCGATCCTGGGATGTGATCGCACTACTCCTGGGATGTTGAATCGTTTACTATGTTCGTTGGAAAAATGAAGTGTTCTCTTAAGCGTCTGGCGAAAGAATAGACCGAATGTCTTCGATAATGGGCCCAGCAGGGCGTGCCCACGCTCGGCGCCGAGTGGTGGGGATATGATCGCTAATGTCGGACTAAGGGCGCGTTTTACAAAATGCTACTTTCTCGCTCACGATCGATTCCGATCGTACATACTCCCCCCGTTGAGAGGGTACCGATCAACAATATTCTCGCCCGATGTGATTATGGCGGGTTAACCCATTTTAAGTTACAGTGTTTAGTCGTAGAATCGCTTGATACAATCGAAACGTCGCTGGCCAGTCGACTTTGCGTCTTACACATTTATACAAATATCGTGTCTTTAAATCATGCGTGAACATTACGTCTGACGTTTACCTACGAGGTAATTTAACTAGTGTTTAATAAAGGGCACACAGTGGTGGCATTACGCTTGATGGTTCCGTGTATCGTTTTCACGGTTACGACCCGAACTACCTCGTCCTCTCCAGGGTGCACGTCGGTGATCCGTCCCAGTTGCCATCTCATGCAGGGTTGATTCTTATCGATGAGAATGACAATCATACCCTCCTCGAGCTTATACTGTGAATTTGTCCATTTCTGACGTTTCTGCAGCTCGCGTAAATATTCAATGTGCCATCGTCGCCAGAAATCCTGCCGCACCTTCGTGATGTGTTTCCATGAGGATAGCCGATTGGATGGAACATTCTCATAATTTTCCTCCGGTGACATATTAAGTGGTTTTCCAACTAAAAAATGAGCAGGTGTTAGTGCTGTCGTATCGTTTGGATCTGATGAGATGGGACACAACGGTCGCGAGTTCAAGATGGCTTCAATCTCTACAGCAAAGGTATTCAACTCTTCGTACGTGAATAAAGTTTCTCCTACAACTCGTTTGAAATGATGTTTGAACGATTTGACGGCAGCTTCCCATAGACCTCCGAAGTGGGGTGAGAGTGGGGGGTTGAAATGCCACGATATTCTTTGGTCGGTCGCGAAATTGTGGATCTTCGTCTTATATTCGTCGGAATTGATTAAGGCATATAAATCCTTTAATTGATTGTTCGCCCCAACAAAGTTAGTACCGTTATCCGAATACACGTGGGCCGGAAAGCTCTTCGTCCCGTAAAACGCCGGAAGGCAGCGAGAAATGCGTCTGTTGACAAATCACTAACTAATTCGATATGCACGGCCTTTATGCACATGCAGACAAAGATGCACCCGTATATCTTAACGCGACCTTGATTACGATATTTCTTCTCTTTCGCGTAGAGGGGGCCGAAGAAATCTACTCCAATATGTGAGAACGCGATGTTTTCTTGGACGCGAGCTTTCGGTAGATCGCCCATTTTATACTGAATACCTGACGCGCGGAATCGAATGCAGCGTACGCAATTACGTATGATTTTTCGCACTTGATTCTTGCCATCTAGAGTCCAAAATCGTTGTCGCATAGCATAGAGGGTAGTTTGTATGCCGGCGTGGAAATTCTGTTCATGGAACTTTCGAATGAGAAGATCGGTCACATGGTGTCGAGATGGTAACAGTATTGGACATTTCTCCTGGAACGGTAAATTCGCGTTTCTCAGTCTACCTCCTACACGAATCAAACCCGTTTCGTCAATGATTGGATTTAGCGCGGCGAGTCTCGTAGTCTTAATTTCCCCTGTATCGATCAATTTTTTCTTTTCGTCTCGAAATTGTTCGTCTTGGACGAGTCTTAATATCTGCAGTTCTGTGTCGATTATTTCCGCGGTCGAGATTTCTCCCCGGTATAAGTTTGTTTTGAGCCATCTTCTGCATCGTGCTATAGTTTTTAATAGTCGCGTGTAACTGGAAAATCGTTGAAATATGCTTCCCGGTTCGATACGCGTCATGAATACCGAGAGTTTTTTAATTTCAGGCAATTCATCTATCTTTATTTCAACCTGAGTTGGCCATTCGGACTCCGGTCGTCTGAGCCATGAAGGACCGTGAAACCACGAATCATTTTTTATAAATTCGCGAGGAAGTTGTCCGCGAGATAATGCGTCCGCGGGATTGTTTTCCGTTCGTACGTGCCGCCACGTGATTCCTACACAAATGTCTTGGATTTCGCGTACGCGATTCGCCGCGTATAGTTTCAATGTATTAGATGATCTCTTTAGCCACCCCAATACGATCATAGAATCGGACCAGAAAATTATCTTATTCGGTTTCAATCCGCACGATGTCCGAACTTCTCTATATAATCGAGCAAGTGTCAACGCTCCACATAATTCTAATCGCGGTATGGTCGTGTCCTTGAGCGGAGCCACGCGGCTCTTAGCGCATAACAATCGTACGTGTATATTACCGACTCGATCTCGCGATCTCACGTATAAACTACCACCGTATCCTACTTGACTCGCATCGCAAAATCCGTGAATCTGTAATTCGCTATAATTATCGGCAGTCAGCCGCCTTTCGATCGTTAAGTTATCAACTAGTGTTAATTGTTCCGCGAACTTTATCCAGGAGGAATGTAATACGTTGGGTACCGATTCGTCCCAATCGACCTTGGTTTTCCAGCAATCTTGTATCAAGATTTTGGCTGTTAACACGATGGGTCCTAATAATCCGAGTGGATCATAAATTTTTGCGATCTCCGACAGAATCCGTCGTTTCGTCGTTCTTTCGCGAAGATCTATAGGCGCGACTGAATAAATTAAATGGTCATGATGGGCGTTCCATGAAATTCCAAGGGTTTTTAGAACCGGGGTTTCTCCGGAGAAGAATTCGACATCGACGTTTTTCATCTCTAACCCTTCGAGGATTGTTCGGTAGTTGGAAGCCCATTGGCGCATGTGAAAACCGCCTCGTTTTAATATCTCGATAGTCTGATCGCGTATCTTCCTTAACGTCTCAATATCGTTAGTTCCCGTGATAAGATCGTCAACGTACAAATCTCTATTTAGAATTTCGGCTCCGATTGGGTATTTAGCGCCTTCGTCTTTCGCGAGTTGTTTTATAGTCCGGATGGCGAGAAAAGGAGCTGATGCTACACCGAATGTGACCGTATTGAGCTCGAATGTCCTAATCTGGTCGTTGTGAACCCAAAATATACGCTGATATTGCCGATCGTCCGGATGTATCCACACCTGACGATACATTTTCTCTATATCCGCGGTCAACACATATCGATACGTGCGAAATCGTAATAAATGTTCGACTAATGTGTCCTGTATCGTGGGTCCGACTAGCAATGTACTATTGAGGGAGATTCCCTGGCTATTTTTCGCGGAAGCGTCGAATACGACTCGTACCTTTGTCGTCGTGCTGGTTGATTTGATGACGGCGTGGTGGGGGAGATAGCAGCCTCCGATCGGGTCGTCTCCTATTAGTGACATATGTCCTAATGTTATGTATTCTCGCATTGTACGCTCGTATTCGTTCCGAAGTTCGGGGTTCGTGTTTAATTTTCGCCAAAGACTGTGGAAGCGACGCAAAGCTATATGGCGTGACTCGCTGTAATCGTGTCCCTCTTCGCGGAAAGGTAAACGCACTATATACCGTCCCGTTTCGTCGCGTTTCGTATTTTTCTCGTAGTGTTTTTCGCATTCTACCTCCGTCATAATCTCCGTTCGGGTCGCGATCGCGTCCTCAATTAGCCAGAATTTTTCCAATTGATCTCTCAACTCGGTCGTCGCGAAAAATGCGGTCTTTCTCTTTTGTTCGTCCGACTCTATTCCGCCGACGACTACCCAACCTAAACGTGTTTTTTGGAGTAACAAATCGCCGCGCTCTCGCGATAGGTGAAATTGCCCAACGGACATGAGGGATAACGTGGCTCCGGAACCTATCAAGATGTCGACTGGTCGCGGCAAATGGAACTGAGGGTCTGCTAATTTTCGATTAGTCGGAATTTTAAAGAGTTCGCGTGGAAAGACTTCGCTCGGAACTTGATCAGCTATTTTGGGAACGATGAGCAATGAAAGATTCCTTTTGTATCGGTTATCTAGTGATTGGATTGTTATTTCAATAACACCTGTTGAATGAGTGTGTGTATCGTTGATGGCATGTATGGGAATTGAATACGGCCTAATCGGTAAGTTGAGTTCCCTCGCTACGTCTTCGGTAATGAAATGCGCTGCTGCACAGGTATCTAATAATGCGCGGCACTGTCTATATGTTCCGTCTCCCTTTTTTACGCGACACATTGCACTCATAAGTAATTGATTCGGTATATTTCGCGTGTTAACATGGAAAATTGGTGTTAGTCATGTTGAATTACGGTCGGTCTGGGACACAGTCGCGGTTGGTTCCTGCTTCGGAGACATGCTTTCAAGTTTCTTCGGTAGATTATTGATATCGGCCCGATGTAATGACGTGTGATGTGGTTTACGACAAATTTGACAACTCGAGGATTGACAAGCTCCCTGATGTTTCCCTAGACAATTTACACATAACCTATGCCTTCGTATCACCGCCCATCTCTCGCGCGGCGTCATCCGACTATATCGACTGCAGCGGAATAATTGGTGGGAGTTTCTTCTACAAATGACACATTTCGACGTCATATTGGTGAGGAACGTACGTGTGGGTTGTATATTTTGTCGTTTCCGCGGGTGTAGTGTTGTCGGCGCGATAGCTTTACGTTTTTCGTGGGGTTCGTCTCGCGTAGGCCTGGGCATGCCCGATGATGCAAGGTTACGTAGTTCGATCTCATTTAGAAATTCGTCCATTTCCTCGAGGGTTGGGTATTTATCTGAATTAAGTTGCCGATCCCACTCCTCTCGAACGTTAGGTGTTAAAAGTCGCTCGATGATACGAACTAGAATGGCGTGGGGCGCGTTGAATGAATGGATCGTTTGAAAATGAGCTCGGATCGTATTTCTGAGTTTCGTTATTCCTAATGCCGACTTATCCGCTGCATATACTAAATCTAGCGCGGTGTCGAGGTATCTCGCCAGAATGACGCGATTCCGATCATATGTTTTCAATAGTGTTTCCCACGCCTTCTTGTAACACGATCCGTTTGCTGGAAATGACTTGACCGTCTCGAACGCGTCGCCCTTCAGGGAGTCTCGGAGATAGGTGTGTTTCTCTAAATCAGACATATCGGTTCGCGCATCTACCAAGGTTAAAAAACCATCCTTAAACGAAAGCCATTTCTCTAGGTCTCCGTCAAATTGCGGTATCTCAATACGTCGTAATTTAATCTGTCGTTCTGCGGTCGTGATGTTACTCGTAGCCGTGATGTTACTCGTAGCCGTGCTGGCATCGCTCGCGATATTAACCGTGGATGGGTTGCTCGCGTCCAATGTCCTCCTGATTGCGTGATATCTATCTAAAAGCTGATCTAAATCACCGAACTCTTCCTCCGTATCACTATCTATACATTCCTGATGTAATTGTTCGTATGTATCTACTTGATGAGTTATACGTTCGAGGCGAGATGACGTTTCGTCCGGATGTAACTTTCCTTCTTCAATTGCCTTTTCTAAATATGTTAACCGCGCCTTCAACGCCGCTCGTGCCCGACTGAGTTGGTTTCGTTCCATTTTGTACCGATGTTAATTGTTTTACTTTTCGAAGATGGATTAATTAATTTATGGCAAGGCAAAGAATCGATATATGAAATTTTATAATAGCGCGCTGGGTTCCCTATCACGCGGTTACGGTCCTGAATTGTGAGTTGGTAAAGAGGGGTGGTATGTTTACCGAACGTGGGGTCCTACGACGTCACGATTTCTTTGTCGCCTAATCTTATGTTTGAAAAAGTATCGTTGCTAAGCGATGTAACCGTAGAAACTGTTATCGCGCTCTTTGTTCGAAGACAAAGCGATTTCGGAACCAAGGAATAACGATTTTACTAATAACACGTGTTATTTCCGATGAATTTAAAATAGAATTGTATGAATCGATTCCTATTTTTTATTATAATAATTTGGTAAGAAAGATGAGACCATGAATACTTATATTAGAAATTGCGAACTTCTAAGGGGTTCGAAGACGCAATTTAATGTGCAATATTTATTAATTTTTTGAAAAGCGGATACGCATAATGAGCGTATGCACAAATGATTGAATCTACTTATCTTTTATTCCGAATCTTTTGTAACAACTAGCTCGACTGGATGGCGAGGGTGTTCATGAAGTAGATGTTCTCAACCTCGTTGTTCTTGAATCCGTTGTACTCAATCTACTGCTACCAAATACGCAGATTCGCTCAAACCAGAGATCAGGAATTCATACCTCACAGGAGGCACCAAAATGTATTTGCCAAAAATTCCTCCTACGTGGAGTCCTCCGGCGATTGGATTCAGCTAATTGTGAGGAAGGTGAAAGGGTAATTAAAACCAAATAAAACACGTGGTTGAGCCAATAAAAATGCTAATGCTTTATTGGCTCATCAGGGAAAAGCCTTACGGCATAAAAACCCTGTTCGAATATTATATTACGTTGAAATGATGATCAACCACGGATAAATCCGTGGTTAACTTCTCCTCTCTCTATCAGCGGTCACCTACGGGCAAAGCACGTGGTGCCGCTCCTCTCGTTTATTCGTTCAGATAATTGGTACCAATAAAGAACTTTCTTACCGTTTCGTATCGCCTCTCCCTTTCTTTATCGTTAATTACCGCCTCTGCGGTCCGTCACCTTTATCGTTAATTACTGCCTCTGCGGTCCGTCACCTATCTATCGTCGATCCTGGGATGTGATCGCACTACTCCTGGGATGTTGAATCGTTTACTATGTTCGTTGGAAAAATGAAGTGTTCTCTTAAGCGTCTTAAGCCGAGTGGTGGGGATATGATCGCTAATGTCGGACTAAGGGCGCGTTTTACAAAATGCTACTTTCTCGCTCACGATCGATTCCGATCGTACAATGGCTTTAGTGTTTTTTCCCTTTCATGCTCTTAAACACACATACCCTCTCTCTCTCTCTCTCTTTCTCTCACTCTCCCTATCTCTCTCTCTCTCCTTATGTCTCTCTCTGTCTATCTCTAGTTTTTCGATCTACTAAGAACCTATCGAAATCACAGCACATACGAAAGTAAATAAATCTAACGAAACTGAAAGGGTGAGAATAGAAAAATTGTTAAAGTTAGTAAAGTATATATTGTCCATTAAATATATATACGCAAAATGGATATTAACACGTTGACTGCCATGTAAATCACCGGTGACCTCAACACGACCGTTAGTAAAAATACATAATTAGAGTAAACATCGATTCTGATAAATTTTTTAGTAATACTATTGATTTTAAAAGAGGTTGAAGAAATTTACGGCTACAGAGCATGCAAAAATAATTTTGTTATTACAAGAAAAATAAACATTTTACTTGGAAGCACTTCAATGAGTTACATTGAGACACGGTAGGCAAAGAAAACGTGAACCAAAACAGTCAACACTTTCCGAATAATTTTTAATTCGTGATAACGTCTTTTCTGTACGTTATTGCTTGATAAAATACAATCGTCAACATTAGCACATTGTACTAAATATTTTGCTAACTTCATCCTAAGATCGAGAATTGAAATATTTTTCTGAGTTACTTGTTTCTATAACACAATCAAATTTGCAATGCAAGTACTTGTTGAAAACTATACATTTACAGATTCTTTCAAACAAAGAAAAAATTTCGAAGAAAATATAAAATAGAAAAATCTTAAGAAAATACCAAAAAATCCGTGGGAGGTTCTTCGAAACGATTTGTGATTATTATAAACTGAGTAAATATATTATATTTTTCGTGAAACTCGGTCTTTTTGGTCTTTGTATATGTCTTCTGCAAATAAAATCAATCGTCACAGTCAGAAATTATTCGTTGCAATAAATTCCTCAATCTTTTTCGTATATAGAAGGAGCAAATAATCGTGAAATGGTCTGCAGCACCTCGGGGGTCACCGGTGACCTCATCATAGATAATGTATAAAACACAATTATAGAACATCGTTTATTAGTTGTAAACAAAATTTTAACAAAATATGTATCTAATAATAGAAAAATACGTGTAGGCGTGTGGCAGCAAACATACGAAAAGCGCGCGACAGTCAACGTGTTAAGAAGGATAGATAGAAATAGAAAGAGGGAGAGAGAGAGAGAGAAAATTAGATGAGTCAGAACGAGATTAGAACATCTCGTTGAGCTCGTAATCCTTTGAACTCCTGTCTCGCTCTGTATGTCACAAAACACGCGTCCTAACGCACTCAATGTTGTTTGTGAAGGGGGGTGATGACGGAGAGGAATTAAAAGAGCTACTGGTTGTGCGGTTGATGCGACACCAACACCGACGCCGACGACGCCCTTTCAATTTAACTATTCTCATCTTTTTCTCTCTTTTCTATCTATCCGCCTATCTATAGGTGTTGTCTCCTTTTAGTTTCCAGATACGCCTTAAGCACTGCCAGTCGACCTGGAGCTTCTTCTTCTTCTATCTTTGTGTCTCTTTTTCTCTCTCTTTATTTCGTTCTCTTTGCTATTTTCATTTTATGTCTTTCTTTATCCGAAAGGTAAAACGGCATCTTCTTCTCTTCCCGCTTTCTCTCTGATGTTAGCTTCTTTTTTTT
The DNA here is from genome assembly GCA_010416925.1 of Polistes metricus. Taxonomy (NCBI): domain Eukaryota; kingdom Metazoa; phylum Arthropoda; class Insecta; order Hymenoptera; family Vespidae; genus Polistes; species Polistes metricus. The sequence goes on from QUOH01000053.1 coordinate 581,271, forward strand.
TTCGTCTATCTTTATCAGTTCGCTTTAACTAACCTCGTACGGATTCGAAGTCGATCGTAAGTTGCTTGATTCTTCCTTTTTTTTTATCTCCAATTAAACACATAGCATTTTTTTGTACGTGTAGGTAGCCTAAGTGGATTTTTAATTAACCTTAGCGCTGCGTGTTCTTAATTTATAAACTTATTAATAAATTTTATAATTTATAAACTTCGCTTATAGGTTGGGGATTGCGTAAGACTACAACCTCGAATGGTTATCTCTCTCTCTCTCTTTCTCTCTCTTTCACTTTCTAGCTACCTTTTACTATATTTTTCTCTCTTGTTACCTTTCTTGGTGGAAGTAATTTTCGTTCTATTATGTAAAGGTTTGATTGTTCAAATTCATGCTTTTCCTAGTTTGTTGCTTAAAAAGTGTACGCCAGGTGTTTAGTAACGCCGTGTGGTTATTATGAATTTACGTATAAGTAGGGGAATTTTACTATACACTGTATAAATATTAAAATTGTTATTCTTTTTTGTATTCTCATGTTTCCTGTAAAAAGAACAATTTATACAGATAGATTATAAAAAGAAACAGACAGCGTGTATGTGTGATAAAATTTTTGAAAGTATACTTCTCTCAGCCTGTTTTAAAAGAAATGATGAGAGTGAATTTTTACGATGCGTGCGCACCCCGACAAAACAAACTTCCGAAAGCGATCAACGTCTTTCGGTATTTACGATGCACGGGCAAAGCGATTTCCAATTTACGGCAAGGGGTAATTCGATATATCTCTCTTACATTTACTGTGGACTGATATCTATATTTTTATATTTTTTCATTACTAAAGAACGAGCGTGGATTGACGAGGATTTCCTTAAAAATTCGTGTGGCACTCAACGTGTTTGTTGAACGACCGACAACTTATATCGGTACTCCGGTGGTTTTCTTGTCGTTGAAAATGCACTTATAGGTGGATGTTGGGAATCGTTTATTTATGAGGAATGAGGATAGGTGAAAATAAATTAAAATATATTTTTTGAGCCCAGTCAGTACTAATAATTACAATTTATTTGGCTCGTTGCAGGGAAAAGCCTTTTGGCATAAAAACCCTGGTTGAAATACAGTTGATTAAGATGTGTCGCTGGCTTGCCTATCGGCAGCTATCGATGATGATGATATTCCAAAAGCAGAATATAGTTCTAACCACGTGCCTTCTTCCTTTGTTCCTTGGTTCCACTGATGTAATAGTAGCGCAGGAGTGTAGCACTCTTGGATGTGATCGCTCGCAGGTCTCGTGGTAGAATAGCATTTAAGTGTGAAAGCACGCGGCTTTTATAGAAAGAGACGATGAAACGCGCGGACCAATTACCGAAAAGTTAGATAACGTAGCTGTCGATGCATATGATTGGACTAATAGAAATGGTGGGAGAACTCGTGCTAGAAGAAAGAAAGTGCCCTGAAAGGAGCTCGCTGCGCTCCTTTGTTACACCGTAACTAAGATGTTTCTTTGTCGCTATATCTCGGCACGCGTCAATACGTCTCGAAACGTCTCGAAACGATTCTCACTCACTCGCTTGCGTAGAATTACGCAACAGTGTTAACGATCTATGTACGATCCGTAAAGATTGCAAATTCTTAGCGTAAATTCGAAATACGCGCCTCAATCATTTTGAGATTATCGAAGTAAGAATATTCTTTCTTTGTGAGAATATTGAGAATATAGAAATGTTGTTATCGCCCCTCCCTACTCTTCAAACCATTGCAAAGCACGCCCTGCTGGCTCCTCAACGAAGACACTTGTCCTATTCTTACAATAGTTTATTTTAATTATTACATACGATGGTGATTGATATTAGTAAAACTGTCAATATCTTTAAAAATATCTTCGAAAACATTGATTATTTGTGAATATTAGTAATAAAAGTCTTTTTTAAAGGTAAGTGAGGTATGTATTATTATTTATTAGTTTGTTGATGTTAACTGAGGTATGTATTATTATTTATTCATTTCTTGAGGTTAACTGAGGTATGTATTATTATTTATTAGTTTTAATTCGTTTCATTTCTTCTCTATAGTGATCATCAATTTAGGTTGAGAATGAATGAACCGGATAACATGCTGTGCGATTTTTGTTAAGCCTTAACCATATGATGACAATTTTCTGATTTCAATCTAAGTATACCGATGAATTACAAATCGTTCTCTTTATCCTGATATTATAACAGACAATAGTAAGTAGAATATATATAAAGTAATGTTTTGTATATGTATTATATTGTTTTTTAATTCAATTTATGTGCTCTGCTTCTCTATTTTTATTTTTTATATTTCATACATTAACTACTTTCTTAATTAACTTGAGCTAAGTATGCGGCTTTACATTTTTTATTCCAATCAAAGACCGCTACACACCCTAGGAAGACTCCATTTCAGCATCGGATCTATGCATATAAATTTCATTTTCCAATGAAGTTAACGATATAAAAATTTCTTTTAACTAATGTCTTCTTCATAGAGGATTCATGTGAATTATTATGTGAATAGAATTCCTCCACAGTTGCAGGAATAAGCAAGACATGAATCTATTAAAAAGTAAAAATAATAATCTTGCTTCTAAAAGAAACAAATATTATAATTCTCTTGAAAATTTTTTTAAAAAATATTTATTAAGAGCATTAGAAAACTTATTCTCTCCGCATAGATATCAATCATTTTACTGGAAGAGAGAGCGTATTATGTTCAACAATGATAAGAAGAAGCCGACGATACTGAAATCATGTAGATTTTGGAAGACACCGTCATCTTTTTATTTACACTTGGAAGAAATTATGTGCAATAATGTTCTATCGAAAGAATTGAAAAATGAATGCATCTTAGTTATTTATAAATAATTGTTTACAATAATTATTATTAAATTATAATCTCTTGCAGCTTCTTGACCAGTATCAGTATATATTTGAATTTTTGTTTCAGTTTTTGAGATTTCTAAAACTAATAAAGGGAAGCGTAATGACTATTACTTTCCTTATAAAAATGTTTTCAAAAGAAAGTGTCAATAACAAACAAACATGGAACGTTGTAAGGCGTATAGACTGTAAAAAAACATACATAAGTACTCACGCTAGTTTCTTTTTTTTTTTTTAATAAACATTAACAGTAATTTAAATTTCCATAAAAATAATTCCACCACTTATTTTAACACTATTTCTAGCACGGTTTTTTATATAACTATTTTAACCGAAAGGTTTCTATTTACACCTTTAGTAGAAATGGAGTTATAGAACAAGAAATTAAGTTTCATTTACATTTTTTGAATAAAAATATGTAATATTGATTCTACTGTGATATGATTCTATTGAAAGCAAATATTTTAGGAATCAGTTGAATCTAGAATAACAAAAAGTAAAAATGTTTTAAATTGTTGTGTTTAAATTGTTTAAATTTTATATAAGAAATACGTAGTGGTTTCATGAAATATCAATATTAATTAAAATCGTAAACGTTTAAATTAAAGTGTGATCTTTTATTTGAAAGTTTGCAACGCAAATAATTTTAACAAAAAAAGGATTTTGTAATTTTGCAAATCTATTGATTTTATCAAAGTTTAAAGCGGTGCCATTCTTTATATTTTAATGATCAAATTATTACAAAGTTTTGTCTATAATTACATAAATTATGGAGTATCGAATGGATTATTTTTTCATTCGTCTCTCTATTCCTTTTTTCCACGTAAATCTGCCAGGGAAATAGATTTAAAAATATCCCAACGGGTTACTGATACTGTTATTAGTACGAATCGTACTAATTTCTTTCTTTATCTAACTGATCAATATCCGAGTCTTCATATTAGAACAGAAATCTTAGTTCTATCAAAAATCACGTCGGTCATAATATTATCCTTTACATTTTTTACAACTCGTACAATAATGTAAATTGTAAATAGTTCGATTACTATAAACCATTACCATTGAAATTATAAGTTAATAATTCAAATTTAAAATTATAATTTCAATTAGTAAGAAATAAAATCTGGAAATGTCAAAAAACAAACAAAGAAAAGAAATAAATGTTCTCCTGGGATGAATAAGAAAAAGATTGTGCTGCGACATACAATCTCATTTAAATATTCACAAATAATTACTACTCGTTTTATATCGTCTTTTAACGTTGGATGTTTTATATTTGATAAATTCTGTTACTTTTTACACAGGATATAATTGTAAATGTTCGTTTTATTTTGTATGTCATAAAATATAAATAATGCACTACGATAGAAATGGAGGGTGTGTCTTGATTTGGACGTGAGATTTTTAGATCACTTTGTTTGTGTGACACAGGCGGATGTTAAAGTACGGTTCACTTCCGTTTCATTCTTCTGTTATCGAACTTATTTCTTTCTCTATGTAGGAAATTACCTTTCTCTAACTACATTATGTTAAATTCATTACATTATCGTGATATATATAGGGTGCCGTAGTTTTTTCTTGCTAAACGTTACCAATATATTTTACAAGCAAAAATAAGACAAAATATCATTTAAACATAAGCTTTTCAATGCTTTATTAAAACGTTGTAAACAAAAATATTAAATAATGATTATCTGGTATTGTTTGTTACTATCGTACGGATTGAACTCACATAAAATTTCATTTAAAAATGCTACCCGTTATCATGAATATAGAACAAAAATCTATGAAAAATGTAACTTATTGTATTACTAATTTCATATTCATTTTTTTTCATTTCTGTAAATAAATCACAAATTTGTTGTTATAACTTTGGACAAAATAACAGTTCCCAATCATTTCGTATTTTTAATTATAACTTTTTAATATAATATTTAAAAGTGTATGTTAATATAAAATTTTTGTCTTATTTTTATTTATAAAGTATGTTAGTAATATTTGGCGAGAGAAAATTGAGATACCCTGTATATGATATAATAAAAAAACATTAAATAATATAATAATAAAATAATAAAGTAAAATAAAATAACATTTTATATACCCAAAAATATAGTAAATCAAGATATATAATATATATCTTGAAAATATTGAAAAGTATTGAGTGAAGTAAATAATTTAGTAGTCAAGTAATCTTAATAAATAACAGGACAAAGCCCTAATAAAAAGAAAAAGAAGAAGAAAAAGTAACCATAAATTGAAACTAACAATAATTGTAAAATAATGGATGATAGAGTTACGTCCTGTGGCTTAATAAAAGGTATGGTCTATTTTTGGTCAAGCTTTGAAGTCTTTACCAGGAAATGGTCTAAAGAATTGCGACTGGATTGGCGAGTGTTGAGATTTGAATGTGATAAACTGAAAGGAAAGAGGGTAGTTAAAATATGAACTTCATTGGAGTTCTATTGCATTGAAAGTAAATAATTAAATATTAAAGTAAAATGCTTACCTTTTTCTACTGCTGGTGGGATAGGCCTCTGGTTCTGGTTTAATCAACACAAGTAGAATAATTCTAGTCGCGAGTAATAAATGTATTTTACTGACTCTCAAATTTGTTTTCTTTTTTCGATTTTACAGAATGCAGAATGCGGACTTATTAATAAAAACAGAATATAGACTTATAAACTGAATACGGTCTTATTAATTAAAACAGACTTACTAACTAACTAGGAGACCGTTAGATTGACACATCTTAGTTTTTTTCAAGCTTTGCAAACTTGTAATAAGTACATGAGAATATTCGTTATACTTTTTAAGAAAATTAGATAATCAACCGATTGCTTAAAAACAGGAATAGAAATTTTGCTAAAACGATCTCGTGTCTTTAATGTTGCTGGATCGATTCCTCGACAAAGAAAATATTTCTTTTTTTATTTATTTTATTTTTTTTTTCGTTATTGTAAAGCATGTTTAAAGAATTTTCTTTTGTTTCTCTATAGAGTATATTATATTAATTTTTTAGGGAATATAATAAAATAAAGGTGCATTTGTATTAAAAAGCGTGTGAAGTTTCTTCTTTTTGTCAACGTTATTATTTTATTAAGAAATCAACATTATTACGCAAGTTATATTAATAATTATTATAAATAGTATAACAAACAATAAATACCAAACAATAAATTTGTTTTTTTACGTACCTGGAACGATACATTTTTCAGGATAATATTCGTCGTACAGACACACTAACATACATTTAATTCGATTTCGTTGGTATTGATTACAAATAAAACAAATACAAGTACAGTTACTAATAATTAAAGATTTATTCTGTTCTTTTGTTACAATAAAATCAGCATAGTATTTAGTCATATTACACCGGCTGGATCTTTAATTATCTTTTCGTAATTTAAAGAATTCATTCGTTGCGATAGATATTGTTTTAAAATTGTTTATCGATATCTAACAATGCATTCGGCTACTCTTGTGCCAGTTTGATCTCAAGATTTTTATAGCTTTATTATTTTTACTGTTTTCTTATAACATACTTTACAATAACGAAAACAAAAAAAAAAAAAGACAGGAAACAAATATTTTCTCTGTCGAGGAATCGATCTGGCAACATCAAACGCGAAACCACTTTTGCGAAATTTCTACCCTCGTTTTTTTGAAAACGACTAAATATCTACTTTTTTAAAAAACTACAACGAATATTGTCATGGACTACTACAAGTGTGCAAAGTTTGAAAATAATCGGAAAGAGGTCAATCTGACGGTCCCCTTTATATTAACTTATTGGGTGGTTACATTGACGCCTACAAGGTTCATAGATTTAAAGAATTAACAAAGAGTGTACCTTCTAGAGGTGAAGTCCAGACGACTTCGGATCCACAATTTTCTATTAATCTGGGCATATGGGTAGAAGTATTGATTCTTTGTCGAATAGTTTATATTTCCTAAGAACGATAATAAATACAAAATCTCTAAATTATTTACTCAATGTTATACGTACCTTTTATTTGTAAATGGTACGACACGAGCATGGGAAATGTTTGTTTTGTCATCCGTTTCCTTAGTTTAAGTATTAAAATTATATCGAGTACCTGATTTAAAAGATTCGACGAGAAAAATCCGGAGCTTAACAGGTAAAAAGAAAATCCTAGGACGTAAGGATAGTACGCAGAAATTTGTATTTTGTTAAGAGAAAAGTTTTTAATTGGAAACATTTTATATTTACTGTAGAGTAAAGAAACCCCGTAATATTTTAGTGAAAGTAACATTTGATTGCAAAAAAGTAGTATCAAATCAAAGTAATTAATTTGTAAGGAGCGTTATAATGTATTGTAAAAGATATAATAACTGAAGAAGGTCAAATGTAAGATCACAGTGCTATTAATAAGGTTTGATCCAATCATTGATAAAATCGTTATACTGTGGTTTGAATTTGACATGCGGTTTAAGAATTATACAGTGTAAGGTTTGGATTAATTATTTTTTTAATATTTTAATAATTTTTATTTATCTTTATTAAGTAATTAAAGAAAAAAAGGAGAGGATACATACATATATATATTACAATATATATTTATTTAAAGATATAATTGGATAGGATAAATTCGTAAGTTTCTATAATTATCCAAATTATTAATTAATAATCGTTGTGTTTTATGTTACTCTTTTAATGTCTTTTTTCTTAACAAAATTATCTCTTGCAATGTCGTGCTTAACTCTTTGTTATTCGTCGTAATTCTTAACAGAATCTTTCAGTTTCTAAAAACAATACAATATCAAGTGCTCATCCTAACGTTACACATACATCTTTATGCGTCACCCTCTCTATCGTCTTTCGTCATCTCTTTGCAGCGTCTTTTCTCCTAATTTTTCCTTTCTTTCGAATCCCCACTTCGCACCCTCGCGGATGACAATTGATCGTATGATCACTTTGCTTTCGGTCACTTACGTAACAGCACTCCCGCACTCGCTGCGACTAGTTGTCCACTGACTGATAAACACTGACAGTGACCAAAACAGTACCCGGAAATTTGATGCTGTTCTTATGGTTTAAAAAATAATAATGGCAAAAAAATTAAAAATATCAATTTTTTTTATTTATATTAAGTAACTTTTTAAGCTATTTTAATTTATTTAACTTTTGTACATTCCTTCAATAATAATCGGTAAGTATATAAAAGTAAAAATCAAAAATTTATAATGTAACACAGGATATGACAACTTTAACAGGATATTTTGATAATTTTAATATAATAATAATAAAAATAATAAAACCATAATGAAAGAATAAAGTGTTATTGCTAAAAAATACAGAGGGCGTATATGTACGCCTTTGGTATATATTGATGGATTTGTGAGGGCGTATATATACGCCTTTCGTATATATTGATAGACGTGCGAGGGCGTATATATACGCCTTTAGCAATCAAAGGGCTACATATATCGGCGCATAAGCGCGGCGTTTTTAAATCGAAACTTGATGGTTATGTTTCTTTATTTATTGTCAAAAATAATGAACCTTGAATAAAAGAAAAACAATAATTCATTTTAACAGAAACTATTATTATTTAGTCGAGAGTAAAAATAATGAATTATTTTGTGTCTCGACACATAAAACTAATTAGTATAATTAATTGATATAAATTTTTTGCCTCACAAAAATTTATTTGTATATTTTTGTATAATATAATGAAGACAAAGATAGTCGCGAACGGTGTAAATAGCAATTAATTTTGATATTTCTGAAATTGTAAAGAAATTAAATGATTTTATTTTTCCAAATGTACTAAGTGATTTTGTTTTTAAATGAAAACTATGTTTCCCTCAAGAATGGGTCGAACATTTAACGAAAATAAGATGAGACGGAGTTTTTATGAAACATAAAATCTATTCATTAATCAACTTCGCTTTAAAAGGTAATTCGATTAATATATCGTTTTCGTGAAATTTCTCATAATTATAAACCTCAGGTTGGGTCTTGTATATATCTGCGGTAATATTAAGGAATTCAATTGTTTGCATATTCTCGTCAACCTCTTCTCTTTCTTCTGCTTGAATTTCCGCTGTATTATCAATTGTGCTGACTGAAAAATTGGAGCACGATTGTCCTCCACAGTATTTGCACAGTTCTGTGCGAAGCATCCCTGTTTTGTGGCAGCTGCATGCAAAGTATTGCACTCTCCCGTCCACGTACACTGTACCTAAACATAGACAAGTAGAAAACATGTAAGGAAAAAGTTTAAGAATTTGCGTGCGAAGATAATGTATATGATTTTTTATATAGATTTTTATATAGACTTTAAAAAATCGTGAATTTTTTGAAAAATCATTGAGTCGTGCAAATTTTTGCAAAATTCCAAATATCGTAATAATTTTTGTTTTCTTCTTCGAATCATGTATAACAAAGGTAACGTTGGTATTCAATTTACAAGAGAAACGCTATATGGTTCACATTTTACAAAATTATTTTGCGATTTTTAATTTTCAAGAATTAACTCATTCGACTTGTTTCACTATTAATTTATTTAATCTATTCAAATTTTTTTAAGATCCTATCATTTTCAACAAATTGTCAGGAGCTAAACCCTTAGAATTCATGACAGGAATCATGATTGTGGCAGTTCGCTTCCAGCCCCAGTCCCGTTCATCTAAATTATTTCCAAACCATGATTGGATTTGATAGAATGTGCGTTTAACGTGTTCTCGCAGAACGGGTTGCGTTGGAGGTAAAGCCGCCAAGAGAATTTCCACGTTGGTGTGCACGGCCAGCGATGCAAATTTTTCGTATCGAGCATCACTGAATATTTTTACAGCGGTCTGCAGATGGTTATTTTTTTGCAGAATAGAGACGATGCTCTTTTTTCCTTTTTCGTACATGGCACTCGTCGTGTCACATCCAGCAAATGCATGAGCAAATAAAATATACAGCTTAAGATGTGCGTGGTCTTCTGTATAATATAAGGTATTTTTGTTACCACCTGGCGATATCTTGTAAAAATGCAAAGGACTGGAATCAGATAACACTATCAATAAAACTAGCAGATCGGTGTCATTACCGACAACAGCAAATTCGCGGTCCGTGTTTTGTTTTAGTTCTATCGCTGTCCTTCCTATAAGCGCGTCCGCATCTTCTTCTGCATTTTTTACGTTGAGACCTTTCATAGTCTGTCAGCATCTGCACCAGTCCCATCTTGTTCTTTATATTGGAAAGAAACCTTCTTTGATTTAAAGTTACTATAGTGCTTTCTTTTAACTCGACATCCGGTGCCATGTTCCGTTGTCGTCAGCGGTATCTTTTGTATGATTTTATTCCTACATATCCCTCGGTGTATCCATCAAAGATGACCGAAGGATTTGTAGTAAACACACCGACAATCACCGTTGACAAGGAACACAAGACAGTTCGAAGTTCAAACGGACGGTTTTTCTCCAACCAAAAATTAAATTTCTTTACGTCATCATCGTCTCGTTTTTTTCTATGGTTGGCGAGATCGACGATTTGTTCACTCGTAAATGATACGACGTCACAATAATCTTCCAAGCACTGAATAATTGGGAACGACGATAGCATTATACTTAAAAATCGGGCAATTACACTAGGTGTAGCACCTCTTCCATGTTCCATATCTGTACCGAAGAACCTGTTTAAAGTTTCTCAATCGTCATGTCTGTCCAGACACCGCACCAAGCTTTGTCAGACCTTCGCACCGTAAAATACCCCTCCGTTGTGAACCTTCGGTATTCATCGTCGGTCATTATCAGCTCTATGTTGACCATATCTTGAAGATATATTTGAATGCTTTTAGCGTAGTTGAAATGTCCTGCAGCATGGAAAATTTGCAACATTTTACGAATACTTTGAAGGTCTAATTGCCAGTTGCCTGAGCGTTCGGCCTGTATAAATTGCAACGCAATTACGATACACTCAAAGTATTGCACCTATAATTGTGATGTAGGTCCTCGATTTTTAAAAATTGCCAATTGTTTGGTCAAGTCCACAGTAATCGAAGTAATCGAAGGTTCTGATTGACAATCGCCGATAGTCGGAGGTTCTCTAGCCCAACTTTGGAGAAGAGGTCTTCGTCGTATTGTTGACATTTTTTACCTTCGATTTCACGACAGATCATTACTCCCAGAGCGGTAAATGTCAAGATATGAGCACGCATCGTACGAGCATAAGCATGCCTCGTCAACATCTTTTTCACTGATGCTGAAGCGTATGTTACTGCCCAGATGTCTTCAAGTCCGCTGCCATTCATAATGTGACCGATTGAGCCCACGTAGGACACGAGCAAGTGGAACCCACCCAGGCGAACCACAACGTTTTTCAGTGTATACTGTGATGCAGCAACAATGGGGAATCTGGTTGAAAAGAAATAGAAATTAGACTTCTCACCTGGTGATTACCTCTGTCTTTCTTCACAGATAAATAAGAAATAATTTCTCTCACTGATTCGTTCTCGAATAAATGTTTCGTTACCCTTGGTTCCGCTTCCGCGGTATGTTTTCCTTGATTCCCGCAAATCGTTTAACATCGTTACAACGTCGCTGGCCAAGCGTCTTATACGTTTTGTACGTACAAGCTTAAGTATCGCAAATTAAATTATGTATCAATATTTCGCATAACATACACATTCGAAAATATTTAACCGTCATTTAATAAAGGGCAGATCGTTGTTGCGTTCCGTTTGATCTCTCCATGGGCAGTCTTTACGGTTACCACCCGAACCAAGTTGTCCTCTCCGGGATGTATGTCTACAATCCGTCCCAGTTGCCATCTCATACAGGGTTGGTTCTTATCGATGAGAATAACGATCGAATCTTTCTGAAGCTTATATTGAGAATTACTCAACTTGTGATGTTTCTGCAGCTTACGTAGATATTCAATGTGCCACCGTCGCCGGAAATCCTGTCGCACCTTAGAAATATGTTTCCATGACGATAGTCGGTTTGTTTGAATGTTCTCGTAATTTTCCTCTGGTAACATATTAAGTTGTCTTCCTACTAAATAATAGGCAGGTGTTAGAGCTGTAGCATCGTTTGGATATGACGAAATGGGGCGTAAAGGTCGCGAATTTATTATAGCTTCGATCTCTAGCGAATGTGGACAATTCTTCATACGTAAATAAAAGTTCTCCTGCCACCCGTCTAAAATGATGTTTGAAAGATTTAACGGCAGCCTCCCATAGACCTCCGAAATGAGGTGATAGTAGGGGGTTGAAATGCCACGATATTCTTTGGTCGGTCGCGAAATTGTGTTTCTTCGTTTTGAATTCGTCCGATTCGATTGAAGCATATAAATCTTTCAATTGGTTATTAGCCCCGACGAAATTAGTACCGTTATCCGAGTACAAGTGTGACGGAATAGCTCTTCACTCTGTAAAAAGTCGGAAGGCGGCTAAAAACGCGTCTGTAGTCAAGTCGCGAATTAACTCGAGATGCACGGCCTTTATGCACATGCAGACGAAGATACACCCGTATATCTTAATATGACCCTTGTTACGATGTTCCTTCTCTTTCGCATAGAGTGGACCAAAGAAATCTACTCCAGTATGGAAAAATGCGATGATTTCTTGGACTAGAGATCTCGGTAGATCGCCCATTTTGTACTATATGCCGAACGCACGGAATCAAATGCAGCGTAGGCAATGACGTACAATTTTGCGCACTTGATTTTTGCCGTCTAAAAGCCAAAATCGTTTTCGTATGGAGTATAGGGTGGTTTGTATACCGTCGTGAATATCTTGTTCTTGAAATTTCCGAATGAGGAGATCGGTCACGTGGTGATGAGATGGTAATAATATTGGGCATTTCTCCTGGAAAGGTAAGTTCGTGTTCCTTAATCGTCCTCCTACTCGAATCAAGCCTGTTTCGTCGATGATCGGGTTTATCGCGGCGAGTCTTGTACTTTTAACTCCCCCCGAATCAGTCAATCTTTCCCTTTTAGCACGAAATTGTTTGTCTCGAATGAGTCTGAGTACCTGTCGTTCCGAGTCTATTATTTCCGTGGTCAAAATTTCTCCCCGATATGAGTTAGTTTTGATCCATCTTCTACACCGTGCTGTGATTTTTAATAGTCGTGTAGTTGGATAATCGCTTAAATATGCTCTCCGGTTCGATTCGTGTCATCAATACTAAAATACTATCCAATACTGGGCACAGTCTTACAGAATATCTCATCATGATAATATTGTCGGACCATACTTATCATTGTGAAAATAAATGTGTTGTCTTTCCTGTTAATTGATTATACACTTTTACTGAAAGAATAAATAACGTTTTTATGTATTTGGCATGGTTGTGCGTTCGATATCATAATATTTAATATTTCATATACATTCTATTTTTGTTCCGTTTCGTAAAATGTATTTTGCAAAAAAAGAATTTTCAAAATATGTGATAATAAACTTTTGCTGATTTATATTATGATATTGTTTACTTTCTTTTACGATAAAAAAACATTTTAATACAATTCTGAAAAGCGAACATATTTCTGGAACTCATGCATCAAAGGAAAATTTACTTCGAAGTACAACAATTTCGTCATTTTAAAAACCTGCAGAAACCATTTTCTCTACGATATTACGTTTAACTCTAGAAAAATATTGCATGTTGTAGAAAATTATTCATATATAATGAATTTATATATGTGAACATGAACACATGTTACTAAATGCGAAGTTTATATAAAGTTTGTAATAATCCTGCTATTTCAAAAATGCATAAAAATGAAATTTAAAGGCTAATCTTTGCAATAAAACCCTAATTAACCTTAATAATCGATGAACAAATGACCAAGATAAATTGAGGTTGAGATTTGAGTAATTTCATTTCAATACTAAAGAAGTTAATCCTTCACCTGGCGAGGCCTGAGTAAAGTGGCTCCCAGGGCTCTGAGTTTAGACAATATAAAATTTAATAATTAGAAAAAAAATAAATGTTGCGCGCCAGTTAGGTTTTTTTCCTAAAAAATATATTTATCAAATTACCCTATCTATGCAGTCTTGACAAGTATAAGGAAAAGGAGACAAACACAGGAAGGTGTCATTTGGTAAACAAAAATATTGCGAAATTTCAATAGAAAAGAATGAAACAGACTAATGGAGAAAACTTACGTGACTGGTGCAGAAAACACTGATCACTGATTTTACAATTAACACTTTTTATATTACAAAATGAAATACATTCATACTCTCTGTTGAGCTCGCAGTTAGTCAAAAGTAATTCAAGAGTAAATAATGTAAGAAAAATAATAATATAAAATAATATAAAAATATTAAATAAAAAATTATAAATTGTGATAAATTATGAAAAAATGATAAGTTAAAATACATATAATTAATAATAATAATAATATTAAGAAGAATAAACGCAATTAAAGCTATACAATGAAATATAATACAAAAGATAAGACAAGAAGTCAAATAAAGGATATTACAAAAAAATCCAATCTATAAAGTAGACTGCTAGAGAATCTAATATCAAAAACACTGACGATATCGCTTCTTACAATTAAAGAAATGTACAAGTTAATAGTTGAAATAAGTTCGTATAGAGTTTCAACTAAACTGAGCTATCAGACGGCTGGCGGAAGGATGTCAATCTTTTCCTTCCTAAGAAAGAGTTTTCCATCTTTGGCAAGAATGTTCGACGTTGCCACCGCAATTCTTTCCAAATTTACGAATCGCTTGCTCTCATTTTCTAGTTTCGACTTCGTAAGCCTCTCCTAGTCGTCGGTTGTCGAATTCGTCGTTATCTAGGGGATACGAACAGGCACTACCTATGATAATGCAGATACATAGTTAGTACTCTATCAGCTATATTTCATAATATCGAGCCGTGTGACATCAAGGTGCGTCTTTTTACGGATTTTCCTGTCACAAGGTTCAATAAATAATCTGAACAAAGATGAAATTTTTAGGACATATTTTTTGAAAGCAAATGAATGCACTTCTGTGTGTTTTTTTTTATCGCAACATAGATATGTATACTTATGCATATATCTTATATCTCCATTTGTATAGATTTTTATTGCTTTTTTAAGACTCGTCATTCTATTCCTGATATCTGTAGAAATGGCCTAAATTCATTGTCCCACAGTAATTTGTAAAAAACTTCTAAAATTAAAATAATCTAATGTAGCAATGTTTGATTCTTATTTATCCTTACAAAGCGTATTTTTTGACATTTTACAGAAACTTTTCTTTCCTTATACTTCCTCTTTTTCTCCTTTTTTTTTTTAGGACTTCGTCCTGTTAAAACAGCTGTTTTGTTGCTATTTTTAGGATCGATTTATTGTTCTTACCGCAGGTAGGTTGCTAGTCTCACCTTTCTTTATACTCATTCTCAGAATTCTAATTTTTTTTCTTTATTGTTCTTTCCTTCTTTCCATGATTATTCTTACCAGGTTTACGCATATTTCAATAACATTCAATGTGTAGCTATATATTTGATAATCTTGCACGAAGAAAGAAAACTATATTAAATCGTTTACTTGTTTGATACCTATAAATAATTAAATGTATATGGATAAATCGTATATATACTTTGAATAAAATCTAACAATTCAATAAGATTAGTAATATAAATACATATTCACGTACAACATACACACGTGGACGATCGGACAAGCAACAAGCATAAAGCAAGGCAATATAAATATTATGTACTCTATATACGACGTTTTTTCTCTCTCTTCAGCTGGGCAATATGGAAGCACAAACGAGCACACATATGTACATAGCTTAGTAGATAAGAGTAGGGAGGTTACGAAACACCGCACAAAACAGGGACCGCGATAACAGGAAACACAGTATATTGTATACTATCTTATTCTTCGCAGGCTTAATTCTATTGATGTATATGTATGGTTCTTTTTAATATCGGTACGTCATTTTCGTTTCAAAACCTGCTTTTTATCGACTGCGCGTTTCATCGATTTCAAATCACAACGATCCTTAAGAAGTTTTCATTTCAAAAACATTAGTTTCACTTCAGTCGCGTGTGGATTCAACGCGCATAATCTGTGCCCCTCCATATCATTTTCTATCTTCCCCTTGCAGTAGATTCTCCTACAAAACCCATAGAAACTGACTTTACGAAATCGCCTAAATTTAATCTTCGTAATTTTTCGATTTTTTGTTTATTGAAACTATAACATTTTCCCTCTTAATATTCATTTTTGCATTATAGATAATATTTCAGTATTATTACACACTACTAGTAATTACCAAAATTTTATTTAATTATTTTCTAGTATTAAAATCAATTAATTTCTTAGTAAAGAAAGATTAACACATAGTACGCATTTACTTAAAAATTACATTATTCATTAATATACTTGAAATATTAAATAATTTTGATCTAATATTTTATTAGATGAAAATATTCAACTGAAACTCATCATCGGACAGGAGCGTTAAAACAAATGTATTTTAATAGAAACAATTCAAAATATTAGTAAAGTACATTAAAATATGTGATATACTTTAAATGATTGATAATTCTCGAGGGAATTGCATATTGTAGATTAGAAACACGGAATATAACTTCGACGTACATCTGTCCTCTTCGAAATCAACAGGAGACTAATTTTTTAATCTTAAAAGTAGGTCAAATATTTCTCTTATTGATTCTTGATTATATGACATTTTAAAAATTACATATTTAGAACGAAAATAATATATATATGTGGGAAGGGAAATTAGACAAAGGGGCTATGAGGCGGGATGCGATATAGTTGGTAGGACCGTTGGGTTGTAGCGACGTGCAGCGGTACGTTGCTATGTAAGTAAACAGTGGACAAAAGCACAAAGATCTAAGTTAGTCATCGTTTAGCCTTTAAGCAGCGAACATCTATTACTGTATTGAATTGTATCAGATTAAATTGCATTTACATTGAAACGGTCTATTCATCTTTAAGAACAATTTATTATTAACACCAGTATTCCTGATCTTCAATATTCAGATATTCGTAGACAGACTGATGAGAAGAGAAAGGAATCCTACATAAATAACCTTTGTTTCCATGCACAACATTTAATTCCATGGCATTACTTCCATGTACAACAATTGGAGAAGCATACGTAAGTATAGGGGAGGGAGGATAAGTTACTAAGGATTTTAATTGAAGATTTTAATGTTATTTTCAACTCAGAAAATTCTGATGTACTCCTCAACTTTTTACGTGAAGACTTAAATCTTTCAATAAATAATGACTAAGCAGTTTCTACAACATAATATGGTGGTACTACAACTAATGCTGTATTTATACGGCATTTAGGTAATGTTTCTACTAGACAATTTGCATCATATTTTAGCATATTTATATTTTATTGTTTAATTACAGTAAAGAAAATAACTGAGTATACTACCTATCTATTGCAATATATAAAGCATTCGTTGTATATAAAACGATAGCGAATATTACAAAATTTCTCGATAAATATAAATACGTATTAATGCTATTTTCGCTGAAGCTCATTTGCATTTTCGATAGATCTTAAAAAACAACGGTAAAGTATTTTTTAATTTGTAGAGAACTTTTGAATTGTTAAGTTTTTTCAATAGAGAGAGAGAGATTTTTCAGAGATAGATTTTTGAGATAGAATATTATTTTTAACTATGTAAATATAATAGCAATCAACCTTTTATTATTTCTCAAATTACATTTATAAGGTATATTCTATACGGTTCTTATAAGGATTTAAATCTTGGAGATATAACTTCTTTGAGTTTCTGCAAATATGAGTCTCTTTCTCTCTCTCTCTCTTTATTTCGATTATTTTATTAATATTATTTACACTAAACTACATTATCTGCATTGCTTTACACTGTATAAATACAAATTACACTTAAAACTACACTATGTACATTAGTTACATTACCTACAAATAAGAGAAACAACATTTACAGCTAATATTCAATTTTGTTTTATTGTCTTATTACTGACTACGCAATTCGAACTCTAACCGTCTCTGCTTAGCAAACTCCTAAGCGTTTTTATATCTTTTGTCCTGTTATTAGCGTTCCCGAATCTTTCTAAGTCTAATACGCTTGCGCGTCTTAACTGTAAGATGCCAGCCAATTTAAATCATTAGTAAAGGTGACGAAATATAAATAGTAATATTTCGTTAAATATATGTAATTAGATTTTATGATCGTATAATTATTTTATACACTATTGACGAAATATTTATATTTTCTTAAGGATAAACCGTTGTACTAATACTATTCAGGAGCTTACCAAAGTTGTGGGTTGTTTTCGCCATTTATTTGCCATTTTGTCTTAAACATGCTCTTTTTTCTACCTCTATTTAAATAAATAAATTAAATGAATTTTGGTTTTATTTATTTTGTTTAAAATTTAAATTTTATGTCGAATTTATACTCATTTTTTGTGTTCGGCGATATTTACGTTGTTAGAATAATTTATATTGCGCGCGGAATAGGATAGGCGGCGTATGCGTTAATTAAGTTGCGAGGGCGCGCAAGGGCTGTCGAGATGCGTGCGGACACGCCTTACAATGCAAGAGGCAGGGGAGAGCGTCTTGAGGTGTGCAGGGGGAATAGGATGCGTGGGGCCGTGTGCACGCACGAGTCTCATTCTGGTGTTCACTCTGGTTTGAGCTACCAACAGTGTTTTTTCTCATCTTGAGCTTCTCATTATCTTGGCCTTTTGTTCTAGGCAACGTGAATAGAGCGTGTGTGAGTGAGTTAGGAGTGTGTGGAGTTTTCTGGTTTTTGTTCCCAACAGGCTCTCCACGTGGGCTTCTAGTCGGGCAGTTGTACGGATTTCTACAACCCGTCTCCAGGCTCCCCACGCGGGCGTTTAGCTGGCCAGGTGTAGCGAATTGCCTGCAACCTGCCGTCCGGCTCCTCACGTGGGCTTCTAGTCGGAGCGTTGTACCGTTTTATCCACAACTTGTCTCCAGTCTCCCCACGTGGGCTTGTGGCGAATTATCTGCAACCGTTCGCCAGGCTACCAACGCGAGATAAGGTTCTGGCCAGACAGGCCATCGTTAGGTGCGATAAGAAACCGCGTGCGTTCGATTGTCGTCTTGCGTCGGAAGCGAACGGTAAGAGAGCTCTTTAGCGTGCGACCAAAAGGTACCTCGCGTCGTTTATTCTATTAATATATTTTCTTTCAGCGTTTTGTTTGTAATTGTATGCTTCATCAGTTTATTGAATAAATTGTTCTCTTGCCCCGGCTTTTCTCTCAATTCCGTGAGAGTTTTTATGCCGAGGCAAGTAGCTTTGTGCCGTGTAAAAGTGTTTTGCTCATTTATCTATCCTGTCCTATCTCACTCATTCCAGCGTTAAACTATTTAATAGAACTCATTAAGAGGGATTCGACCATTTTCTGGTCACGTATATAATTGCTAGAAACACAATTTTTGAGCGCATATTCTGGAACCAATAATTTCGTTTCACTAACGTTTCCGTTTTTGCCGCTGAGAAATGCCCATTTTCGTGAACACGCCTAATTATTTCGGTGATCATTGATTTCGGTACAATTAATCGCATTTCCCCTTCATCTTGCTAAAACAATAGGCCATACCTAATCTTATAATCATTAAGCTCATCTCGCTGCGCCAATGCGAAGAACTTCCTATGTTCGTTATCGCTACGCTGCGCCCTACAAATCCTCACATTCACACTCTCATCGCTTTCATCTATTGCCATGCTGGTCGGCAATGGATTCCGACTCAACGCATCGACATGCAACATACTTTTACCTGGTCTATGCTCTATCTCATTCGTATCATATACACAGTCTATCTTTAAGATTTCGACTACTTCCTCGCTGTTCTCCCCGCTTCCCGACGGTTTGCTAATTGCAATTTTTCCCTCTCTAATATTAATATCCAACGTATTCAAGAAATCAATTCCTATCAAAACAGCATGCTGCATCAATGTATCGGGTACCACGGAAATTTCAATGGTATATTGATTACCATCAATCTCAATACCCACAAAGAATTTCCCTAACGTTTTATTGTCCTCCGAGCCTATTCCACGAAATCTGATCTCATTCGGTTTCAATCTAGGCGATCCTATTTGTATGTATTGCGCGGCTCGCATTAGAGATATATCGCTTCCGGTATCGATTAGCGCGTCGATTTTCTGACCATTTATTACTACTTCTTTGTAATACTTACCACGCACCGATCGCGAGATATTACATGAATCTTTGTTAGTAAAACGGTTTCTAGGGCAATTAACCGCGATATGATCAAATTCTCTACATTCGAAGCACTTCGTACCTTTACTCTTATATGGGCATTCCTCGCTAAAATGACTCATCGCACCGCAATTTTTGCACCTCAAACGGTTATCTGATACGTTATTTATCTTTCTTCTAACGCTAGCGTCTATGTTGCTTTGACGTGTCGTCGAGTTTTCCATCTTCGCCTGTTGCGGGCGTCCTTGTAGCGATATATGCTCGAACGCGCTCAGAAGGGATTCCTTCCTTTTATGACCATGCACCCTTGCTTGATCTCGTAGCGATTGATCTGGTATCCCAGCGATGACGAATTCGATCATTTCTTCCTCGTCGATCTCTATCCGGTTCGCTAATATGATCTTCTCATGGAAGTAATCGTTAAAAGACTCGTCATGCTTCCAAACACGTTCCTGGAACCTCGTTCGCAAGGTCATCTTGCTGATTCGCTGATGGAACATTTTTCGCAACTCAACTAAAAGTTCATCCACTGTGAGATGCAGGTATTCTCTCCGCGATCTAAACCACTCTAACGCTCGCCCCTTTAAACGCTGTACGATCATCACTTTCGCCTGGTCTTCGGTCAAATGATACATGTCACGCAGGTAGTTTACGTGGTCTTCCCATATTGTAAACTCATCTGCCTCTCCTTCAAAGTATACAATCAATTCAGTAACAGCTTTTAAAGATAATTTATTTATCTCTGTTTGCGCAGGTGGCCGGTTCGCCTCTTCCAACCCGTACGACTGACCAATAGCAGGACTTTGTGTCCTTCGCAGGATCTCTATTTCCTTCCGCGCTAGTTCTACTTCTCGTTCCGCTATCTCTTTCTCTTTTCGAAAGATTTCCATCTCTCGTCTTAAAAGCGCAAGCTCATCTATACTCTCACTCACCGCGGCTACGGTTGTGTTCCGCGTTTCTTCGACATCCCTCCTCGCAATACTGTCTCCTATTACCCAATTTCCCGATGGATCAGCTTCCATAAGGCGGGCTATCAACTCGCTTTTAACACCTGTCGTGGCAAGTCCCAAAGCTGCCAACTTCTCCTTCAATTCCGATACCAAAAATTCCGAAGGCGCTTTACGTACGTCGCTCATGATTTTTTCTTTTTCTATACTGTTTCGCACACACGACTCTCTGTCACGCTGTTCAACGCTAATTCTTCACTATCACAAAGGTTCACACCAATTCACTATCGCAAAAGTTCACATCAATTCACTATCGCAAAACTTCACACAATTTCGCTATCGCACTATTCGCTGTTGTTTTTCCGCAATCCTACTCTTCGCACGCTGTAGCTCTTCAATCCCGGCTGAGCCCCCAATTTTGTAGGATTTTTAATGGGAAAAACAGTTTTATTACAATTTCTAATGGTTATTACAAAACGCAGATCCTCTCTCTTACAACGCTCAACACTCACTACTCTTTGTCGCTAGTGCATTCATTCGTCGCATTCACACCGTCCTTTATTTCGTCCGTTGTATCAGGTTACTTAAAATCTAACCGATACCTATCGCCTTATGCTAACAAACTAGCGTCTTTGTCGGCAGACCCAAAAGATAAGACGGCGACGCTTACCGTCTCCTACATATATTTTAAATATATGTTTACAAACTAAAACATATATCGAACGAAGAATAAATCAAGTAAATATTTACACCATGTTGCATTCCAATGTGAATCAGATATTTTCCAGTCATCAAAGCACTTCTAGACGGCGTACAAATCGGAGTAACGTAATATTTATTTAATAGTAATCCCGAATAAGCGAGTGCGTCGATGTTAGGTGTCGGTATTTGTCCCGAGCCATGAAATCCAACATCGTTCCATCCCTTACAAAAATACGATTAAAAAATAAATCGATGGTTAGGCTCACCAAATCATCGGCTAAAATAAAAATGATATTTGGCCGATTGGTCCAAGTCACTTCTTTCAAAAGACTCGTAGTGGCAACGAGGAAAATGAATGAGTAACACTGTGCAATTTCCATTAGACGAGTCATCTTCATTGACGTCAACTCACTACGAAGACTTGCTTTTCGTATAAAAAATGCAAAGAACCGGTTCTTAACTGAAAGAGTATGTGATTTTTAGGGGCTCCTTGTTTAGTTTGAGAGGAACACGAACAAAACACCGGCCTTCGGATCGAGCGCCAATTCTAAACTGTCTTGTTCAGGCAAGCTTCTCTCGGCGTGTGAACATATCAAACTCTCCCACCTCTTCAACTTACTCTTACTGTTACTAATACTATTATTAGTTTATTATTATTACTATTATCAGTACTACTATCAGAAATACTATCTGTACTATTATCACTACTCTAACTACTACTGCTAACGAAGACTAGTACTGTTATTGTTACTATTACTATTAAAATATGTTTACTACTACTACTACTACTAGTATTGCTAACCAGAAATACTACGACTAGTACTACTATTCCGTTACATCTTTCTGCTTTTCTCGTTACTATCCTTTATTTTTTGTAATGAAGAGTACTTAGAATATTTTCCTGAATATTTGTTAATTTACATTCGTAAATCGAAAAACAATCTGAGCAAATAAATAACCTCATCTAATTATTAACAGTTATCGTAAGTAAATTGTCAAGTATCGGCAAATAATGAAGACTCTACGTATCGCGGTTTGGAATGCCAACGGTCTAATGCAACAAAAAGTTGAGTTGGAAGCTTTCTTGAAACATCAGGTTATTCAAATAATGATGGTATCTGAGACACACTTTACTGACAAAATTTATTTCAAAATTTTTGGCTTTAAGGTTTACTGCACGAATCATCCAAGTGGAAAAGCATATGTAGGTACAGCGATTATAATTAAATGTAGTCTGAAACATTACGAACTTGCACCCTATAAACAAGATTATCTTCAGGCAACAAATGTAATGATTTACGACTGGCATAGCCCACTAACTATCTCGGCAGTCTACTGCCCTCCTGAACACAATATCCAAAAAGCAGAATTCGATCATTTCTTTGAAAGTCTGGGCACTAAATAAACGGCAGGAGGCGATTTTAATGCTAAAAATAACCATTGGGGCAGTAGAGTTGTAAACCCAAGGGGGAGAATTCTTATAAAAAGTATTGAAACAAATAAGGCAACGTTTATTAGTTCTGGAGAACCTACGTATTGGCCAACAGATGTCAACAAAATTCCAGATTTGCTCGATTTTTGCATACTTAAAAATATATCTCCTAGATATATACAGGTATGCTCTTCACCTGACCTCTCTTCTGACCATTCTCCAATCATAGCAACAATAAACACAACAATTGTTGAGAATAGCCCTCCAAGCTCAATATGCAATAAATTTACAAACTGGGATCATTTTCGGGAGACATTTACTACTGCTGCTACAGCCGTAACACCATCAGTAACGACCGACGATGTAGACGTTGCGATTAATTACCTAACAAATAATATAATAAATGCAGCTCGAGCTTCTACACCTAGTCCTAAAAGCAAGAATAACCACGAGTACCCTGAATACATTATAAGAAAAATCCAAGAAAAACGAAAGCTGAGAAGAATCTGACAAAATAGCAGATTACCGGATGACAAACAGAAAATTAATAAAGCAACGAGGATTCTAAGAAAAAATCTCACAAACTTCAAAAATGAAGGCCTACAGACCTTCCTATCAAAATTAATCCCACAGCTAACAGAAACTATTCACTTTAAAAAGCAACCAGGCGATTCACACGTCCAATAAAAGACATTCCGCCAATTCGACAACCACAAGGTGGATGGGCCAGAAGACCGATAAATAAAGCGAATCTCTTTGCTCTTTATCTGGCTGAAGTATTTAAATCTTCCCCATCTTCTGCATCTAACGAGGAAGAAGAGATCAAGAGTTTTCTCTGCTCGCCTTTTTAACTGTCACCACAAATCAGACCTTTTACCTGGACAGAGGTCAAAGAGGATATCACAGCTTACATGAATCCAACAAAGGCACCAAGCCTTGATCTAATCAGCGGGAAGATGATTAAAAATTTGCCGAAGAAAGGAATCGCATCAATAGTTTCCATATTTAATGCCATTATACGTCTATTATACTTTCCTAACACCTAGAAAACAGCTGTGATAACGCTCATTCATAAACCAGGGAAAGCAGCAAGTGAAGTTACGTCATACCGACCAATTAGTCTTTTATCCGCTCTGTCTAAGCTATTTGAAAAAATGCTAATTATTCGCCTCCATGCTGAGCTGGACTCTAAAGTACTCCCTGATCAGCAGTTCGGATTTCGAAAGCACCATACAACAATTGAGCAAATTCAACGCGTAACTAAAAAGATATCACAAGATCTTGAATGGAAAAAATACTGTTCAGCGGTATTCCTGGACATTAGGCAAGCCTTCGACAATGTGTGGCACACGGGACGCTTTACTAACTAAAAAAAATCTATCATATCATTTCTATCTGATTCTCAAGTCCTATCTCACAAACAGAAAATTTATAGTCAAATATCAAAACCAACTCACCACAGCCTATCCTATCTTATCCGGTGTTCCGCAGGGCAGTGTACTGGGGCCTTTACTGTACGCAATATGCACAGCAGATTTACCAACCTCTGACGAGATAACTACAGCTACATTTACGGACGATACAGCTCTGTTAGCATCTGACAGCAATCCTCAAAATGCGACTGATATTGTCACATTACGCCGAACCGAGCAGCCTACCGCACGAGATAAAATTATTTGTATAGGAATTCTATGGGGATAAAGAATTCTAAAGGTGTTGATAATCTAAAGATAAACCAAAATAAATAGGTAATATTTTCTAAAAGCTCAGGTTACAGGCGATAGAAATAATTCTAAGATATTCGGTCTCCTCAAAAGAAAGGGTCTCATGCTTGTTACCCCTTATGTAAACAAGTACAAGTTTGAACGGGTAAAATTCCGATAGCTGTGGAAGATACTCTCTCGCTAAGACGTTACAGGCGTTGAAAGAAAGAAATATCGATGACCAATAGGGAATCTGTGATTTAATAAGAAACGCCTTGTAGGATAAAGAGAGTCCTCCCCCTTCCACTATATGCGGGGTATAAAAGACGAACACCAGACCGGAATAAAGGGTTATATATAGAGTTACATAAAGTGTTATACGCAGTTATACACTGAGTGATATACAGAGATAGATGCATATAAGTACGCATAATTTATAATAAGCCTGAAGTCAGTAAGTGTTTAAGTCTTAAGTGCCACTATTTATATATAAAGGGAGTTTTTTCTTGTATTTTGTTCTATTTTTATGTGTTTTGTTAAAATATATGACCCATATTTTGTACTACTTCGTCTCAACTATTATTCACCCCGAACTTTAATCGAACATTTGGCGACCGTGACAGGACAGGGATCTTACTAGTTTTAGTTTTTTGCGAATCGTTATTTTAGTGCTTTATCATTAAAATGGATCTTTTAAAAAGGAAAAGAACAATGGCTCGCATTGCATTCACAAAGGTGTACAACATGTTAAATGCATAACTGGATCCAGCAAAGGGATCGAGTAGGACAGCGATTTCAAACTCTCTAGCACAATTGGAATCAAAGACAAAACAACTGACTTCAATTTCGCAATCGTACTTGTATCTGAGAATGGAAGGAGATGATTATTCTAAAGCAGAAATTGAGCAAGAGACGAACGAAACCGTGGAATATGAAGCAAAATTCTTTGATATCAAGTCCCAAGTCGAGGATCTCTTCAAAGAGACAGAAAGTTCGTCTACCTCCGTACTAGCTGCCGCCGCCCTTCCAGCACAACCAGATATAAGAGTGTCTTGTAATTTACCGACGATCCGATTGCATCAATTTAGCGGTAATATAGAAGATTGGCTACCATTTTGGAGTTCGTTCAAGAAAGTACACGAAAACTCCGGGTTGACAAAAGAAGACAAGTTCCAATATTTAATGCAATCTATGGAGCCGAAATCTCGTGCAGCCGCATTGATTAAAAGTTATCCGCCTACCGCTGAAAATTACACAAAGGCGATTGATAGTCTAATGGAGCGATACGGTGATACAGATCTGCAAATTGAAGTATATATACGTCAATTATTGCAACTTGTCCTGCGTAAACCAGCCAGGTCTACAAATCATTTCCTCTCCGGTTTATATGATAACCTCAAATCACGTTTGCGAGCGTTGGAATCTTTAGGTCTCACCAACGACACGTACGCGACCATATTGTATCCTCTCGTAGAATCAGCACTACCAGAAGAATTATTGAGAGCGTGGCAACGTAGTTGCTCACTTCTAAACGCTAATTACATAGGAGGAACGGGAGGTTCCGCTATTCGTGGAAAAGGGCGATTAACTCGACTCATGGAATTTCTGGCAATGGAAGTGAAAAGTGAGATGAAAGTTTCCTTAGCTATGGAAGGTTTTTTGCCAAGTGATAACCGTGAGAAAGATAAAACTTCAAGAAATCGCCCACACATGAGAGACGTTCCTAGTGCTGCTAGTTTACTTACGACTAATAAAGGAAAAAGATCTTCGTGCGTGTTTTGTGATTCTACTGAACACGATAATATTAATTGCAAGACCGCAAAGAACATGAGCCTACAAGAAAAGAGGGAACATGCGAGGAAGTACAACACGTGTTCCGTCTGTCTGAAATTCGGACATCATTATAAGAAATGCTTCGCAAGAGTGAAGTGCGACTGATGCTCTCGTAGGCATGTGACGCTTATGTGTCCGGTAAACGAAAAGGACGATACCGAAAAGGAGGAAATAATACCGAAAGGAATCACCAATAATAAAAGGGAAATTAGTATCAATGAGTGTAGTTTGGCGAGTTACTGCAACGATGCAGAAGTGCTTATGCCAACTTTGCGTGCGAAACTAAGAAACGGAACCAAAGAAATTAACGTTCGTATAATTATAGACAGTGGCTCTCAGAAATCGTATATCACTAAAGGGGCAGTACATGAAATGAGTTATTAACCTATAGGCGAGCAAACTATGGGACACTCACTCTTCGGCGGAAGAAGAACGGAAACGGTGTGACATAAAAAATACCGGGTCCACTTAGGTGACCTCGACGACACTTATAGGTGCAATTTCGTCGCCATAGACCAAGATATAATATGCGAGAAAATACCGCGAGTGAAAAGTGATGAGTGTCTCGGTGAGTTAAAAAAATTAAAAATGTACTTTAGTGATACGCAAAGTGATGACCATGCAGTCGCACTACTCATTGGTGCCGACATTCTAGGAAGATTATTAACTGGACGTTGCCATGAACTGAAGAATGGCCTCGCTGCTATAGAAACACATCTGGGTTGAACTGTATTGGGAAAAGTTCCCACACGAGAAAGACGTAACGATGCCGTCGGCACGGCAATTTCGATGTTTGTCGAAAATGTAAACGTCTCAGATTTATGGTCCCTTGACACTTTAGGAATAAGAGATCCTATTGAAAATAAAAGCCACAAAGAAAACGAAAAGGAAATAAAAGTTTCTCTTTTAAAAACAGTCGTAATTAACGAAGAAGGACGTTACGAGGTGGGATTACCGTGGAAAGAAAACCACCCACCTCTAAGAGACAACAAAGAGATAGCTCATCGCCAACTACAAGCCACAATCAAGAAACTGAAGGACCAAGGACTTTATCAAGAATATGACACTGTGTTTAATGACTGGTTAAACGAAGGGATCATCGAGCGAGTTCCCATAGAAGAGGAAAAGAATTGGGGCCATTTCCTACCCCATCGAGGAGTTCTAAAGGAAGGCTCCACGACAAGGCTTCGTCCGATCTTCAATGCCTCAGCAAGAGGAAAAAACTCGGTATCATTAAACGAATGTTTACACGTAGGCCCTAATCTAATTGAACTTATTCCTACGGTGCTTCAACGCTTTCGAAAGGGTAAAATAGGAATAATTTCCGATATAAGAAAAGCGTTTTTACAAATAGGCATAAATGCAAATGATAGGGATTTTTTGCGGTTTCTGTGGTACGATGGTAGCGGCAATACAATGATTTTTGGTCATCGCAGAGTAGTATTTGTCGTCTCATCGAGTCCTTTTATTTTAGGCGCTATTATTCACAAAAATCTGAACGATCTAATTAATCAGAAAGGAAGCCATGAGTTCACTACTAGCATTATTTTACAACTTTTACAAAGCTTTTATGTAGACAATTCGGTTACTAGTGTATATACGAGGGATCAGCTAATACAATTTATGGTAGAATCTACGGCTATGATGAAATTAGCGAGTTTTGATTTGCGAGGGTGGGAGTATAACGGAGATACGACATTAGAAACCCAAACAGCGGTTTTGGGCATCACATGGGATAAAATAGACGACACGTTATCTCTAAATATACCAGCTTTAAATCAGTTTCGCGAAGCTAAAGTAACGAAACGAAACATCCTCGCGTTAGCACACCGCGTTTTTGATCCCTTAGGCTTCGTTTGCCCCGCGGTATTGTTACCGAGACTTCTACTACAAAAAACGTGGAATGAAAAATTGAACTGGGACGATGACGTACCGTACAAATCAAGACAAAAATTTTTATTGTGGGTAGACGATTTGATAAACTTAAAAAAAATCCGTATCCCTAGATGTTTCTTAGGGGAGATCGAGGAAAATAGTAAGATCAGCCTACACACCTTTTGTGATGTAAATAGCGTTGCTTATGAGACAGTAGTTTATATTCGCGTTGAAAGTACGTCGGGCGTAAAAGTATATTTTGTCCAAGCAAAAAACAGAATCGCGCCAATGAAAAAAGAAAAATCGAACACGCGCATAAGTATTCCACGACTAGAGTTACTCGCCGCCGTTATCGGTGTACGTCTAACAATCAGTATATTAGACAGTCTCGACCTCGTTAAAGGGGACATATATTATTGGTCGGACTCATCCACAGCCCTAGCGTGGATACAACGGAACAATAATTGGGGAACCTTCGTATTCAACCGAGTGAAGGAAATCAGACAATTCACTAGTCCAAGTAAGTGGCGTCACATTCCCGGTGATTTGAATCCGGCGGATTTACCGTCGCGCGGTTGTACATGTAATCAACTGGCATCTTCGAACAGGTGGGAGGGTCCGCGATGGCTTCAAGAATGCGGGGAGAATTGGCCTTCTACCGAAGTCAAATATGATGAAAAGGAAATATTCGAAGAAATGAAAAAGGGTACGATCAAAAAAGAGACAGACAATATCATTTTGCTAACGTTGACCAACCGTAATCATAACGAGCACCAGTGGTATGAAAGGTTTTCCAGCTATACAAAAATCGTAAGAGTTTTTGGCTGGATGGAAAGATTCTATTATAACGCGAAAAATAAATTAAACCGTCGAAAAGGGGATTTAACGTGTCAAGTAATCGAACGCGCCGAAATTAATTTATTAAAGCTAATACAACAAGAAAGCTTTGCGGGCGTAAATGCCGAACAAATTAGACACCTATCACCTTTTTTAAATTAATATGAAGTAATGCGGATAAAAACAAAAATCCTCATGAGAGAGGACACCAATGATTTTAAATGTCCGGTATTATTACCAAGAAAAAACAAATTTGTAGAGTATATTATCGCTGAAAACCATCAAAGGTTAAACAACGCGGGTGTCGAGATAACAATGAACACCTTAAGGGAAAGGTATTGGATACTTGGAGGACGTAAGACAATTCGGGCGGTTTTAAAGCAGTGTGTGGACTGCTCTCGGCATGACGCTAAACCCATACAACCAGTTGTCGTCCCCCTACCGTATGATCGGGTAAAAGACGGAGCCGTTTTCGAAGTCATAGGCGTAGACTTTACTGGACATATTTACTTAAAGGGTAACCAAAAGGCCTGGGTGTGTTTGTTTACTTGCGCCGTTTATAAGGCAGTTCACCTTGAGCTTGTCACGTCCTTATCTACGGCTTTATTTTTGATGACACTAAGGCGTTTTATTGCGCGGAGGGGTAGACCATCGGTTATCTACAGCGATAACGGGACAAATTTTGTAGGTCTGAATAACACATTAAAAAACATGGATTTTGAGAAATTAGCTAGAACGGTAGCGATTGATCAAATCGAGTGGAAATTCAATCCGCCCACTGCCGCTTGGTGGGGTGGTTTTTGGGAGCGGTTAAATGGAATCTTGAAACGTCTACTACGAAGAACTTTGCGCAGATCCTCTTTAAATTACGAAGAAATGATGACAGTACTACTCGACTGCGAAGCTATAATTAACAGTAGACCAATAACTTTTCTATCGGAAAATAAGCAAGACCTCCTACCACTGACCCCGTCTATGTTTTTGCAAGACACTAAAGAAATCGGTGTTTTAGACTTGGATAGAATTGAAAAATGCGACTTTTCGAAACGTTATAATTACCGAACCAAAATTAAGGAAGGTCTTCGACGTCGGTTTCGTGCGGAATATCTCGGAGCGTTAATACATCATAAGGGTGTTAAAAGAGAAAACCGTAGCATAAAAGTTGGAGACATTGTATTAATAGAGAACGAAAATAAGAAAAGGATAGATTGGCCACTAGCCCGCGTGGAGAAACTTATTTACGGAAAGGACGACAAAGTAAGGGTCGTTCAGTTAAATACTGCGACGGGTAGTTTGGTACGACCCATACAAAGGGTCTATCTACTTTAGTTAAAATCAGACTTAAATGAGTCTCGAATAGATGCGATTATTGTAAACAATTAGGAGAAAAATAATTTTTTAAGTTCTCCAGAACATGGCAACGGAATAAGCGACTGCCGCATGACTAGGAGCGGAAGAGTATCGAAAAAACCAGATAGGTTAAATTATGATTAAATTTTATTCTGTATCCTCCCTAGCGTAATGTAGAGTAATAAAGGATTGAGATAGGCCATGTATTAGCCATCTCAATAGTGGGAGTTTGTCACACTACGTCGAACCGAGCAGCCTACCGCACGAGATAAAATTATTTGTATAGGAATTCTATGGGGATAAAGAATTCTAAAGGTGTTGATAATCTAAAGATAAACCAAAATAAATAGGTAATATTTTCTAAAAGCTCAGGTTACAGGCGATAGAAATAATTCTAAGATATTCGGTCTCCTCAAAAGAAAGGGTCTCATGCTTGTTCCCCCTTATGTAAACAAATGCAAGTTTGAACGGGTAAAATTCCGATAGCTGTGGAAGACACTCTCTCCCTAAGACGTTACAGGCGTTAAAAGAAAGAAATATCGATGACCAATAGGGAATCTGTGATTTAATAAGAAACGCCTTGTAGGATAAAGAGAGTCCTTTCCCTCCCACTATATGCGGGGTATAAAAGACGGACACCATACCGGAATAAAGGGTTATATAGAGAGTTACATAAAGAGTTATACGCAGTTATACACTGAGTGATATACAGAGATAGATGCATATAAGTACGCATAATTTATAATAAGCCTGAAGTCAGTAAGTGTTTAAGTCTTTAGTGCGACTATTTATATATAAAGGGAGTTTTTTCTTGTATTTTGTTCTATTTTCTTGTGTTTTGTTAAAATATATGAAGGATACGAAATAAAGAAAAGAAACTTTCTCTTCCAGATTATCCGGCATTCGTTTGTTTAGGCGATACCACGTGAGAAATGCGTTTCATGTTTCGTCGCATGGAAACCACTCGATGTTTCTCGTAGATAAATAGATGAATATTCGAGAGGGACCGAGGGGTTTCTAGAGCGATAAGAGAGTATAAAAGAGAAGCGTTTCGGTTCGAACCGAGTTCAGTGTAAGTCCAGCTACGGTATAATCAAGGGTTAGTGTTATATTAATAAATTGTTACTTCGGATCGCACTCCTCACTATTTTTTATAATTCAAACATCCTACATATATGATCCATATTTTGTACTACTTCGTTAAAACTGTTATTCACCCCGACCTTTAATCGAACAGATATCTTACAACGTCACCTACATATTCTAGAAAGATGGTGCCAAAAGTGGCACATCATTATAAACGAAAGTAAATCGGCGCATGTAACATTTACACTGCATAAGCGCACATGTCCTCCAGTGGCCATTAAAGGGGCATAAATACCAATGAAAGATTCGACTAAATGCTTGGGAATGATACTGGATAAAAGATTGACGTGGAAACAATATATCCAATCAAAAACAATCTACTTGAAGGGAAAAGTAAGAGATATGTATTGGCTAATTGGGAGAAAATCTAAGTTAAGTCTCGAGATCAAGCTTGGTATCTATAAAGCAATCCTAAAACCGGTATGGATCTATGGAATCCAACTTTGGGGTACTGCTGGTAACTCAAATATAGAAATCTTACAGAGATTCCAATTAAAAATCCTGCGTTGCATCTGCAATGCCCACTGGTACATAAGCAATGAAAGAATCCATAAAGATCTAAGGATGCCCACAGTAAAAGAAGAAATTTTAAACTTCATCGAACGCTACAACATTCGTTTATTTAAACACTCGAATCCACTAGCAAATAATTTGCTTGAAAACTGGAATCTAACTCGTAGGTTGAAAAGATTCTAACCTTCGGATCTTGCAATAAGATTCACTTAACATCTAACGACGTTAATTAGTAAAAGTTACATATATTTACGTTCATTATTGTAATGTTTTCTATACTTACAGTTCATGTCAATGTACCACGTCATCTTATATTACTCATAATTCTCGCTGAGAATTGATTGTAAGTTAATATAATTATAATAAAAAAAAATCAATAAGTATGGAGAATGACCAGTTTATTGGGTGAAGTTGCCAGTGGTATTTACGATATGGCAATGAATTCAAGAAATTTCACTATGATGTGGCATCTCAAGTAAATATCCCTAAGAAAGTAAATTTATTATCTTTTTTCAAATACAGGGAGGACCATAATTTCTTCAGTTGTGAAAAAAATAATTAGCTACTATTTTTTGAAACATCTAACAATAAGTTTTATTAAATTCTGAAAAAAAACCACGATCAAGAAATTTGTTTATAGGAATAATTTATTCGTTCAAACATTTGGTCCATCTTGTATATTGTCGTAAAGAAAAAAGATTTAATACTTTAATAACTTACCAGTTACACATATTCATACGATGAATCGGGTATTTGCACAATTTCTCAATCAAGTGAAGAAATTTCCGAGATAAGAAAATTAATGACCCTTTTAACAACACCCTTCATGATAATCTCGATGATTTTATGCGTGATAACCTTGCTGATAATTACGAAATTCGATGGATTCTTTGAAGCCTGTTTAAACATAGAACGTTTGGTAGTTTGCGTTGCTAATATCAATTCTTATAGAATTTATATTTGCATGATATTTTTACTATCCTTAACAGCCAATGCTGTTTTTCAAA
Organism: Polistes metricus; assembly: GCA_010416925.1. Classification (NCBI taxonomy): domain Eukaryota; kingdom Metazoa; phylum Arthropoda; class Insecta; order Hymenoptera; family Vespidae; genus Polistes; species Polistes metricus. Next base: position 614,692 of record QUOH01000053.1, read on the forward strand.
GCCATTGGTATTCTTTATTGACTATGCCACAATTTTATGCAAACATTGACACCTACGATGATCTTAAGGTATCTACAAATATATTTTTTCAACATTTATTTATGAAATTTTGAAACATTTCAATAATTTCCTATTATAAAATGTCTGCAACTTCGCCTACATGATCGTGAGGGTCATGTTGCCGGTCCCAAGCCCGGATAAAGGAGGAGGGTTGTTAGGTTAGGTTAGCTACCTGCCTGACGTAAAATAAAGCACAAGCTCGAAGAAACCACAACGCGCCTCGGAATAGGACGGATACACTGATGACGACCCATGCTAGAAAACGGATAACGAATTAGAAAAGAAAAAACATTATCAGGATGGCCTCTTGGAATGTAAAATCCTTTAATAACAAAGAACAAGAAATTCTACAAGAACTTGAAAATCAGAAAATAGACATTGCTGCACTCCAAGAAACGAAGAAGAAAAGCAGGGGCCAAAGAATATACGGTGAATATATTGTGATATACAACGGCGTTGAAAAGAGCGAACGAGCTAAGGAAGGTGTCGCCATTGCCTTACATAAAAGATACATCAACCAGATCGAAAGCTGTCAACACATATCATCACGAATTGTACTGCTCAAGTTGCTGACTGATTCATCCCCATTAAATATCCTGTCCATTTATGCACCAGACGAGAATAAAGCGAAGCAGAAACGTGAAGACTTTTACAAAGAACTTGAACGCATCATTGAATCACTACCCCCGAGGGAACGAGTAGTAATTTTAGGGGACTTTAACGCTCGCATTGGTCACCAACCGATCCCCGGCATAATGCAGAGATTCAATGAGCAAACACTGAATGAGAACGGAAAACTCATGATAGACTTCTGCTCCCTAAATGGATTTAGAATCACAAACACATTTTTCAACCACAAAGAGCAACACAAGTACACTTTTAGCAACACACGGGGTCAACGCTCAACCATTGATTATATCTTAATCAATAGTTATATACCATCATCTGGAATCTTGGATGTGAGAACACTTAACTCAGCCGACGTTGGAAGCGACCACAGTCTACTTCTTGGTAAATTTAGAATCAAATGCCAACACAAAAGAAAAGATCAAAGTCACGTAACAAACGAAGAAACAATAAAGATAGATACCTTCTGGGATACAACAACACGAGAATTATACAAAAGACGTTTAAGAAAAAAATCGAACTGAACCCAGCTGATAATCGTGACGAAGTAAACACTATATGGCTGAAACTAAAAACAAACATAAAAAGCGCGGCCATAGAGGCATTGGGAACCAAGTAATGTAAAAACCGAGGCGTCGCAAAAAATAAAAGTCCATGGTTCTGCAAAGAGATAAAAGAACAATGTAAGAAGAAAAAACAAGCCTACCTTAAATATCTAACAACTAGAACTGCCGAGTCTTACAACGCATACAAAAACATCAGGAACGAAACTGGTACGCTAGTTAGAAGAATGAAGGACATGCACTGGGAAAAGTTCTCAAAACAACTAGAGAAGGACTTTTACGGTCTCCAAAAACAAATGTGGAGATTCATTAGAAACCAGAAGAAAGAAATTACGGAACTAATACCAGTAAGCCAAATTGATAAGGAAACATGGACCGCATATCTAAAAGACCTATACAAGGATGACCAACCTAACACAACACAAGGTGTCCCAGATATCATGATAAATAATAACATCTCTATCGACGAAGCTGACATGAGAAAAGCACTATATGGATTGAAAAATAGGAAGAGCCCTGGTCAAGACGGCATCGCAAATGAACTCCTCAAATACGGTGGAGAAAGATTGGTTCAGGAGTTGACTATTCTCACACAAAGGATCCTCGAACAACAAAAAATTCCGGACGAATGGAGAACAAGCACAATGATTTTACTCTTTAAAAAAGGAGATAAAAAGCAGCCCGGAAACTATAGAGGAATAAATCTGCTATGCACTACCTTGAAATTAGTCACCAAAGTAATCTCAAATCTTATCAGTGAAAGGATAACACTAGCTGACGAGCAACAAGGGTTCAGACCTGGACGATCATGTACAGATGCAGCATTCGTCGTCAGACAAATAACGGAAAAGTCGATAGAATATAATAAACCGGCGTTCTTCTGCTTTATAGACCTAAAAAAAGCGTTCGATAGGATACGACTAACTGATGTGGTTCATCTCCTCTATAACAGACAAGTACCAAACAACATCATAAAAACAATAGAAGATATATATCAGAACAACAACATACAGGCAAAGATAGATAACGAACTAACAGAACCCATAACACTGGGAAGAGGCATTAGACAGGGAGACTCACTGAGCCCGCTACTATTCAATATTATCATGGATGAAATTATAAAAAAAGTCTGTAAACAGAGAGGTTATAGGATGGGAGATAAAGAACTGAAAATCATATGCTATGCAGACGACGCAGTTTTAATAGCGGAAAATGAAGACGATCTGCAGAGACTTCTACATGAGTTCAACACAATGGCTCAATCTCTTGGGATGATAATATCTACATCCAAAACTAAGTGCATGACCACATCCAAGATACCCCTTAGATGTAAATTGGTGGTTGATGGGAGCATTATACAACAAGTGATGAAATTTGACTACTTAGGCATAGAAATTTCCAGCTTTGGTGAAATAGAAACGGAAGTAAGAACACAAGTGGTTAAGGCAACAAGAGCTGCGGCACAACTCAATGACACCATATTCCGAAACAAACATCTCAGAATAGACACAAAAAGCCGTATTTACAAGGCCACTATAAGACCCATACTAACATATGCGGCGGAAACAAGACCCGAGACATCTAAAACCCGTCAGATGATGGAGGCAGCGGAAATGAAAATAATCCGGAGAATAACCGGAAAATCCCTATAGGATAGACAAAGAAGTGAAGCCCTCGGAAGAACATGCCAAATCGACAACATCAATGATTGGGTATTGGGGAGGAAAACTCAGTGGAACGATCACATATAGCGAATGATAGAGGACCGAATTGTGAAGATCGCTAGGGATAGATCACCACTAGGAAAACGAAGCCCAGGAAGACCACGAAAACGATGGACGGATGATATACCTACAAGAAGCGAGTTGCGATGAAGAACAGGCAATATGCCTATTTGGACGCTGGTAGAATAAGAAGAAGGAAACAAATTTCCATCGCTTCTTGTCGCTTATTCTGTATACCTCAAAGAAAATTATGCAAGTTTTGAAATTTTGTTTGAAGCTTTAAAATATCAAGAGTATAAATGGCAATAGATATGAGAGAAGAGCTTAACATTATGTTAAACGATCATGGCCAACAAGAACGAAATTTTGTACAGAAAAACAAAACGTAAGAAGTCAACCTATTGCTCAACCTGAAAATTTGTTAACACTTTAGTAGCTGCTCACACAACATGTGTGTGATGCTACCACTGAGAGTTATTGGGCGATGGCATACTCTCTGTGTGATTAATTATGAATGTAGATAAGTGTAGATATCGCTATTGGCTTTGTATTTCACCGTTACGTCTTTGATCTTAGGTAATTATTGTTTTATTGCCTATCTTTAATTTGAGATTTTGCACTACAGTGGTGTCCCACATAGTTTTGATGTACCAAAGCTACTGCACAACGCTAGTTTTAATTGTGCTTTTTTTCAAATAACAATAAATAACATGCAATACGACAATATTAGCAAGACTTATGTAAACAAGTTTTGTGCAGATATTTTAACTATTATTTTTTAAGTTGAATCATTTTACAAAGGAGGAGGAGGAATTCTTTTAGAAGACGAATGTGCGGATAATTTATCTGATGTTCTAATTGAATTTCTGGATTTTGTAGAAATAAAACAATTTGAAACTTTTCATCTTTTAGAGAAACAAAGTGATTTAGAATTTTCGGATTTATGAGCTTCTGGAAACACCGTGAAATCGTTTGAAGAGGAATATTTGGATAAATGTGTGACGTTTCCAGTGATGTCGGGACACTAAAAGCAGCGATAGTGATAGTAGTAACAATATTGAAAGAGGAGAAGAGAAAGATTTTATCCCACGTCCAAGAAGAAATCGCCGGGTACGAATTTCAAGCAACAGTGACGAAGAAGAAAACGTTGAAGATACAATCGACTGGTGTAATATTGATACACAGCGTGTATATGAATTTTTCGAAAGTGTCACGGGTCAACGTGTCAACGTTACTGACAGTGATCTGGTTGTAAAAGTCGTAAATTGTTTCCTCGGAGTTGATCTTCTAGAGTTCATCGTTATGGAAACGAATAAATATCGTGCAGAGAATTACCGCAAATTTAACGTGTAGTCGATCTATAGGAAAGATCATCACATTAGCGTTAGTATCACGTTTCTTTTTTTCTGTAATTCTTAATTACCTTTATTTGAAGTTCTTCGCAATTAGTTACGCGCAAATTCTATAAAACACAATATATAATAAAAATCCACCAATTTAATAGTGAAAATTATTTAAAACGTTGCATAATGAATTAGGACTTAATATAGTTATAGTAGTTTGAGATGAGACAATAAATTTAAAAAACTGTGTACTTATGTACGCACGTAAGAAGTTATATATAATAAGTTATATATTATAGTATATTCGAAATATGCGGCTCAATCATTTCGAAAATATTGAAAATATTGAAATTTTCTTATCATCCCTCACAACTCTTAAAACCGTTGCTAAGCACACTCTGCTGGGCCTATTAAACAAAAACACTCGTCCTATTCTTCCATTGGACGCTTACGACGACACGCTTTAGATAACCAGCGAAGAATTTACAAAGGAAGCGACGAACAAAGCGATTTAAGCTAGAAGCGAAATGAGAAAAGTATAAGTATTCCTTAAACTTCCATAAACAAGGTAAACCTTTTTGTTGAATCCGTATACAAGCGAAGCAAGCAAGAGGTGAGATACGTGTTCAATCTTTTGTTAAACCCGCAATTCCATATTATATTTAATTTAACGACCAGAGCTTTTATGCTTCAAGGCTTTTTCCTGACGAGCAAATACAGTATTATAATTTTTATTGATTTAAACAAGTGTTTTTCTTTTTGCTTATTTGTTGTATTATTTTATTAACTTTTTTAATAATTGTATTATATTTCAATTGTATTTAATATCTTTATTTTATTAAAGTTTTTATTGAAGTTATATTTTATTTTATTTACAAATGTAGAGTATATATTGGCATTCGGGAAAATTGTTGTTATTTGATATTGAATACATTGAAGATGAAAAAGTAAATGTTGTGTGGCTTAAGTTTTCAGATTCACTATAAATTTTCCAGAAAATCGTACAGAAAGTTGCTGGACACGTTGCGATTCAAATTATTAAAACAATAGTGCCGATCGGACGTAGATCTTCAACTATTCTCCTTAGCAACAATACAAAAATTAAGATTAAGCGTTAACATTTATCTATAGTTTAAATTCAATTATTTGTTACTAATTATTGTTGAAAATTTATTTACTTTATTTTATTTGTTTTAATTATTTTAATTATTTTAGTTTTGAAGTTATTATTAAACAACAATCTCTTGCAGCTTTCTTATTGACCAGGATCAGTATACATTTAAATTTCTTTTTAAGTTTACGAGATGCCTAAAACTAATGCAGAGAAATGTAAAGATTATCGTCTTCGTAGGAAAAGGAATAAGTAAAATAAGGAAAAAAATGAGAAAAATAAGGAAAACATAATGCACGCTAATGCGAAAAGTAGGATTCATTGGCTGCGAAGAAACATGATTCAAAAAGGATATAAATTGTCTGCGAATGAAATTTTATGTACTCCGTAAACTTCTAATTTACTTTGCGAACAATTGGCTAAGCCTGTAATTACCGGTATAAATTTAAATAAATTAATTGTCGCAGAAATAACTAATATTATTTATTTTTGTTTGTTTGATCTTTATGTTTTGAAGTTATTTGAAGTTATTTACATTTATTTTATTTGACATTTATTTTACAATTATTTCTTCAAGAAAACCAATTGTCTGCGAATGGAACTTTTTTTACCTCATATTCTTCGAATTTACTAGTGACTTCTGAACCATCGGATCAGCCTATGATTACCGGTACAAATTTATACACTTTAAAAGTCACAGCAATAACTAATAGTACTGCTAATTATTATTTTAGAACTTATACTGCTTTTGGTGCGTTTGGGGATTTGGTCTTTATTTTTAACATTTACTTCTTCAAGATTTGTCTACCGCAAAAGATGACTATCACAACTATATTACTGTGCTAGCTGATGTGCATATGGAAAATTCTTCTATGCCGTGTCATCATTGTATAACATCAAAAAACATTACATCAACAAACATGGAGCATAGTTCACGATCTCAAGCACGAAATAATCGATATTTAGCTGATGCTTCGATTATACATATATTGTCTAATCAAGACATTGTACCGGATTAAGAACGCAACTCGTTAAACCAAGACACAATCATGGATCAGGAATTACCACAATCAGACGATTCTATTTATTCTAACTCTTCAGACCAGTTAGTAATTATACATTCTACTTTCAAGCAAATTGATACGGATTTAGATCCTTCTTTACCATATATTATAATTATATATATATAAATATAATTATCATCAATATAAACGAGCTTATAAGGAATTTAAAATAAAATTCTTGGACAATTCATTTGGACATCCATGCTCAGTATGTGACAGATTGTTGTTTAAAAAGAATTTAAAAGAGCTATCTAATGAACATAAGGATATTCTAACACAAATTATACCTAATGTAACTATGGAAAATACTAAGCTTTGTAATACATGCATACAAGCTTTAAACAAGTAGAATATTCCTTTAATATCAACATATAACGGCTTCAAATATCCAGATGTACAACAGCATCTACCACTTTAGATTTAGTTTCTGAAAGATTAATTTCCCCTCGTATACCTTTAATGCAGATTAGACATCTGAGACATGTGAATGGTCAATACGCCATTTATGGTCAAGTAATTAACGTGCCTTTTTCACTTAATACAATGGTCAAATCTATTTAAAAAAATATTGATGACGATTATTATATAAATGTACATATTAAACGTAAGAAAATTTACCGATCTAGTTACTTACATGGCATAGTTAACAAGCGTACAATTAAAGTTTGGCTACAATTCTTAATTCCGTCACCGTTGTATAGAATGTAGGATATTAAAATTGATGATTCATTTTTTAATGATAATCAAATTCACGACAAAATTGAAGAAAATGATGTCAACGAACACATTCCTGTAGAAGAGAGGCTTACGGCGCACCAGCAGACATTAATGTGGTATGAAGAACAATATTTACGTATTGCACCTCGCGAAGAAAATTTACCTCAAAGTTTATTATTTGATTAATTTTTTTTTTTTATTTCTTATTTTATTTCTTACTTTAATTAAACCCGTCTTCTTCCTCATGTATAAATAAATAAGATTAGACTTATTTTTTTGAAGTTATTTATGAGGTTATTGATGCTATATTCATTTTGGTACGCCAAAAAAGTATAAATTTTTACATCCGTAAATAAGTACACACACCAGTTTTTATATAGGATAGGTTTGTTCTAGTAAGTTATTATTATAGGTGAATGGTCTGAACTGAGATCAAGTGATGATTCGGTTTTGAAGTGAATTAGGCTTAAGCCTTTTAAAACGCTAAAGTCTATTAAGTCGGGAGTTTTATTAGAAGCTGATGGCCAGTATGTTGGTTCACCTGTCGTGAGGATTTCTAAGTTTGCGTTTGTTATGTAGGAGTTTAAAATTTTACCTCTCGGTGAAGTTGTTTTTGATCCCAAATTTGGATGTTTTGCTTTAAAGTCGCCAGCTGATATAAATTCATTACCTAGTTCCACGAAAAATTTGTTGTGCATAGATAGCTGATAGTTTAATTGAATTACCCTGTGTTTTTAATGTAATTGCGGTGTCTTGAAGGTAATCGTTGTCTGTTTTACTGTGTAGATAGTGTTTTATCTCGTTCTTAATTATTATGGCAGTTCCACCATGCGCTTTACCTGAAGGATGTTTTGTGTCATACATGGTGTAGTATAGAATATTTATATAGTTCTTGTCTGTGAGATGAGTTTAAGATACGATTAGAATGTCTATATCATGCGTGTATATGAATGCTTTGGTTTCTTGAATTTATTGTATTAATCCGTTGCTGTTCCAAACTGCTATTTTTATTTGTGTATCCATTATTTATTATTATATATAAGTAGCGTTTTTGTTAATAGTTGTAGCATTGTGGTAATTTGTTGCGTTTTTCTTTTAAAAAGTGAATATTGCTCCATTATCATTGTCGTAATGATTTCTGTATTTTTAATAGATTGTTTTAGTAGTTCTTTAATGTCCGATGTCTCCTCAGTGTTTAAGTCTTTTGTATTTGTATGTGCACGTTTGGTTACTTCGGCGTAACTTTTTCTTGATTCGTTGAGTTCAACTATTGGTTTATTATCAATGTTGGTATTTATGTTTTGTTTATTGTAGTAAGTTTCTTTGCAAGGATCGTCTGGAATAGGTTTTTCTAATACTTAATTCTTAGCGTTGGATACAGTTTATCTTGTAGTAATTTTCTCGTCTGACATCCTTTTTAATTTTCTGGGTGGTTACTGTTGTAGTTTACACATATGACTTTTTCGATTTTGCCCTTTTGAGGACAGAGTGTTGTTTACTATTTTTTTGCACATTTGACACAGGCAGGATTTCTGTTGCAGTAATTTATTGTTTGCCCATAGGTTTAGTATCGTGTACATTGAGGTATTTCTCTTTTAGTTCTAAGTGGTTCGACTTTAATTATTTTATTAAGCAGGGTATTAATCTCGTATATGTTTTTATTATTATCCTGAGGAGCCAGTTCGATAAAAAATAAAGATAGCGGCTGTTTGGTATCGAATTTTGTTAAATTATGTATTGATCTTACCTTGTCGCCAAGTTTGCCTAATTCATTTGTTATTTTAACTATATATGACTTGGGATGAAGTCCTCAAATTACGATTTTATAACTCTTCTACTTATTTTTTTCTTGATACGTATGGTATCCCGCGTTTTTTGTTTTTAATATATTTACTACCTTTCTGAATGTATCTGGTGTGGTAGTTTGAACTTTCACTTGAATGTCCTTAAGTTGTTTTATTACATAGTTATTTTGACCAGCTGTTTCAATCAGTAACTCGGGCAGGAACTGAAATATCTCTCGAGAGAGAGTCGATGTATATTGGTGGTGATTTTACTGCTTTTTTTCTTCTACTACTTTTCCTGTAGGGTTTTGTGTTTCTGCTGAATCGTCGAGTAGATCATAAGAGTTGCTTATAGGTATGTCTTGGAGCCATTTTGTTGGTAATGGTGCGGAAGAGTTATTATTGTTGTTTTTTTGTTTACTTGTCTTGCGTTTTTTTGAGTTTTGTAACTTGGTTGATTTAGCGGGAATCCAGTTTTTCGAATCATCGGAGTCTCTATCCGTCTCCCTTTATATACACGAGTTTCTATTATCCATTTGGATTATTCTCTTTTCTGTACGAGCGAGGTTTGAGGATTGTTTTGTTTTCATCAAAGATTGACATTTTTCGGTAATTTGAATAATGAATCTGTTGCCATTATTAACGATTTTAAGAGGTGGAATATTGTTTATTTCCATTGTTAAAGCTTTTTTCCATAGGCTTGAGCACGCGGTTACCCGCGTGGATGCAGTGTTACCTTGCTAGGGCACTAGTTACCTCACCCTTAAATCTGCGATGTAAACCTAATGTACGTTACACTCTATCTCAACGTATTTATTATTTAAATACTTATATTCTCGGGAGCGGTAGATAAACACGTCCATATTTACTAACGATTGAACGAAGAATGGATTGCATAGTTATGTAAAGTTTCTTCTTCCTCTTTCTCGCGTATATTGTTAGTCTCCTTCGTTCTATTTTTGTACAGTTTTGTGAAATGTTTTTCCTATTCATCTGTTGTGATCTTGGCGGGCAGTACGTGTTTTTTCGGCTTGTTTAGCGTGTTCCATACTTTTTTTGTGCTTCGTATAGGTCGTGATTCATGTCAGCCAAGAATTTTTCCCAGTAATCCCGTTTGATTTTTCTAATTGCTTAGTTTATCTTGTTTCTAGTTCGTTGCTAATCGTCGTATGTTATTGATTTATTTCGGTACTGTAGGTAAGCGTGCCCTTTTTCTTCTGCTAGGATCTTTACTTAATAAGGAGACAAAAAACTACCTACAAATTACAGGGGAATAAATCTTTTAAACACTTCATTGAAACTAACAACAAAGGTTATAACGAATAAAATTAACAGCTAAACGAATCTAGAAGACGAACAACAGGGATTCAGATCAGGCAGATCGTGCACAGACGCGGTTTTCATCATAAGACAGATAACAGAAAAATCTATTGAATACAACAGACCAGCATATTTGTGTTTCATTGATCTGGAAAAGGCATTCGACCGAGTGCAGTTAAAGGATGTTATACACCTCCTCTATAACCGGCAAATTCCGAATAATCTTATCAAGACCATAGAGGACATCTATAGAAACATTAAGATCCAAGCAAAGATAAATGGTGCCTTGACTGAACCGACTGATGCAGGTCGTGGTATCCGACAAGGGGATTCCCTAAGTCCCCTGCTTTTTAACATCATTATGGACGAAATAATAAGAAATGTAAGACTGCTAAAAGGATATAAAATTGGCAACGAAGAAATAACCATTCTGTGCTATGCTGATGACGCTGTATTAGTAGCTGAAAATGAGGATGATCTACAACGTCTACTACACCGATTTAACTGCATAGCCAAATCATTCAATATGAAAATATCAGCCAAGAAAACTAAATGCATGACAACATCAAAGACACCGTTAAGGTGCAAACTGGAAATTGAAGGGAAGGTTATTCAGCAGGAAATGAGATTTAAGTACCGAGGAATAGAAATCTTAGGGTATGGTGATGTTGAAGCAGAGGTAAGAGAACAGACAATGAAGGCATCCAGAATAGCGGGTTGTTTGAATGACAAAATATGGCGAAACAAAAACATGGACATAGAGACCAAAGCAAGAATCTACAAGGCAACGGTAAGACCTATTATGACATATACCGCAGAAACTCGACCAGACACGGCGAAAACGAAACAGTTACTAGAGACAACCGAAATGAGAGTTCTTCGCAGAATAGCTGGAAAAACACTACTGGACCGAGAGAGAAGTGAAGATATAAGAAGAACATGCAAAGTGGTGAACATTAACGAATAGATACTAAAAAAAAAAAAGAATGGAACGAACATATCAACAGAATGGACAACGGAAGAATTGTCAGAATTGCACGGGATAAGTCACCGGTTGGCCGCAGAAGCACGGGGCGCCCACGAAAACGATGGTGCGACAATTTAACAGTGCAATAGGCAGAAAAACGTCGTTACGAAACAAGCAACTTGCCTAAACTAAAGAAAGAAGAAGAAGAAGAAGGATCTTTACTTCTACTTTTACCCAGGCAGTATTATTTGGTTTTGCATTGGTGTTGCATTTTCTTTTGCATAGGACTTTTAAAGCTGCTTCCATGATGTTTATTTTATATCTTTAGCCATGCTGTCTCTTCTTCGTCCGATTCTAGGGTTTTGTTTCTCTCTATCCTTTGGTTTATTCGTCCTTAGTACAATTTTTTTGTTGATTAATCGCTTAAAAAATCTATGTTTAGTTTTTCTGTTGTTTGTTTTTCTTTTTTCTTTGTTTTGGTGTTAAGCTTGTTTTTTCTTATTTTCACATGTACCAGGTTGTAATTAGTGACTGTGTTTGTTGACCTCAGAACTCTGACGTCCAGTATTTTTGTGGGATCTATGTTCCTATTTGTTAATATGTAGTCTATTATCGATTTCTATCCTCTCGTGTTCTCGTACGTTAATTTGTGTTGCGGTTTATGGGTGTAGAATGTGTTGTTAACTTGTAGTTTGCTCATCTCCCAGAAGTTAGTTAGCCTGTCCCCATTGTCATTGGAGGTATCCTCATTAAAACAGTTTTTTATCCCATTGACTATCATATTACTGATTCTTGCATTAAAGTCTCTGAGTATTACAGTCACGTCTTTCCTAGGTATGTTGTCTAGGTGCGCTTGCATCAGTTCTTATGGTCCTCTTTTTCTTATTGTGGTTTGGTAACATCTGGAGCATATACACTATTTATGTATTTTTGTGTCTTCTTTTTGAGCTGTAGCGTTACCTGTAGTATCCTGTCGCTGATATATTTTGACTCTAATACGTTATTTTCGTATCTCTCGTGTACCAGTAGGTCCACTCCTGAGGTAGCTCTTTCATTTTTGTTTGTTCTGCTATTGAACAGGATCAACTATATTTGATGTTTTTTTTTGTTTTGGGAAGAGCACAGATATATAGTCTGTGTTTTTCTATTTCCCTTAGTACTTCCTGGTGTTTGTTGTCTATGGAAGTTACATCCCAGCATCCTATGTTTAGCGTTTTTATTTTCCATTTCTTACGTATTCCATTTTTTCCTTGCTATATCGTCATCATTATTTTCCGTCCTATACGAGGCTACAATTTTAATTCTTCTAAGAGCGTTTTGTTTTTTTTTACCGAGGGTAGGTTTCTAGCCTTACGATCGGATCCTCCTCTTTATATATATATATATAGCCTGGACTTTTGACCAGCAAGGTATAAACTAGGCGGATTTTAAAACCTATGAATAATTTTAATAACCTAAGAAAAAATTTAATTTAAATCAAGTGCGTATTTAGATAGGAGAATTTCAAACGCGTGCGTGTCTTTAACGATTTATAAAATTATATTTTTAATATCAGTATTTTTCATTTTAAATATGTCTGCTATCTGCTTAATTAAAACCTTTAATTTTCTATACTATTTATATTCACATTGAAAATACAGAGTTTTTTTTTAAATTTTTAAATATAATTATTTGCTATTATGTTTTGTTATGCCATAGGAGTATAACTTCTTCCGTGCGTACATAAATAAACAAATCTGTGTTTTTTTATTTGGTTTTTTTGTGGTAATAATAAACCTTTCCTTGATTACGTGACTATTTGATGAGAAAAATATCGAGCGTAGCGGATAAGAAAAATGACTTTGAACGAAACAATATTAAAGTTTCAAGAAAGCTTGAGAATGATCAAATAACCTTGTTTATCGACCGACGCTTTGAATCGGCACTCCAATGGTTTTTCTTGTCGTGGAAAAATGCCGTCAAAGGTAAATGTTGTAAATCGTTTATTTGTTAGGAATGAGGATAGGTGAAATAAATTAAAATATATTTTTTGAGCCCACTCAGTACTGAAAAGTACACTTTATTTGGCTCGTCAGGGAAAAGCCTTACGGCATAAAAAACCTGGTTAAAGTGTACTGATGTTGATAAATGTTAAGTTAGCTTGCTTATCGGCAGCTATCGAAGGTGATGGTATATCAAATGCAGAATAGAATTCTGACCACGTGTGCCTTCTTCCTTTGTAGCTTGTAGTGCTTCGCTGATATCTTCGTTGCGCAAAAGAGTAGCTCTCTTCGAAGTGATCGCTCGCAGTTATCGTGGTAGAATATAACGAAACGCGAGAACACGCAGCTTTTATAGAAAAAGGCGATGCAATGCGCGGGCTAATTGACGGAAAGACAAATACCGTAGCTGTCGATGCATATGATTGGCCTAATAGAAGTGGTGGGAGAATGCGAGCTAGAAGAACGAAGGCGCCCTTACAATGAGATTGCGGCGCTCCTTGGTTTTAATACTGAACTAGATGCTTCCTTATCGCTATATCTCGACACGTGTCGACACGTCTCTACACGTCCAGATAACCTCACTCACTCGTTTGCGTAGGATACGCAACAAACCTTATAGTTTTAGATTAATATTTAAGGACATTCTTTCATAGCATTATGTCGCATGACTGAATTGTCCCTTCTCCATTTCTAGAGTAATCAGTCGCTGAAAACTATTGTGTTTTTGGATAAAACTATGTGCATATACGTATACGTTAGTGGAAAATGTGTTTCGTGAAACAAGTGAATAACTTAAGTCAAAAAGAGACGAAAAGAGCAATAAACGTCGAGAAACAATGTAATTTTACTCGTTTAAATCTTTAAAGTACACTTTTAACTTTTCATATTTTATTTCACATTTCATTTTATATTTCGTTTCATATACGATATCATTATCTTTTTCTAAAATAAGTTACAAAATTTGCATATATAAAGAAGAAACAACGAGAAGACTGATTAAAAGTAGGTAAACGTATACTTAACGAAACTTACATAATTCTTGTATAATTTTACACAATTTTTTAATCTTAGTTATAGAAATATTGTTCGAACTGCCGTATTTCCTCGTCTTGCGGATTCCCTTCATCAATTCGTAGCTAAATAATTTTTAACACAGTCAAAATTAATGAGATATAATGCTTACATATGTGGGATGCGAGCACCTCCAAGCCAAACACTTAAATAGGCATTCGTGAGGAGATTGGACGGTGGGCCCTGGATAGCTCAATTGGTTAAAGAGCAGTCGCCCGGAAAGCGGAAGATCCGGGTTCGAGTCCCGGTCCAGTCTGTCCAACGGCCCAATTTTTTCACGAATCCTATAAATTGGGGGCTCAGCCGGGATGGAGGTTTGCTTCGTGTCACACTTCTACGACCGTGCAATAATTTGTGAAAAATAATTAAATGAACATCTATCAAAGAGAGGTTAGGCCGACATAAGACGCACAGTGGCGACATGAACGATTAGCTGAGGAACTAGGCAAGGTTTTCCATCCTCGTGTAAGTTATACAGCGTTGGTGGTTAAGTCTGTATTAAAGATCGAGGTTGTATTGGGAATAGCACCCTCGTGTAAGTTATACAGCGTTGGTTTAAGTCTGTATTAAAGATCGAGGTTGGACACAGGTTTTGGTTTGTCGGTTCGTTGGAAAAAGATCTAATGACGAACATTTGGGGTCGAATGTAAAGTTGCAGGGGGGTAGAGTGTGGGATGCGAGCACCTCCAAGCCAAACACTTAAATAGGCATTCGTGAGGAGATTGGAAGGTGGGCCCTGGATAGCTCAATTGGTTAAAGAGCAGTCGCCCGGAAAGCGGAAGATCCGGGTTCGTGTCCCGGTCCAGTCAGTCCAACGGCCCAATTTTTTCACGAATCCTACACATATAAAAATAATAGTAATATATAATTATAATAACGCAGTAATAATTATAATAATTATAATAATAATACTATCGTAAAAGTGTTAATCGAAACAAAAAATAGATAATGTCATTATTGACATAAAAATAAAATGAATTACCCCGTCGTCGGTCTCATCAACGAAGATATTTTTTTCGTCGTCATTTGGGGAATTATTTGTTAATATTTGACGAACAGCGATTTCTGAAGAGTCTGCGCAAAGTATAGCATTTAGTCGTTTTAAGAACCATGACATTTTTCTGTTATATAAATTTTGAAATTTAGTCTAGGTTAGCGTATTTCCCACAAAATTAGGCAATAATATAAATAAGCCATGAAGGGAAGATTCTTTTCTTTTTTCGCATAATTTTTCCACATTAGTGTCTCTTAAGCTATCTTCGTCCAAGTCGAGCAAGGAGAAAATGAAGAATTTTACGAGTGATGGACATTGCTTTCTGCTATATTTATCGACTATTTTAGTAACTTTAAAATACTTTAACGAAGAAATTGACGAATCTATCTTCGTTCTCTGTAAATCGAATATACCATCGAGTTGAGCTATAGTTACAGCTTCTTTAAATATTTTATCAAAGCTTGTGGCTTTGCTCAAGTCAACCTCTTGTCGAACAATGATCGTTGCTCCATATTCGCGCCATTTAAGGACCAAGTTTTCGCTACCTCGATTTGACATATTTGAAACAATGATAAATTTTCTAGCTCCTTGTTTGATCATCCATTCGATCAGTACTTTTCCAAAGATATTAAAACCGTCAATAACGAGGAAGCATTTATCGCTATGCAAGAAAAGTTGAGGAATTTAGTTAGGGAATATTTTTTCTTCTTGCAAGTTGACCAAAACCTATAAAAAAATACACTGGTATCATAATTTTCAACAAATCGAACGTATTATTCCATAAAATTTATATATAATTTATTACCTTTCCGAAACGTTCACAAGCCTTAATTTTTTTTCTTCTATTGCTCCCTGAATCATAATTCTTCGTGATATAATTGGTTTTATTATACCCGCCTGTAGAGCTTTTCTCATCAATTCCGCTGATTCCCTCTTTTTTTTGAGGTAACTTAAAAAGGTCTTGTAAACAGTAGCTATATATACTTCTGAGCCGTATAAAATTAGATAGTGGTAATATATTGTAATTAGGCTCTTTAGAATCGTAAATCATTACCAAATGTTTTAAATTTTTAACAATGTCAAAACAATCGTTCATATCGTCTAAGATGGAATAGTTTGCAACTACAAAATTAAAACCTTTGCCTTTCGTAGTATTCATATTATTAATTCTATAGTCTTTAACTTTGATAATATTAGACTGTGGTAAACGTGGTCGCATCGACTCGATCACTCGTTTTTCTGCTTCCGTTTCGTAAGTAGTGTAAACATCAAAATTATAAGATAAGGATAAAGTTATGAGAGCCTGTCCTTCGTCGCTAGCACCATAATGTACTAATACAATTTTAATTCGTTTAAACCTCCAAGTATCTGAATGAAAAATGCAGTAAGCTGCCAAATAGGCTTGGGGAATTGATGAAGCATCTACAAAGCTCCAACTGTCTGGAATAATCCAAGTAAAATCTGGATCGGCTGAAATTTCATTACTTATAGTGAAATTATCAACTAGTCCTATTACTCTACGACCTTTTTCATCTGTCTCTGAATATTCGGCAATAGATATCTGTGATTCTAGCCTGACATCATTTTTTAACAAGTATTCGTAAACACCTAAGTTAAATGCAGAAAATTTAACATTCACAATCCAATTATTTTTTTCTTTAATCAATGGTAATTTTTTTATTCATACTAATTAGCCTAATTTATTAATTTTTGCTTGCAAACGCATAGAAGAAGTAGACTTTACTCGCAATGGCATCAATAAACAATATACTAATGGAATATGTGAATTATTAAAGTTTACAATTATGATAGAAGAAAGCTGAAGTATTCTCTCGTTTAAGTACCATAAAAAAATTGCCTGGATTCATTTTAAAATCTTGTAAACTCTTCTTTTATGTATGTACTTGATACACAAAACAATAAGAAAGCCTAATAGATGCTGTGCTTTTCCAAATTTTCAAATACTTGCAAACCTGAAAATCATAAGATTGTATTAGTAAAGTATTAAGCCAACTGAAAGAGTCTATATATAAGACTATTTATGTTGTAGGTCGAATACAGTTAAAAACAAAATTGTGTTTCTGTAACGAGAAGATTTAAACTTTTATTTTCAAACTTATGTGACTAATATTTACATTTTTTACCTGTAACGAGAAGAAACGACATTTAGTGTTCGTTATAAACCGTATCGTCCCTACTGCTCAAGTAAACGCTCGCGACTGATCTCGCAACTCTTATCTATTCCCCCTCTCTTTTACAACAGCTGACTTGTATGTCAGTTGTATGTACCGACGATTTTGACTAATGCGGTAAATTAAATAAATAATATTTCTTTACATCTTCCCTCCCGAAGGAGAAAATGTTTACATTTTCTTATGAATAATGTACAAATAATATATCTATTTTATAACTAAATCAGCACTTAATTTTTTTTTATTGATTTCCCGTTATTGCTGGAATTAATTTTGATATATGGAATAAATTTGACCTTTGTCTTTTCCGTCCCATGTTAATTTCAAAAATTGAGATCGAAAGTTTTTTTAAAATTTCATAGGGTCCACTTTTCAATTCATCCAGTTTTTTCTATTTAACTTGTTTCCATTCTCTACGTATACCCAATCGCCTGCGGACAACATCAACTGTTTTCTATTTTTATCATAGATATTCTTATTATACTCATGGGATTTTTTCGAGTTTTCTAACGCTGTTATTTTATCTTTTGCCCAATCTTCCCGAGTGATTGTTATTCTTAATTCTATAGGCAGTTTTGTGGAGTTTTTCCATACATCAGGTATGAGGGAGCAAATCCTGTGATACTATGTTTCGTGTCGTTGTAATATTTCACACATTCTTGTGCTACAGTTGTCCAAGCTACCTTCTTCTTGTTTTCATTCATTTTGCATCTGATCCTGTTGACGAGTGTCTGATTCAATCTCTCGTTCAGACCATTTGAAAACGGGAAATCAACACTTGTAAAAATGATGGGTATATTTTTTTCTTCTATGTATTCCCGGAAATCTTTTGAATCTATCCCGGGATATTGATCAGCTAAAATGCTTCCTATTTTCTCCGTTTCTGCGACCATATCTACCAATTTAATAAAATCGGGTGCACTCTGGGATTTGGACGTTCGTATGTAGGCATATCGTGTGAAATGGTCGACTAAGAGGTGTAGGTATCTCTTTGTCGAGCTTGATCTACCAAACCCTCCTATGGTGTCTATTGACATAATCTGATATGGTTCTGTTGCCGGACCTAATTGTGACATTAAGCCGTATTTTTGTTGTCCTCTTGTTTTATTTTTAATGCATGTCAGACAATCTCTACAAATTCTTTTTATATTTTCTGTCAAATTTTCGGCTGTATAATATGGACTGATATTTTGATGCTTCTGTCTTATGCCTATATGACCTAAATTCTCATGGATATCTTTAAAAATCGCTAAGCTGAATTATTCTGACAAGATAATTTTCTCTTTGTTATTCATTTTTTTATAATAAATGTTATTACTGGCTATCAATTTATCTTATCTTGTTTGTATTTTATTGTTCTTCTTTTGGTCTTCGACAATATTTTCCAATTTTATCATATTTACAGTTTTTAGCTGTTCTCTATAATCTTCGTCTGAGTTCAGTACTTGATTCCTACTAAGACAATCAACCTCTTGGTTATATTTTCCTGGAGAGTATTCAATTTCAAGATCGTACTGAGATAAATAGTTTGTTAAATCTCCCAAGTCCTCATCCGTTCGAGATTTAATATTTAGATTTTCTAATGGCTTGTGATCTGAAATTACCATGAATTTTCTGCCCAGTAGTAGGTGCTGCCAATACTGTAAGCATTCTTTTATTGCTAAGCATTCTAAGAACGTTGCTTTTTTCTTTTTATGCGCTGTATTTAATTATTTTGAAAAATACCCAACGGGTTTTTCCTCTCCATTTTCTTGAATTTGTTTCAATATTGCCCCAAGTCCTAGAAGGCTGGCATCTGTATAGATCCGTATTGGTAGTTTTTGGTCAAAAATTGTAAGAACTGGCTGTGAGCATAGTATTCGTTTCATCTCATCGAAAGATTTCTGGCATTCTTCGGTCCATTTAAACTCTTGGTCTTTTCGCAATAAATTGTGTAGCGGGTCCAACTTAATAGCTAAGTTTGGTACATACCAATGATAAAAATTTATTTTGCCTAGGAACTGTCTTACATTCTTTTTTGTAGTTGTCATTGGAAATTTTTTTATCGCAATAAAATTGTCGTTTAGAGGTTTGACCGAATTGTTTTGTATAATATGACCCAAGTATTTCACCGAGTCTCTTGAAAAAGCGCATTTCGAGAATTTCAATCTGAATCCCTCCTTCTTTATGGCTTAAAACAGCCGCCTCAGGTGATTCATATGTTCGTTGAATGATTTGGAAAATATTAGTAAGTCGTCTATATAACAGATGGTGAACTCTGCAAGATTGTTTTCTCTGATTATGTTACTCATTATCCTTTGAAATATCGCTGGTGAGGTCTTAAGTCCAAATGGTAAACAAGTCCTCTGGAAGTGACCTTCTTGTGTAACGAATGCTGTTTTGTATCTGTCTGACATTTGTAAAGGAATAGACCAAAATGCTGAGTTTATGTCCAGCGTCGAAAAATATTTACAGTTTCTTGTTTTAATCACAAGGTCTTCAATCAAAAGGAATGGTTGCGATTGTGGAACAACGATTTTGTTTAAGTCCCTAAAGTCAATGCATAATCTCGATTTCCTGTTTTCTTCTTTTTGAATGCTAGAGTAACTAGCGCGGCGAACGGGCTGTATGATTCCTCAATCAATTTTTTTATCTAATAATTTTGCTACTTGTGATTTAATTTCCTTCTTTTCTTCTACTGTGCATCGATATGGTTTCTTACTGCAATATTTCTCTGTCTGTAAATCGATGTGTGATTCATAGTTTTTCACCGTGCCTATATCGTATTTATCTTTAGCAAAAATTGAGGTATATTCATTTATTAGTTCTTTTATTATAAGTCTTTCTTCATTGTTCAGATGATTTATATCAATCTTAAAGTCTTCTTCTTTGACATTTTCGTTGAAATTAACCAACACTTTTTCTTCTACGCTTTCATTCCTTAAGTTTTTATCAATCATACTATTACTTTTTTGTTCTTCGCTAATCTTTTGGTTTTTTTTTTCCTCCACTTGACTGACTGTTAAATTTTCATCTTGCATCAAACGGAATTCTTTGATGCAATCGAGTCCGATAAGAAATTCATTGTCAAACTTTTCTTCGTATACTATGTAAACATTCATTTTTTTTTCTATATTAAAAATTATTATACTTCAAGTGATAAAACCACTAGCTCTTCTTACGCCGTTGATCGTTTTAATCTTGTATTTTTTGGACTCACTGGGTTTTCCATTTTTGATTTTTAAATACTTTGAACTGATTAACGAAACATTCGCACCAGAGTAATAAATTCAATCAACCTCCTCTTTATTGTCCAATAATACCTTTACTTTTATCAATGGCAGCAATACTAGTTTTTTGGCTCTTCATTTTGTAGTTTAACTTCCAGTTGTGAGTTATTGAGTAATTTTATTGGATTCTTTTCTTCCCCTTATTCCGTTTTTGTTCTAAACCAGCAAACGCTTTCAAAGTGGCATCTATTTTTTTTCATATTAACTCGCATACTTTACAGGGATTTTTCTTTTCTACTTTATTTTTATAAGTTTCAGGTGGATTTTTTTTCCCATTGAAGTCTCCTTTTTCTACCAATTATTCCAGACTTTTGATCGTGTTGAACAGATCTTTCGTTCCTTTGATTTCGTTTTGGTCCATTTTATCCGTGATGTAGTCTGGCAGACCAGTGGCGATCAATAATACCATTATTTCCGTATTAATATTTTTATCCATATCCAGAAGTATTTGTTCCTTTTTCAATGCATAGTCCAGTAATGAGCAACTTATATACTTACAATTTATAGCATATTTTGCTGTTGACCATCCCTTATTTTAGTAAGTATCAACAAAATCTTTTTTCCAATCTGCCCAACTAGAATTTATGGAGTGTTTCATTAACATCGAACTGTACCAGTCAACGCAAGAACCTTCTAAGAACAATCTCAGAATTTCTATTTTCTCCTCATCTCGTTGAACATTCAGGCGTTCGCATTCTCTTTCGAATAGATCTATCCATTGGGTAATATTGCTCTTTTTGTTGGTGAGTTTTTCTAGAATGAACCTTTCTGAAGATGACTTAATTGTCCTCTTTTGTTCAGTCATTGTTTGGGAAGCACTACTAAAAGTTTGTTTCAGATTTTCTTTTGATAGGCCGTTTGAATTATTAGCCTTTGGACTGATATTTTGATGCATCTGTCTTATACCTATATGACCTAAATTCTCATGGATATCTTTAAAAATCGCTAAGCTGAATTCTTCTGACAAGATAATTTTCTCTTTGTTATTCATTTTTTTATAATAAATGTTATTTCTGGCTATCAATTTATCTTTTCTTGTTTGTATTTTATTTTTTGAAAATATACAACTTTAAAGAAATATTCTTTAATTAATTTACCGCGTTAGTCAAAATCGTCGGTACATACAACTGACATACAAGCCAGCTGTTGTAAAAGAGAGGGGGAATAGATAAGGGTTGCGAGATCAGTCGCGAGCGTTTACTTGAGCAGTAGGGACGATACGGTTTATAACGAACACTAAATGTCGTTTCTACTCGTTACAGGTAAAAAATGTAAATATTAGTCACATAAGTTTGAAAATAAAGTTTAAATCTTCTTGTTACAGAAACACAATTTTGGTTTTTAACTGTATTTGACCTAAAACATAAATAGTCTTATAAAACGACATTTTTGTCCGTTAAAATTCAAAAAGAGAAACTGAAGAAAAATGGAGAAATTACGTTTCGAATTTATCATGAAAGAAGCCACAGACAAGAAGTCGAACGCGCTATTGGTGACTTCCATTACAACACCAGACAACGAAAACTTTTGACCTGCCAGAAGAATTGCAGGATGTGAACTTACACACGGAATTAATGAAGACCGATACTTTTATATAGGAAAGTTAAAAACATAAACTTAAAAAGGAATCAGAAGAGAAACGCGTGGATTGCATCGAACACATATATGCATATGTAAGATATTTGTGTAAGATGTTTCTCTTTCTCTCTCTATTCCTTTCTTATACTTTTTATATTACTCTTCTTTATGTTATAAAAGAAAAGAGATTAACTTACCACAACTAATATCAACATAAAAAATAAACACAATTATTATGTAGATAAAAAAAGTAATCACAATTAGACTGACAATGAGTATATGTATTCATCCTGTATTCTACCAATGTTTGGAATCCAAAAAAGTATAAAATAACTTAGCATTGGTATAATATAAAGGAAATTAATTTGATGAGTTTTTTGTATACTTGTAGAACGTTCGTTGTTAATATTTAAAAAATTACGTGTAGAATAATATAATACACTAAAAACCTTGTCATATTGCACAGAAAAACACTATCGTATAGATAAACAGAAACCCACGTAGCAGATATTTCTTAAAACAATTGAAATAAAGCACTGTAACCATCCTTAAATAATTAAATAACAAGAATGTTTGCATATCAATACAGAATATGGGAATTTATACTGTTAGCATGAAAAATGTCAATTGTTAGGTTTTAATTTAATTTAATTCTTTAAGGATGGCTACAATGCCTTATGTCAATTGTTTTCAAGATTTCTTAACCATGTTTCATTTCTATACGACTGCGTTTTTCTCTGGCATGCGATGTCAATTGTTTTAACACTATTCCTACCGACACTTCACGTATACCTATTCCTACCGCGGCTGGTCAAATGACCGGTCTTTCACAACTTATATTTTTCAATATTGAATGCAGACCAATGGCCAGCTTACCAGTATAAAAATATATTTTCTTTTATTTAAGAGTACATAATCTACATTTTATTTGTTTTCGTCGCATTTTTTACAAATGGGCTTCTCAACTGTACATTTTCCGCATACGTACTTTTTACATTTTAGACAGATTTTGTTCGTCTTATTATCTTTACAATACCTTATCTGACATGTTTTCCGTTCACGAGAACCTGTACTTGTACTTGCGATGGGTATTGGTTGATTTTTTTTGCCGAGCTCTTGTTGGTATTCGATGGCAAGTTCTTCTGCCAATTGAAATAGAAATTCCTGTCTTGTAATTTCTCCTCCCGTAGTTTCTTTATATAACAACCCATGCATTTATCCGGGCTAAATCCAAGATATTAAAAAATACTTGCAAAGGCCATCTCCGAGATTTAGATTTTACCGAATAATTTCTGGCCATTTGGTCGGTCACATCTACGCCAAACTTAGTGCTATTATATAATTGAATTGTCTCCGGTGTTCGGGTGTCATTTTTTTCAATTTGTACGGAGTTGTGCATTGAACTGAGAATTAGAACTTTCTTTCTTGGTTTAACTTTGTAAACTGTCAACATACAATTATTTGAGCGATAGAGTTTGGTTGAAAAAAGTGCCATGTCGTCATTTTTCAGTTTTGCCAGTCTTGGTAGCTCTTTTCAATTTGCTCTAATTGTCCCAACAATCGTAGTTTTTTTGCTAAAAGTTTTGTTGCTAAAGGTAGGCTTGTAAAAAAGTTGTCCGTGGTTATATTTCTTCCACATCCTACATACGGGTTTTGCTAATTTCATAGTGACAAACTCTCCAAGAGGAACTGAGGGTTCTCTACTTTCATCTTTTCCCAAATATGGAAAGCGTTTTATTATATATTTGCTACGCACATCGGCTAACTAGAATTTTATACCAAATTGTCCGGTTTATTGGGCTTGTATTGAGTAAATCTACACCTTGCTTTCGTTGGAAAACAATTGTTCGTCAATAGTAATATATGGTCCTGGTTTTATAACAATTCTGACTGTTGTCAATAAACTTGTACCAAACTTCGGAAATCATAGCAAATTTATCGGTTTGTAACCGTTGGTTTCGTTGATTTCTGTCGTCAAATCGAATAAATCTCAAAATCTCCGTAAAGTCATGTACTCATAGTATTTGAAAAAAGGCGGGCCCAATTTTTTATTCCATAGAAGTGCTAATCTATATTCTTAGCCTCATATGCGCCGCGTGCATACAGAATTGCAAAAAATGCATATAACTTTGCAGTAGATAGTTCCCATTTATATCCCAACACTCTAAATGCCTCTGCCTCTGTGCACTTCTTATAAGTTCGATTATATTCTTATCATTATCACAGAAAATGCCGTCCTAACTTCGCCTTTCATAATATTACGTTTACTGTACCCAGTCGGGCCTGATGTTTCCCTAAA